>QJPP01000723.1:0-517565 GCA_003996215.1 Jaltomata sinuosa | reverse complement strand
GCTGCCATAGTTCATATCTTTCTTACCATAGGATATCCTAGCTATATGTAGTAGATTAATACCAAGATAACAAGTTGTTTAACTCACCTTAAGCTTCAATTAATCTTGGTCTTCTTAGAACCCTAAAGGGAGAGAAGGGCTGCCAAAAGGAAATGAGATAAGAGAGAATTGTTCCAGCTTTTTGTGATCAATAGTTTGTCAACAAAAGGTCTGTATAAAGGGACCTTTTTGGCCGACTTTTTTGAGTATCTTTGGGCCAAAATGGGTCAAGAAACTTGGGCCAAAATTACCCTTTGCTTGGGCCTCAAAAGGGTTAAGTTTTATGGCTGATTTTGGGCTTCTCTTGGGTCAAAATGTGGTCAATATTGATGGCTACCTTTTGTAGTTGTTTGGGCCAGATTTGGTTGTGCTTTGATGGGCCAACTTTAAGCTTCATTTGGGCTACCATTAGGTCTAATAATCCATGGTGTTGCTGCCCGTAATCGGGCCTCGGAACTTAGTTCGTTAGCGTAGGTAGGTGATGCACCTACTTGTCACCTAAGAGCTTAGATAAGTCGAGCAAGTACCTCACTTGTTTTATCTCATTTTCAAACCCCTCCTCCTTATAATTTAACTTAACACTTATATATATTTGACCATTTCAAATTCTAGGCCAAAGTACCCCTTCACAATCTCGAGCTCAAATACCTTCGTCGATATTTACTTAGTCACATAGGTTTTGAAAGGTACGGGGTGTTATATCCTTCCCCCTTTAGAATCATTCGTCCTCGAATGAGGGTAATGCATATAGAGCTCTAGTCCCTTAGGATTTTTTTTTTTTGAAATTTCGGCAGAGTTTCCTTTATAATTGGGACTATCCAAAAAACCTGAAACTCAGCAAAAGTCCAGCACGATGCCTCACAGGGCGATACAACTATATACAATTAAATGTAATCATTTTCACATGTTCAAACCTGATCATATTTGCATAGTAGGAAGAGTATCAAGAATATAAGAATATGACTTACCTATGTACTATCTTCAAGTCATAAATAACTGGGGATGTTTTTTCCTCATTTCTTCCTCGGCTTCCCACGTCATTTCTTCAATATTATTATTTCTCCCCAACACCTTTACTGAGGCTACTTCTTTGGTTCTGAGCTTCCTAACTTGACGATCTAGGATAGAAATTGGTACTTCCTTATAGGATAAGTCTTCAGAAAGTTGAACATCTTTAATAGGCATAATACGTGAAGGATCTCCTATGCACCCTCGTAGCATCGATACATGAAATACAGGATGGACTGTCTCCAATTCTGTGGGTAAATCTAGCTCATATGCCACTTTTCCTACCCTCCGAATGATCCTGTATGGTCCAATATATCTTGGACTAAGCTTTCCCTTTTTACCAAATCGCATAACGCCTTTCATAGGCGAAACCTTTAGGAAAACCCAATCACTAATATTAAATTCCAAATCCCGACGTCGCACATCTGCATATGATTTCTGCCTACTCTGGGCTGTTAGTAATCTTTCTCGGATTAGTTTCACCTTTTCCATTGCCTGATTAACTAGGTCTGTCCCTAATAATCCTGCTTCTCCCATTTCAAACCATCCAATTGGTGATCTACACTTTCGCCCGTATAAAGCCTCATAAGGAGCCATTTGAATGCTTGCATGGAAGCTATTATTATAAGCAAACTCAATTAGTGGCAAATGGTCATCCCAACCCCCTTTAAAATCTAGTACACAAGCTCGTAGCATATCTTCGAGTGTTTGAATAGTGCGTTCAGCTTGTCCATCTGTCTGTGGATGAAAAGTTGTACTGAGACTTATTTGAGTACCTAAGCCTCTCTGGAAAGACCTCCAGAAATTTGCTGTAAACTAAGCACCCCTATCTGAAATGATGGAAATTGGGACACCATGAAGTCGAACTATTTCACTAATATACAACTTGGCATAATCTTCAGCAGTATAAGTTGTCCTGACTGGCAAAAAGTGAGCTGATTTTGTAAGTCTATCTACAATCACCCATATGGAATCATATTTCCGATAAGTACGGGGTAAGCCTGTAATAAAGTCCATGTTGATCACCTCCCATTTCCAGGTAGGTATCACTATACTTTGAGTTAGACCTCCGGGTCTCGGGTGTTCAATTTTTACCTGTTGACAATTCGGGCATTGGGCTACAAACTCTGCAATATTTCTCTTCATATTATTCCACCAATAAATCTGTCGAAGATCATGATACATCTTCGTCGCTCCTGGATGGATTGAATAGCGGGAATAGTGAACTTCTGCCAAAATTTTCTCCCGAAGCTCCCCGACGTTAGGTACACATAGACGACCTTGATATCTCAGTACCCCATCCTCCTTAAGCTCTATTAGTGGTTGCTTCTGTTGTGGAATTTCCTCCCTCAATTTTACTAATTCTGGATCATCATATTGTCTTTCCTTTACCTCTGTCACAAGTGAGGATTCCGCTGTGCTTTGAATAACAACTCCCCCATTACCTTGGTCTAGTAGTCGAACCTGCAAATTAGCTAACTGATGTAGTTCTCTTGTCATCTCAATCTTTCTATTTTCCATGTGGCTCAAGCTTCCCATGGATTTGTGGCTAAGTGCATCGGCCACTACATTGGCCTTCCCTGGATGGTACAAAATATCTACGTCATAATCCTTTAGTAACTCTAGCCACCTTCTTTGCCTTAGGTTTAAATCCTTCTGTTTGAATAAATACTGTAGACTTTTGTGGTCCGAAAACACGTCTACATGGACTCCAAACAAGTAATGGCGCCAAATTTTCAAGGCAAATATAACTGCTGCCAATTCAAGATCGTGAGTAGGGTAATTTTGTTCGTGCTTTCTTAGTTGTCTCGAAGCATAGGCAATAACTTTACCATGTTGCATTAAAACGCAACCCAACCTAATCCTTGAAGCATCACAATAGACAACATAACCTTCTGTGCCCTCTGGCAGAGTTAAGACAGGTGTTGAAGTAAGCCTGTCCTTCAACTCCTGAAAACTCTGCTCACATGCATCAGACCACTGGAACTTGGCAGCTTTATGAGTCAACTTTGTCAATGGTGCAGATATAGAAGAAAACCCTTCTACAAACCTTCGGTAATAACCTGCTAAGCCCAAAAAACTACGGATCTCTGTAGCATTCAAGGGCCTCGGCCAATTCTTTACTGCTTCAATCTTTTGGCCGTCAACTCTAATACCTTCGTCTGTAATTATATGGCCAAGAAAAGCCACTGAAGTCAACCAAAACTCATATTTGGAGAACTTCGCATATAATTTATGATTCTGAAGTGTTTGCAATACTGCACGTAAATGATCAGCATGTTCGGCTTTGGACCGCGAGTAAATCAGGATATCGTCAATAAATACGATCACGAATACATCTAGGAATGGCTTGAATACCCGATTCATTAGGTCCATAAAAGCTGCTGGGGAATTAGTAAGCCCAAAAGACATTACTAGAAATTCAAAGTGGCCATACCTTGTCCTAAAGGCTGTTTTTGGAACATCTACCCCTTTAACACGTAACTGGTGATACCCCGACCGCAAGTCAATCTTTGAAAAACATTTGGCGCCTTGCAACTGATCAAAAAGGTCATCAATCCTTGGAAGCGGATACTTATTCTTGATTGTAACTTTGTTCAGTTGTCGGTAATCGATACACATTCTCAAGGACCCATCCTTCTTACGAACAAACAAAACTGGTGCGCCCCATGGCGATGTACTAGGCCTAATGAAACCTTTTTCGAGTAGATCCTTTAATTGTTCCTTTAACTCTCTTAATTCTGCAGGAGCCATCCTGTAAGGGGGAATTGATATTGGCTGAGTATCTGGGAGTAGGTCAATGGCAAACTCAATTTCCCTTTCTGGAGGGATTCCTGGAAGCTCATCCGGGAATACATCTAGAAATTGACTCACCACGGGAACCGATTGAGGAGTCACTGGTCCATCCTCTGTGCTTTGTACTCGGACTAAATGATAAATATAGCCTTTAGAAATCATTTTCTGGGCTTTAAGGTAGGAAATAAACCTACCCCTTGGCGTGGCAGCATTACCTTTCCACTCCAGGATTGTTTCTTCCGAAAAATGGAATTTGACAACCTTATTTCTACAATCGATATTAGCATAACATGCAGCTAACCAATCCATGCCCATAATGACATCGAAGTCAATCATATCTAATTCGATTAGATCAGCTGAAGTGAGATGGTCATAAATCCACACTGCACAATCTCGATAAACTCGTCTAGCTATAATAGATTCACCAACTGGCGTAGATACAACAAATGGTCTAGGCAATAACTCAGGGCCTACCCCCAACTTACCAGCAACGAGCGGGGTAACATATGAAAGAGTAGAGCCAGGATCTATAAGTGCATAAACAGCATGAGTAAAAATAGTCAATGTACCTGTAACAACATCAGGTGACGATTCCAAGTCCTGGCGACCGGCTAGAGCATAAGTGCGATTTTGACCACTGCCTGAACTGGATGCTCCTCCTCCTCCTCTACCTCTACCACGACCTGGTGTAGCCTGTTTTCCTGTCCTTGGGGGACGAATAGTAGATGAAAAAGCTGCCATCGACCCTGTAGGCTGGGATATCTCACTCCTACCTCTACTCGGACAGTCTCGCATAAAGTGACCAGGATGCCCACACGAATAACAAGTATCTGAACCTAGGCGACATATCCCAGGATGCTTCCTACCGCACTGAACACAAGGTGGCAAAGGTGGCCTCATATGACCTGAATGCCCCTGGCGATAGGAACTGGATGCACCTGAACTGTGGCCTGGTCAAGTTTGAGAAAAACGATCATACCTCTGCCTTTGCAACTGATATGGGGCACCACTAGTAGGGTGGGGTGATCGCCTATTAAAATGTGGCAACATTACCTCATGTCTCTACATAGGACCCAATAGATCTAGCCCTCTTATTCTGATCCCTTTCTCGGCTTTGGTTATCTCCAATTTGTACTTCAAGATCCTCTGCAGTCTGAGCAATAGCCTGTATCTTAGAAATATTCATATCCTCTTGTGTGGCTGCTATTGTTAATCCCTTAATCAATTCATCCTTAAGACCACGCACATATCGATGAACTCTAGCTCGCATCGTACTCACAATATCGGGGGCATACCTGGCTAATGAATTAAACCTGAGGCTATACTGTCGAACATTCATATTGCCCTGCCTAAGGGCTAGAAATTGATCAAGTCTGGCCTCTCGAACCTCCTGTGGAAGATAGTGAGCTAGGAAGGCCTCTGAAAATTCCTCCCATTCAGCTGGGGGTGCATTTGATCCCCTAGACCGATCCCAAGCCTTGAACCATAAAATGGCCACATCTCGTAACCTGAAAGATGCAAACTCCACTGCCTCCACTACTGTTGCATGCATGACTCGAAGTACTCGATAAGTCTGATCAATAAACTCCTGAGGATCCTCACGTGGGTCAGAGCCTGTAAATATAGGAGGACTTAGGCTGATAAACTCTCGAGCCTTAGAACTTTCTGAGCCACCTGACCTAGCACTGGTTGATGCCCCAATTTGTTGTTGTTGTGTGGCTACCATCTGGGTCAATAATCGAACAGCACTCCTGATGTCCTGGTCCTCTGCTTCAGGTGGAGGAGCTACATGTGCTGGTTCATCTCTAGCTATCTCAGATGCCACTGGAGCAGGTGGGGTCAGGGGTACTGGATCCCCTCTAGTCTCATCGGGTACTTGATAAACTGGGATCTCTGGTGTCGGTGATTCACTTTGAGCCTCAAATCTATCCAATCGGATAGGCGGGGAACGACTAGTACCTTCCCCCATATCCGTGCCAACCCATCGGCTACTCATTTGTCTGGTCACAGGCATTTCTGTAAACAAGAAATAGAAAAACATGAATTAGACTTCAAACATCTTATGACCTCGCTCTATTGCACGATCTAGCAAATGAAAGAAGGATAACAATTCCTAAATGTCCCGTAACCTCATGATTATAGGTATGGTGCACAACACACCCATAAGCAAGACTCTACTAGACATGGCTTGTAGACTCCCTGGGATTCGACGTGCTCTGATACCAAGTTTGTCACGCCCCAAACCATGGGAGGCATGACCGACACCCGGAGCCCCAAAAGGCCGAGGGTGCCAAAATAGAGTATATCTCTGTTGAACCTGCTGGGGGTCTGAGACCGACAAGGTCTCTAAGAATTACAATTGCAAACACTAAAAGCTCAATAGTAGTTAAGCAACTCAAGGCCGACAAGGCTATTATCATAGTAGATAACTAATAACAAGGCTGACAAGGCCATACCCAACACTGATGTACATATACACGTCTACAAGCCTCTAGGAGTAAGTAAAATATCTCATATCCAGGACAGGGCCTTGGACTACCCATAAGCTGTACATATACATAACCTGGTCAAAATATAAGCTAGACCTCTGACTCGTCAGCTCCAGGAAGAATGGAGCTTACCAAAATGGCTGAACTCCGCAACTCCTACTGAAGAGGTCTATCTGGGTTTCTGTCTGGACCTGCAGGCATGAATGCAGCGCCCCCAGGCAATGGGGCGTCAGTACGATAATAATGTACTGGCATGTAAGGTAGAAGCATAAAATCAAGTCGCAAGTAGTAAATCTGAACAAGATAAAATATGAAACTTGTAAACTGTAATTGGTAAGACTCGTTAAGCTCTTTCTCCTTTATTCTTTTTAGAACACAACACATGCATTAACTCATGCTGCAACTCACTCTTTATAACCCACACTGAACCAAAACAGCGCCTCGACACACCCTATATTTAATAGCCTCAATATGGCAGTAGCGCCTCGGCGCACACTATGTATATAATGGCCTCAATATGGCAGTAGCACCTCGGTGCACACTATGTGTATAATGGCCTCAATATGGCAGTAGCACCTCGGTGCACACTATGTATATAATAGCCTCAATATGGCAGTAGCACCTCGGTGCACACTAACACGCAAACCACACATAATAAGTGTATTACTAGATTGACCTTCAAAGCTATTCTTGTTATTTATGAAGGTTCATTTAGATAACTTCTTTAGCCTTGGCTTACTAGGTGTTGGAATCAACATACCAAACACATATAAATGGGGATTTGACTTTCTAACTTTCTTGTATACTTTCTAAAGCTTGATTAGAGATCACAATACAAAGAAGAAACTTGACAAAAGGATAACTTACATTTCGTGCAAAAAGAATCAGATTTTTATAAGAAGGCGACTTGAATCACCATAATGTATAAATTAGTTCCTTAATACTTGTTGAGTTACTAAATCAGCTCTCTTACAACAAAATACTCAAATTTCTTCTTTCGGAGATTTAGAGTTCTATTTCTAGATTCATGCCGATAAGGAATAAAGAAGCCTTAACATACCTCGTTCCTTCCGAAGATTGCGCTTACCACAACTTGGACTTTCCCTTATTAAGTTAATCTACAACACAAGGGTATAATGAAGCTAATATTAGCTCTTAAACCTGCTGCAACACTCCCAAAATAGTAGCTAAACATTCCCCGGGCAGATTTACGTATTTTGCATTAATTAAAGGTGTATCGTCACACCTTCCTCCCCTTATCCAATACACATCACATGCACACCAACCTACTGCCTCCAATAATACAAAACACATCAAACATCCCCTACACAACCCACCATGCCGAAATACAATAGCAACACATTGAACTCACGGCTTCCGATCGCCGTCCCGTGAGTTCTTAACAACAATTCAACAACAATTGTCCATCCGAACTTCAATCCAAAAATATTATTATGGGCAGAGTACTTACCACACTTGAAGGTGTGTTTTTATCCTCTTTTTATTGATGCTTTAAAAGCTTAAGTACCCCCTACACATACACCAACAAGAGAAGAAGAAATCTCTTAATTGTTACACAATTTCCATGTGTTAAATCATAAGAAAGGGCTGCCATAGTTCATGTCTTTCTTACCATAGGATATCCTAGCTATATGTAGTAGATTAATACCAAGATAACAAGTTGTTTAACTCACCTTAAGCTTCAATTAATCTTGGTCTTCTTAGAACCCTAAAGGGAGAGAAGGGCTGCCAAAAGGAAATGAGATAAGAGAGAATTTTCCAGCTTTTTGTGATCAACATTGATCAGCAAATGGCCTATATAAAGGGACCTTTTTGGCCGAATTTTTTTGAGTATATTTGGGCCAAAATGGGTAAAGAAACTTGGGCCAAAATTACCCTTTGCTTGGGCCTCAAAAGGGTTAAGTTTTGGGGCTGATTTTGGGCTTCTCTTGGGTCAAAATGTGGTCAATATTGGTGGCTACCTTTTGTAGTTGTTTGGGCCAGATTTGGTTGTGCTTTGATGGGCCAACTTTAAGCTTCATTTGGGCTACCATTAGGTCTAATAATCCATGGTGTTGCTGCCCGTAATCGGCCCTCGGAACTTAGTTCGTTAGCGTAGGTAGGTGATGCACCTACTTGTCACCTAAGAGCTTAGATAAGTCGAGCAAGTACCTCACTTGTTTTATCTCATTTTCAAAACCCTCCTTCTTATAATTTAACTTAACACTTATATACATTTGACCATTTCAAATTCTAGGCCAAAGTACCCCTTCACAATCTCGAGCTCAAATACCTTCGTCGATATTTACTTAGTCACAAAGAATTTGAAAGGTACGGGGTGTTATAACCGGTGTCATCAGTACAGGAGCCAATGTCTAGTAGAGTCCTGCGGATCGAGGCAGAGACGTCCGTACTCAATCTTCAGGAGGCTACAGTAATATTATAGGAAACTTGACTCTTTTATTGATTCTGTGTCATGCGTAGGACCCTTGAAGTTTCTGAAAATCTCATTTGCTCTACCTCATTCTTACGCATATGGTTCATACGAGATAATCGGCATCGAGCGGAGATGAGCCTCCCACTCCAGTTAAGGGTCGAGGATGCCCTCGAACAACGGCACCTGCTAGAGTTGTTAGAGTGGAGATAGAGCCCGAGCAGCATGTGGATCAGGGGGCAGCCCAGGTACCACCAGCTCCAGTACGAGCTCCAGTTCCAGCTCCAGTACCAGCTCCAGTGCCCACTTTTGTGCCAGCTCCAGCCGCAGATCAGTCTCTAGATATTCGGGGATTACTATTATAGCCTTTGGGTGTAATTGGGGAGCGGCCTTCTGAGGTAGCACAGACATCCGATCAGGGGGCAGCTCTGGGTGCACAATGCTCAGGAGCACAGCCTGCTACTATGGCTCCCCTCCGGTTCCATCTGTTGCATAGCCTCTTGCTCCTCGCCCAGCTATGACAGAGTCAGAGCAGAAGGCGTTGGGTAGGTTTTTGAGGTTAGCACCTCCGAGGTTTGCTGGTAATTCTGTACAGGATCCACATGACTTTATTACTACCTGTGAGGAGATGTTGCATCATTTGGGTTTGTTGGAGACTCACGGGGTTGGTTATACTACCTATCAGTTAGAGGGCCCAGCAAAGTTATGGTGGAGGGCTCATGTTGGTTGTAGACCACCGTCGTCACCTCCTTTGACCTGGTCTAAGTTTTATGAGGCCTTTATGTCCAAGTTCCTACCTCAGAGTGATTGTGAGCATCGCAGGGAGCAGTTTACTCACCTTATGCAGGGGTCTACGATTGTCTCAGAGTGTGACACCCATTTTTATCAGCTAGCACCATTCAGAGCTGTGATCATTCCTACCAAGGTATATAGGATTCGCAGATTTGTATGGGGTTTGAGGCCAGAGATCAGGCAGCCAGCTGAGATATTGATTGCTGGTGGTCGATCATTTCAGGCTATCGTAGAATATGCTCGCACTGTGGAGGACTTACAGCGATATGATCAGGGGTCCAGAGATAAGAGACCTCGACATCAGGGTATCTACAGTGGTTCCAGATATGGTGGTAGAGATTCTAGCCAGTGGAGTCGGAGTTATCAGCCACAACATCACCAGGGTCAGTCCAGCCGACCGGTTCAGGCTTCCCTTCAGACTTTTGGTAGTACCCAGTTCGAGCAGGGTCAGAGCAGCCATCAGGGCTATAGCGGCCAGTCTTCGAGAGGTACAGTTTCTGGAGTATCAAGTCGTGGTGGTCATACAGGATCTGCTGGTTCAACTCGATCGAGTAGGCCGCCAGGGGCTTGTTTTACTTGTGGTGGGATTGGTCATTTTGCTAGAGATTGCCCCCAGCAGGGTACAGTTAAGTTGGTCGAGCCTTTACGAGCAGTTCAGCCTCTGGCTAGAGGGGGTGGCCATCAGGGTAGAGGTGGTGCTCCGCGCGGTAGAGCAGGTGGTAGGGATGGCGATCGGGCAGGTAGAGGTCATCGTCAGTTTTACGCGGTCCCTAGGAGAACAGTGGCAGAGGCCTCAGATGCTGTGATTACAGGTACAATTTCTGTGTGCCATCAGTCTGCTATGGCTTTATTTGATCCTGGATCCACTTGTTCATATGTATTTGCCTACTTTGTGACTTGTTTGGGGTTGGCTAGTGAGCCATTATCTGTTCCTGTTTCTATTTTGACCCCAGTAAGAGATTCTTTAGTAGTGGATCGGATTGTGAGATCTTGTATGCTATCTATGGGTGATTCAGAGACTTGGGGTGATTTGATGATTCTTGATATGCTAGATTTTGATATGATACTGGGCATGGACTGGTTATCCCCTCACCGTGTGGTTTTGGATTTCTATGCCAAGACCATTACCATAGTTGTGCCCGGTGTATCCCCGGTTGTGTGGCAGGGTTCTATTAGCCATGCACCATCTGAGATCATCTCTTGTCTTCGAGCTAGGAAGTTCATTTCCCGTGGGTGTTTATCGTATCTAGCATATGTTCGAGATGTTAGTGCTGACCCTACTTCTCCTGAGTCTGTTCCTGTGGTTAGAGACTTCCTCGATGTGTTTCCTACCGACCTACCAGTCCTTCCACCTGAGAGAGATATTGATTTTGCTACATCAGTTGAGGATTAGGGCAGAGGACATCCCTAAGACAGCATTCAGGACACGTTATGGCCATTATGAGTTCTTGGTGATGTCTTTTGGGTTGACTAATGCCCCCGCAGCCTTTATGAACATGATGCACAGGGTTCTTGGCCCGTATTTTGACTCATTTGTGATAGTTTTTATAGACGACATCTTGGCATACTCGCGTAGTAGAGATGAGCATGTGCAGCACTTGAGGGTTATACTCTAGACTTTGAGAGATCATCGGCTTTATTCCAAGTTCTCAAAGTGCGAGTTTTGGCTTGAGTCAGTTGCATTCCTAGGGAACGTGGTGTCTAAGGATGGGATTAGGGTTGACCCGGGAAAGATTTCTGCGGTTTTTGATTGGCCTAGACTTACTACTGCTACTGAGGTCCGCAGCTTTATTGGGTTAGCAGGTTACTACAGACGGTTCGTTGAGGGATTTTCCTCCATAGCAATACCCTTGACTATGCTGACTAGGAAGGATGTCCCATTTCAGTGGTCGGATCAGTGTGAGGATAGCTTCCAGAGGCTTAAGGCCTTATTGACTTCAGCTCCAGTTTTGACTTTGCCGGTTGAGGGTCAGAGCTTCTCCGTGTACTGTGATGCTTCTAGGGTTGGTCTTGGTTGTGTGTTGATGCAACAGGGTCGAGTAATAGCATATGCATCAAGGCAGCTGAAGGTCCACGAGCGCAACTACCCCACTCATGACTTAGAGTTGGCGGCGGTAGTTTTCACGCTCAAGATCTAGAGGCATTACATATATGGAGTTCACTGTGAGATCTTCACTGATCACCATAGTCTTCAGTATATCACGAGTCAGCGAGAGTTAAACTCGAGACATATGAGATGGGTCAAGTTACTGAAGGACTATGACTACACTATTCTGTATCATCCGGGCAAGGCAAACGTGGTAGCGGATGCCTTGAGTCGGAAGGCAGTTAGTATGGGTAGCCTAGCTTCTCTCTCAGTTTCAGAGCGATCGTTGGCCTTGGACATCCAGTCCTTGGCTAACCGTTTGGTTAGGCTTGACTTGTCGGATCCTAGCAGAGTTCTCGCCAGTGTTGAGGTTCGTTCTACCTTGATTGATCAGATTCAGAGCTGTCAGTTTGAGGATCAGTAGTTGTGTGACCTTCGTGATTGGGTTGTTCAGGGTGAGGCCAGATAGGCTACTCTAGATTCAGATGGGGTTCTGAGGTTTGATAGTCTCCTTTGTGTTCCGAGGATTAGTGATTTGATTTAGTTGATACTTCATGAGGCACATTGTACTAGATACTTCACTCACCCTGGCACAACAAAGATGTATAGAGACTTGAGATAGCTTTATTTGTGGAGTGGTATGAAGCAGGATATAGCGGAGTTCATATCTCGGTGCTTGAACTATCAGCAGGTTAAGTTCGAGCACATGAGACCTGGTGGTTTGATGCAGTGACTTCCCATTCCTGAGTGGAAGTGGGAAGGGATTACTATGGACTTCGTTGTTGGTTTGCCTCATACTTCTCATGGGTTTGATTCCATATGGGTGATTGTTGATAGGCTGACTAAGTCAGCACATTTCTTGCCGGTTCAAACTTCTTATGGTGCAGAGAGATTAGCTCAGATCTACCTTCGTGAGATTGTTCGGTTGCATGGGGTCCCAGCTTCTATTATTTCAGATCGCGGCACTCAGTTCACATCTCAGTTCTGGAGGGCTATTCACTGAGATTTGGGTACAGAGGTTCATCTTAGTACCGCCTTCCACCCTCAAAAAGATGGCCAGTCCGAGAGGACCATTCAAATTCTGGAGGACATGCTTCGGGCCTGTGTTCTTGACTTTGGAGGTTCTTGGGATCAGTTTGTTCCCTTGGCAGAGTTTGCTTATAATAACAGCTTCAATTCGAGTATCGGCATGGCACCTTTTGAGGCTTTGTATGGCAGGCATTGCAGATCACCGGTAGGTTGGTTTGATGGTTTTAGTTCTAGGCCACAGAGCACAGATCTGCTTCGAGATTCCTTAGATCAGGTTCGAGCGATTCAGGACAAACTTCGGGGAGCTCAGAGCAGGCAGAAGAGTTATGCTGATCGTAGGCTTCGTGCCTTGGAGTTTAGTGTCGGTGACTTGGTGTTTCTCCGTGTATCACCCATGAAGGGCGTGATGAGATTTGGTAGGCGGGGCAAGCTTAGCCCCAACTACATAGGGCCGTTTGAGATTCTTCAGAGGGTTGGTAGTGTTTCCTATCAGCTAGCCTTGCCTCCGATGTTTTCAGCTATACATCTTGTATTTCATGTTTCAATGTTGCATCGGTATGTCCCAGATGAGTCTCATGTGTTGCAGTGGGATTCAGTTCATTTGGGTGAGGGTTTAGCCTCTATTGAGGAGCCGATAGCTATTTTGGCCAAAGATGTCAGGAGATTGAGGTCTCGAGAGATCCCAGTTGTTAAGGTTCAGTGAAGGCACCATCCAGTTGAGGAGGCTACCTGGGAGACCGAGAGAGATATGCGGGCTCTGTATCCACAGTTGTTTGAGCATTCAGGTACCCCCTCGACCTCGACTTTCGAGGACGAAAGTCCTTTTTAGTAGTGGATCATGTAATGACTCTTCCGGTCATTTCCACGTATACGTTTTCCTTGTACCGTTAGAGCTTGTTTGTAGCGGTCCCAAGTCATTTAAGGCTTGTCGGGACAGGTATTTCGGTGCCGGGTCCATTTGTTTGGACGTATGATAAGTTTTGAAGTTAAGCAAGTCGGCAAAAGTTATCGTAAGCTTCTTTAATAAATTTTCTGGACTTTGGTTAAAATGTCTCAGAACTTTTCTCTAAATATATAAAGAGTTAGAAGTCCCCAGAAATACCAAATCGAAGGTCTACGAGTCTAGTTTCTAACGCACAAAACCTCACGTCCAACTGATCTCGGAGTAAAAAGTTATGATTGTTTTACCGCGGACTATCTGGCAGAAACTGGGTCGCGAACCGGGTCGGGTCAAGATCGATTTAAATCCTCAACTTCACGTTTTAAAACGTCATTTCATTTCTGAAACAGTGAGAAAACATAAAGGAGGGTTCCAAGAGAATTCTTGAGTATCAAAATCGTGCGTACTTGAAAATATTTAATTTAAAAGTTGAATGTGGTAGAATGTTATATTTTTATTGCTTTCCCAAAATATTTTAAATATCTATGAAAAATACTTTTCTTATGATATATTTGTGTATGTATTTATTTTATAAGGTTTTTATACATTGTAATATTTTAACGGAGATAGTAAATTTAGTTATGTTGAAAATTATTATTATAATATAGTAGGTTTTATTGGAAATAATTTTCTATTAGTTATGGTATATTTAAAATGCTATATAGATTTTACCACGAACCTACGCAATACCCGAATACATGCGAAGAGGAATGAAAATAACTGTAGTGTAGCCACCTCCACTACACGTGGAGGTGGAGGAAGTCGGCAGCCATTGATTAATTCATTAGGTGGCAGCCATTTACTAATTTGCTGGCAACAACTTTGCTAATTTTCTTTTTTACCTACTTGGATATATTAGTTTGGAATTTAACTTATGCCTTGGAAGGGACCATTACAGTAGATGTCAATACATATATATGCTATACGCGTAGTGAAGAGGATTTGGTAGGATCAATACTTTGACATTATATTTGTCACCGAAAGAAAATCAATTATCTACGTCAAGTTATTCAAGCCCGAGTTCGAGTTTGACTTCGTGTTGGAGCTTTTTCGGAGAGGTTCAAGCTTGTCATCGGACGACAGGTAGGTTACAGTTTATTTTCCCTAGACTCCGCATATATAGGATAAAATTGTATTAATGGGCATCCTTGGGTTGGTTTATTAGGTTGGTACCACAGACCTCGACCGTTTTATTCATGTCCGCCTACTTTTGTTCCTCCGTTGCTTGTATTACTTGCCGATATATTTTATTTACCCTTGTGGTCCTGTGAGGCCTTGTTGAGTCTGGAACATAGAAGGTGGGATTTTGGGAATGTCCGTGAGTCACGGGCATAGAATTATCCTTCTAGGCTGGTTATGCTTGCTGAGTAGCTGTGGGACTGTACAGGGTCGATAGGTTGATTGTGAGCTGTTGGGAAACTATTGTGCTTGATCATACCATTTCCATGCATATAAAGAGGTTTTTTCCATGTTTTACTACGGTTTTGGCTTCGGGCCTACTGGCACTATTTTCTAAACCTTGCATGGCCCCGGGGGCCCGTTCTTGTTGGAAATGAATTGGAAATGGTTAGATTTAACTTGTGAACATTCTTGGGTAAAAGAAAGTAAAATTATGATTTAAATCACCAGTTTTACGATTAACGCTAGACTCGGCAGGGCCGGGGTGCTAGTTGAATTTTCTTGCTACTTGAAATGATTTTAGCCTCGGTCAGACCGAGCACCTGCATGACTTTCTACTGTTTAGACCCGGTTATGCCCGGGCACCCTTGGAGGGGTTTTTGAGAGATTTTCCTACTACTTTAGTCCTGGACAGGGTCTGGGCATGCATATTAGAGACTGGGTCTCTATCTTGAACCCGGACTTGCTTCCGGATGACATGTTTTGATACTGAGTTTTAGTATGGGGTCAGGGACCTCCATGGACCTTGCCATCCGGGCCTGGGGCTACGGGCTGCGTGTGCCGGAGGAAGGGTATACGGTGGAGTAGAGGTATACGGGAGTGTCCTTCCATGGAACCTACTTGCTGGGCCGGATCGGCACCGGAGGAGGTACATACTGAGATACCATTTCAGTTGAGATCTTCATGCATCATATCATTCATTGTTTGAGGCTCCACCCTTGTTTTTTGTTTGTTGATTGTACGCTCGGGTAGTATGGGATGTCGGAGGGTTTGTTTTCACTTGTTTGTGCTCTTCGGTTGTATGGGTGGCAGGGGGACTGTAGGTAGACTCTTGCTATTTACTTGTAGAATTGTTGATGTGCCGCCATTTTATGGCACTTTCGACTCCTTTTAACTAAGAACAATCGTACGTTTTCAAGCAACCATCGTCGTTTTTGATGGTTTTATGTTATATTTGTAGGAAATGGAGACAAACATGGAAACGGAAGGAAATACGGGCAAAACGACATTCTGGATAAGAGTGACGGTCCGTGTGACAGACCGTCAAGCCCAAGGCGTCAAGATGGGGCAGAACCACTGCCTAGTGGTGACGGCCACCGTGACGGGCCGTCAAGGTGGTGACGGTCCATCGCCCAAGGCGTCACCCTGAGGCAGTCCGCTACGCGGAATCCGAGCGTTTTTGGGATTTGTTTCCTAGACTCCTATAAATACCCTATGTTAGGTTTTTTTTATTTGTCAAGTTTTTTACAATAGTTCTCCGAATAGTTTTAGGAGAGAATTTGAGAGCAAGAAACACGTTTTCCTTGTCTTGTAAACGTGTTCTTGATTTGTTCTTGGGATCTTTGTTTTCTTGTTCTTGGAATAATTGAAGATTGTTTTCACCATATTGTAAGGATATCTTTTCTTTATTATGAATATGACTTTCTTCTATTCTTCTACAAGCATGATTAACTAAACCTCCCACAACTAGGGTTGTGGGAGCCATGGCTAAAGTAGCGATATTGATTCCGGGTAGCGACGGGTTCAATATATATGTGGTCACGTTGTTAATCATTCATTATTTAACGTTTTCTAGTGGTTGCAAATATTAGAACATGCCTAGGTTTAATTTGCTTGAGTAAAGAGATTAAAACTGGGAAACTTGATTAACGACGAGGATTCGAGACTACTAACTCTCGTCTTATGATTAATGTTGTAACTAGATTAATCTACTTTATGTTTAGGATTGAAATCCAAAAGCACACCTTTTCAAGTTCGATAGAATTGAAAAGTAAATTCGTCTATTTGGTTGAGAAACGTTTAGATGATACCATTAATTCAATCACATCGTGACATGCATATAGAAAGAACCCGGTTAAGCTTAGAATCGACATTGTTTCAACGCCATGGTGAACACTTCCCTAGGTCTCTCTCATCTTGATTTTCACTCATACATTATTGTTTGTTTTGTTTACTCATTGTTCACACAAAACCCCCCCCTTTATTTATCGGAAACTATTGACCATTAGTCAACTAATTCACTAACGACTTAATTTTCACCATATTCTCTGTGGGATCGACCCCAACCTTTGTTGGGTTCTATATTTGACAATGATCACTTACGCTTCTTAATTGGAGTGGTACTTTGAGCGTTATCAAATTTTGGCACCGTTGCCGGGGAATACGGTTGATTATTAAGTCTAGTGTGTTTATTTGACTCTTAGTCATCCTTTTCTGCTTTTATGTTTATTTGTTGTTTTTGTTTTTGACAGGGTACAGAGTTGTGCATGCCAAGTACCTGGCACTCGAGTGAATCAACATTACCTTACGACCCTGAGATTGCTAGAACGTTAAGGCGAAATATGGCCGCACAACAAGAGGCAGCAAGGCTCGCTGCAGAACTGCAGGCCCAACACAATCTGAATGCTGGTGGTCTGCAGGATGATGTTATGCTGAATGTATAGGATATCGACTTGGATGGAGTTCGCACTACGGGCGCCATTGCTCTTCCACCGCTAGCGCCCGAAGCCAAGTTCAACATCACGAGCACGATGATCCAGCTGTTGAACTTGAGAGGAGTGTTCCGTGGTGCCGCTGGTGATGATCCAAACCAGCACCTGATGAATTTCGTGGGCATCTGCAAGTCGTTCAAGTTTCCTGGATTGAGTCAGACAGCAATCAGGCTCAGGTTGTTTCCGTTGTCTCTGTCTGATGAGGCAGCATTGTGGTTGACAGAGCTGACCCCCGACTCTATCACAACTTGGGGAGAGTTGAAAGGAGCTTTCCTAGAAAGGTTCTTTCCTCCCTCTAGGATGATACAGTTGAGGGATGAGATTAGCAATTTCAGACAGCAACCTCACGAAGCATTGCACGAGACCTGGTTGCGATTCAAAAAGAAGCTAACACAATGCCCTAACCATCAGTTGAACGACGAATGTTTGATGCAAACATTCTACAGGGCACTGAATTCGGCTACCAAATTCGGCTACCAAGCCGACGTTGGACAACGCAGCAGGTGGAGTGTTTATGGGTCACACTTTTGCCGATGTCACAGCTATTTTGAACAGGATCACCAAAACCAACATGGCCAGGCATACACGGGATTCAGAGGTAGCAGCTAGCACTTATGCAATTGGTATGTCAGCTGAGCAGCGCAGAAAAGAGGAGGAGCGCGACCAAGATATGGCGCATCTGAAAACGCAGTTGGACCTACTGACAAAGCAATTGTTCTCAGGAGGTATGGAGAAGGTAAAAGCTGTGGGTTCCCAAGGTAGAGCAGAAGAGTTGGAAACTGATAAGGAGGCGAATTACTTGGGGGGTTTCCAGGCCAATGGCCAAGGAAACCAAGGTCGGACCTATTAGAAGGACAACTACTATGAGAAAGCTGGCTACAATCGCGATCAAGGAAACTGGAGGAATAACACCGATAGAGGTGGCTTGTATGTACCACCTGGTAATCGGGACAAAGCTAGCAACGAGGCAGGGACTTCTAAGCTAGAAAACATGATGGCGAAGATGCTGCTGAAGGTAGAATCGACTGACTCTAGGGTAAAGGAGATAAGGACTGAGATATCATCCATGAGTCAAATAGTGGAGGCGCATTCCACTTCGATCAAGCAATTAGAGTAGCAAGTGGGGAAAATCTCGGCATCTCTGAACCAAAGGAAGACAGGTACCTTGCCGAGCGACACTACTCATCCGAGGAATGACGTGAGTTGTATGGCGATCACTACAAGAAGCGGAAAAATATTACCGAAATCACATCCTGTAATTCAGACTCAAGAGGGTAAGATCGTGGATGACAAGGAAGTCGAGGAGGCTACTCTAGAGCCCGTGGAGAAAAGCAAGGAAGCTGAAAAGCTTCCAACTATGATGCCTCGACCACCACCTCCTTTCCCATAACGCCTGAAGAAGAAAGCGGAAGATGGTAAGTTCCTGAATTTCCTGACCATGCTCAAGGAAATATCAATAAACATCCCATTGGTGGAAGCGCTTGAATAAATGCCCGGTTATGCCAAGTTCATGAAGGACTTGATTACAAAGAAGAGGTCGGTAAGTTTTGAACCGGAAGACAACCTCCACCACTGCAGTGCTATTTCCTCAAGGTCGTTAGTAGACAAAAAGAAAGATCCAGGTGCATTTACTGTTCCCTGCACTATTGGTAAACTCGGCTTTGGAAGAGCCTTGTGTGATCTTGGTGCTTGCATCAACTTGATGCCGCTAGTAGTCTATAAAGAATTGGGTTTGGGAGCTCCTAAACCAACGTCCATGAGAGTGTTGATGGCTGACCGTTCGGTAAAGCGACCCGTGGGAATATTGTCTGATGTGCTAGTAAAGATCGGTAAGCTTATCTTCCCCTCTGACTTTGTGATCTTGGATTGCGAAGTGGATTTTGAAGTTCCCATAATCTTGGGACGACCATTGCTAGCCACGGCAAGAGTATTGGTTGACATGGAAAGAAACGAACTGACCTTCAGGCTAAACAATGAAGCTGTCAAGTTCGATGTGTCTAAATTGATGAAGCAACAAAGTGACATGAGGGTGGTCACGATCGTCAATGTTATCAAGGAAGCTCCTGCGGATGTGCATCTTGAGGAGAAGGGTTTGGTTGAGACTCTAGCTGTTGTGGGAAGGATGGTGCGAGAAGGGAAACATGTAGAGGAAGGCGGTGAAAATAGATCACAGAAACGAAAACACCGCAAGAGAATCTGCAAAGAAAGAGCGAAGAAGTTGTCGCGACTAGCTGCGGATCCAATGAAAGAAGAAGCTGGAACACAACATGAGGTTGTCGCGTGCACACACTCCATCGATTTCTCTTGTTTTGGAGACCCTGGCGGTCTCCAACATCATTCCAGAATCTGAGTCCTATCGACTTCACAGGTATTCCTTTCTCTCACAGTTTTTAGCTTTCATATGGATGCATTGGGGACAATGCATAAGTCTAAGTTGAGGGTGTGGGGAAACCTGTGAGTCACCACCGAGGGTTTTTGTTGCCGTGTTTCTTTTCCCTCCGGTGTGCTATCTAGTAGAATCGGCATGTTTAGGTTGTTATTTTTAAATTTTTGTTTTTTTAGTATCTATAGTGATGAGCATGGCGTTTTTTGTTACTAAAAGGAGGCCCCTTTAAAAAAATTCTGGTTTTGTACTTATGTTGAAACGATTGACTGTCTGGATCCTTGAATGTCATTGTGTGATTATGATTAGAATGAGTATGCTTAAGCCGAGCGGTTGTTTGATAGTTGGTAGCGATATAGTTTCTTGGTGCCAAGAGTGTGTGACATTATTGTTATAAATTCTTACTCTGTGCATGCATCTAGAACTTGCCCGGTTTATTTTGTTAAGTTCGAAGTTTGGTTGCTTAGGAAAGGATCACAGGCCCTTTTTGTATGCAGTCCACTTAACCTAAAAGACCGTCCAAATATAAATAATCCCTTTGATCCCTGTTTGAGCCATAATTGATCTTATTCTTTCAATAACCTGTCACCGTTCCTGTTTAACGTGAATCCCTATTTTGGCCCTGGTCCTTCCTTGGACATCGTGCACCTCAATTCAGGCAATCAGCCTAAGTTGAGGGTGGCTACTATAGAGGTAAACCCTGTTTTGGCCCTGGTCCTTCCGTGGACATTGTGCACCTCAACTCAGGCAATCAGCCTAAGTTGAGGGTGGCTACTATAGAGGTGAATGATAAGAAAAAGAGGATGGAGAAGATTGGTTGTGAATAGAATGGAAATTCGGGTGTGTGCCTAAGAAAAGAAAAAAAAAGATGAAAAAGATCGAAAAAGTAATAAAAAGAATTGTCAAAATAAAGAGGCCGCACCTGTAGCTAGAGAGAAGGAAATAAAAAGGTGAATAAGGATGGACAAAGTAAAGTATGTGATAATAAGACATCGGTGGTTCCAAGGAGGGCTTAGTCACTAACCCTTAAATGTATCCTACCTGCACCTGAAGCCTCATTACAAGCCTAAACAAGTCCTGTAGTGATCCTGAGCGGCTTTCTGAAGAACTGAAATAGAATAGTAAGGGCAAGCCTATGGTATCGCATGTGCATTGTTTGAAATCGTTTGTGAGTGTGAGCGCTTACCTAGTCCCAAATCTTGTGTGTGGGATTTCTTTGTGGTGAGGGCACCAAAGTTTCTGTATTGTCTATTGATTGTTAGGATAGCTGCGCGTGTGTATGTAGAATGTTCTATCATATCGGAATGACATGTTTGGATCCTTGCAAGTTAGCGTTTCATACATTTGTGTGCTACGAGGGAGCTTGAATTAAAATTGAATAAGATGTTGAATGACCATGAGTTGCTAGAGACACGAGTTTGTTTTCTTAGTTGAGTCGTCGTGTTGTTTTTCTTTTTATGTTATGTTGCTTGAGGACAAGCGAACGTCTAAGTTGAGGGTGTTGATGTGCCGCCATTTTACGGCACTTTCGACTCCTTTTAACTAAGAACAATCGTACGTTTTCAAGCAACCGTCGTCGTTTTTGATGGTTTTATGTTATATTTGTAGGAAATGGAGACAAACATGGAAACGGAAGGAAATACGGGCAAAACGACGTTCTGGATAAGAGTGACGGTCCGTGTGACGGACCGTCAAGCTCGTGACGGACCGTCAAGCCCAAGGCGTCAAGATGGGGCAGCACCACTGCCTAGTGGTGACGGCCACCGTGACGGGCCGTCAAGGTGGTGACGGTCCGTCGCCCAAGGCGTCACCCTGAGGCAGTCCGCTACGCGGAATCCGAGTGTTTTTGGGATTTGTTTCCTAGACTCCTATAAATACCCTATGTTAGGTTTATTTTATTTGTCAAGCTTTTTACAATAGTTCTCCCAATAGTTTTAGGAGAGATTTGAGAGCAAGAAACACGTTTTTCTTGTCTTGAAAACGTGTTCTTGATTTGTTCTTGGGATCTTTGTTTTCTTGTTCTTGGAATAATTGAAGATTGTTTTCACCATATTGTAAGGATCTCTTTTCTTTATTATGAATATGACTTTCTTCTATTCTTCTACAAGCATGATTAACTAAATCTCCCACAACTAGGGTTGTGGAAGCCATGGCTAAAGTAGTGATATAGATTCCGGGTAGCGACAGGTTCAATATATATGTGGTCACGTTGTTAATCATTCATTATTTAACATTTTCTAGTGGTTGCAAACATTAGAACATGCCTAGGTTTAATTTCTTGAGTAAAGAGATTAAAATCGGGAAACTTGATTAACGACGAGGATTCGAGACTACTAACTCTCGTCTTATGATTAATGTTGTAACTAGATTAATCTACTTGATGTTTAGGATTGAAATCTAAAAGCACACCTTTTCAAGTTCGAGAGAATTGAAAAGTAAATTTGTCTATTTGGTTGAGAAACGTTTAGATGATACCATTAATTCAATCACACCGTGACATACATATAGAAAGAACCCGGTTAAGCTTAGAATCGACATTGTTACAACGCCATGGTGAACACTTCCCTAGGTCTCTCTCATCTTGATTTTCACTCATACATTATTGTTCGTTTTGTTTACTCACTGTTCACACAAAACCCCCCCCTTTATTTACCGAAAACTATTGACCATTAGTCAACTAATTCACTAACGACTTAATTTTTACCATATTCTCTGTGGGATCGACCCCAACCTTTGTTGGGTTCTATATTTGACAACGATCGCTTACGCTTCTTAATTGGAGTGGTACTTTGAGCGTTATCAATTGTTCCCTGTTACGGTTAATTATGAAATTGGTTACTGCTAGACTGTTAGTTTCTAGATTTGAGATTGATATGATTAGTTGGGCTTGATTCATGTCTCTAAGCATGCCTATCATTACTCTTTCTCTCTTTTTCTTACACTTGAGGTTACCGGTATACCGTCCATTTCGTAAACTTATTATGTATACACTCTTATTGCAAGGACCCCAGGTGCATTGTTTCTTACTTTCACTTGTGCCTATGGTGTATATATTTTGCTTGCTGGCCTCACATGTGGTTCTGTTGACTTCCCTCTGGGCTAGTTCCTGTGTACCCGTTCGTTGATTTCTGTGACTACTTGCTTATGTTCTGTCTGTTACTACGCTTTTATCTCATATGTGCTCAGTAGGCCTATGATACCTACTGGGTACCTTATGCTTTGCATTTGGTGCTCACCCTACCCCCTGCATCTTTGGGTGCAGATCCTAGCGTGGGCCATAGACGTTAGGTCGCTGTAAGTCGTGCTTGGAGATCTGTTGGGGATTACTTCAGACTGAGGGTGAGCTCTTGGCGATCGGAGCTTAGCTTTAGTTTATCTTTTGCTTTATGTACTCTATTACCATTCAGAGACATCTGTATATATTGTTTTGAATCGTTGCAGTCCATGTATGTAGTTTTGGCTCTATACTATAATACCAGGTCTTGGGGTTTTGTTTAGTTTCCTCATATGTATATATACTCCTGTTATCTATTCTCCTCATCTTACTCTCTTACTTTTGCTTATTAAACTATTCTTCCGCTTATTTATTAGATAGTAGCCCATTACTAACTATCCTGGGCTACAGGAATTTGTTCACCTACTGGGGAGTTGTAGGTGCCATCATGACCAAGAAATCGGGTCGTGACACCCAAGCCTATCAACTCTGATGCCGTGAAGAAATATTATATCTAAGGATAGTCTTTCTTTCTTTCTTTCTTTGTAATCTCATTTTCTTATTGTAATCATTTTGCACTTAGTAAACATATTAAATATCCCATATCCTTCATGTACGAACTACGTTTGACCTGAATTCTCAAGAATGAGATACGTAGGCGGCCTGTGTCGGCTTCGATCAACCCCTTAGAAAAATCTCTCTTTCCCCTTCCTATGTACAAACTATGTTTGACTTGAATTCTCAAGAATGAGATAAGTAGGCGGCCTGTGTCGGCTTCGGTCAACCCCTTAGAAAAATATATCTTCCCCCTTCCTATGTACGAACTATGTTTGACCTGAATTCTCAAGAATGAGATACGTAGGTGGACTGTGTCGGCTTCGGTCAACCCCTTAGAAAAATCTGTCTTTCCCCTTCCTATCTTGAACTACGTTCGACTTGAATGCTCAAGAATGAGATACATATGCGGCCTTTGTCGGCTTCGGTCATCCCTTCAATTATTTCTAACATTCTCCCGCTACGAGTATGGGAACTACGTTTGACCTGATTCCTGCCTCAATGGGATACGTAAGCGCCACAACAGCTCGGTCATATCGCCCAGGAAATGGAAACTGGGGCAGAATTTTTGAGAAAGGAATCTCAAAAATTCAGAGGGCAAAGATCAATCTCCAGCAAGCAAGAATACAAAATATGCCGAAGAGCAACTGAAATAAATTCAAGAAAGAATCTTGTAATCCCCACAGAGTCTCAAATCCTTTGCCAATAGAATGAGATTCATTGCAAACCTTAACTGGGGAAGAAATTTTGAGGAAGACCATAAAATTTCCATAAAAGCTTTATTCAAAGAGTTCATAAACAAACTTGAAAGAATTTCCCAATGAACGAGAGATCAGAATCTACTCTAAAAATCCCCAACTGTAGCAAAGTCCGAGGGAGATTAATCCCCAGCTGTGGCGGATTTTTGAAAGAACAATCTCGAGAAGGAATCTCATAAATCTCACAGAGTGTCAAAACTCTCGCCAATAGGACAAGATTCATCATGAAACCTTTAACTAGGGCAGAAATTTTGAGGAGGACCTCAAAATTTCCATCAAGTTTCATTCAAGAGTCGACTCTAAAATCCCCAGTCCGAGACGGTTGGATCCTCAGCTATGACATATTTCTCAGAAAAACTTTTATGAATTCCCCAACTAGGATAACAAAGGATCTTCAGAGTCTATCAGTAATATGCCAGAAACTTCAAGGCATCAAATAAAGGATATTCGTTGAGCCGACACATGACATGACGGGCAGAGACCTTCCCAAAATAACCTTTTCCAAAATCTTAGTTTTCAAAGTGCTTGTTTGAAAAATCTTTACAAAACATCTTTACAAAAAGACTAGTTTTACTCCTTTAATTTTGTCTTATGTCCACCGTGACCCAAGAGGTCGAGGATGATGAGTACCCGAGGAGGGAGGGAACCCATAAAAGACAAAGTAAAGAGCAGAAGATCGAAGGAGGTCAACACATATCAGTTTCGCCAAAACTAATAATTTTTCTGTGATGCAGCAGGTTGTCCTGAAAAGTATGTTAGAAAGCAGTCTCTCATTATTCAACGCGTTCAAATAGATGCAACGAGATCAGATGCCCCAAAATTTAGTGGAAAAAGCCAAAATAGCGGGAAAAAGCCGAAAGAAGCAAAACTCCTGGAACGGGCGAATCTCCTTGTAGTTCGCAAGATCTACTAAGTAATGAGAGATCGACATCATCCTCAAGTCCCCCAGCAGATCAGGACATTTTGGTCAACCTCAAATTAGGACACCAAATGAGAGATCAATGATGTTCTCCGCCAATCCCTAGCAAGTCAAATATCACCACGAACAAATAATGTTCAAAAATGGTATTTATGACTATCCCAAGAAATGGACACGATCATTTCCTTTACATTTGAAATAAAGTTGTTTTGATTAGATTCATAGACATTGTCTTTAAAGTTTTTCAACTTTGACTATGGTCGCTAGTAAAAGCGACGCCGTGTCTACTAACTATTTGCCGTGAGCACAGGTACACACGAAGGAGTCAACAGGACAACATAAAAAATCAAAGGTGATATTTTCTGCAACTACTACGCATGTCATTGCATGATCATCCACATCATCATCATATTTGCATGTCGCGAGGACCATGCCACGAGGGCTATCATATTTGCATGTCGCGAGGACCATGCCACAAGGGCCATCATATTTGCATGTCGCGAGGACCATGCCATGAGGGCCATTACATTTGCATGTCACGAGGACCATATCGAGAGGACCATGCCACGAGGGCCATCATATTTGCATGTCGCAAGGACCATGTCATGAGGGCCATTATATTTCCATATCGCGCGGACCATATCACGAGGACCATTGCATGATCATCTATATTATCATTCAATACCGCAGGTACACATCCCCTGCGAAGACTATTTCCCTCTACCAGCCAGTTTCAAAGAGGATGACATTCATAGACATCCCTAAGTCTCACTTGCTGCGCAGGATCGACCCTCAGCATGCTTATATCCGAGATCACTTGAGATGGTGGAGTGTAACATTCAGGATATTATTATCATCATTATCATTATCATCATTCATTATGCCAAGTGTGGCACTCAACATTCTTATATCCGATATCGCGTAAGATGGTGAAGTCTAACGTTGAGGATATTATTATCTATTATGCCTAGTCTGGCATTTAGCATATTTATATCCGATATCGCATAAGACGGATGAGTCTGACTTTGAGGATATATTTTCTTCCTTGTTATTATGCCAAGCCTAGCATATTTATATCTGATATCGCGTGAGACGATGGAGTCCAACGTTGAGGATATTATTATTATTCCAAGTTTGGCATTCAGCCTATTTCTATCTGATATCGTGTAAGATGGAGGATTTTGACGTTGAGGGTATATTTGATACTCTATTATGTCTAGTCTGGCATTCAGTATATTTATATTCGATATCGCGTAAGACAGAGGAGTCTGACGTTGAGGATGTATTTGCTTCCTTGTTATTATGCCAAGCTTGGCATATTTATATCCGATATCGCGTGAGAATATGGAGTCTGACATTGAGGATATTATTATTATTATTATGCCAAGTCTAGCATTCAACCTATTTCTATCTGATTTCGCATAAGACGGAGGAGTCTGACGTTGAAGGTATATTTTCCTCTATTATGCCTAGTCTGGCATTCAGCATATTTATATCCGATATCAAGTAAGATGGAGGAGCCTGACGTTGAGGAAGTATTTGCTTCCTTGTTATTATGCCAAGCCTGGCATATTTATATCCAATATCGCATAAGACAACAGAGTCTGACGTTTTATCATACCAAGTCTGGTATTTAGCCTATTTATATTTGATATCGCGTAAGATGAAGGAGTCTAACATTGAGGTTATATTTGATCCTCTATTATGCCAAGTTAGGCATTCAACATATTTATATCTGATATTGCGTAGGATGACGGAGTCTAACTCTGAGGATATTTATGCACTCTTATTCGAGAGCCTTGATTACCAGAAGAGGCAATTATATTTGATCGAGTGGCAAAAACCTTGTCATCTGATAATCAAATACCGCTTGTCCATCGAGGTCAAAAGCATATAGTCTAAAGGATGTCTTTAAGATGCCATCCTAATCGGACGATGAGCTGAATTTCTCCAAATTAGAAGGCCAAAGGTCGTCTATAAGTCACAGCGATATCTGAAACTGGATAGTGTGCAAGATTGCCCAAAACTTGACAGACTAAGAGTTATTTGTAATACGCAGCGATATTTGAAACTGGATAGTATGCAAGATAACCTGAAGATTGAAAGTTCAAGGGTAATGCGTAAGTCACAATGATATCCAAAATTGGATAAAGTACAAGACTACCGAGGGATTGACAGTCCAAGGGTTATCTATAAGCCGTGACTTATCCGCGTTGATATTGTGCAGGACTACCTAAAGGCTATCAATTCAAGGGAAATATGTAAGTCGCATTACATCCAAGATCGGATAAAAGTGCAAGATTACCCCAAAAACTGGAAATTCGAAGGACATCTGTAAGATGCCTCTATTCAAAGTCGGATTATGTGCAAGATCACTCGAAAACTGGTAAACTAAAGGCATCTATAAGACGCCTCTATCCAAAGTTGGATGATGTGCAAGATTACCCTAGGTTTGACTATTGAAGGGATATCTATAAGTCGTATCAATACGAAAGATGCATAGGATTTACCAGAAGTCATATGGAAAAGATATCACCAATAGTCGAGAGGTCTATCATATCAGAAACTACTACAAGCGGTCACGAAGACTATCATACTCCAATGGCTAAGAAGTTAATCACTTTCAGAAAATCATTACGCTTTCTTGCCACAAAGGCAATCATATCTAACAGTCGCGAGGGCTATTATGTCTATTATGGCAAAGTAGTTATAAATGGCTACGAGGGCCACACTACGATATTGGGTCGACCCCCCATAAAAGGTCTCCATATTTGTTTTCCCACTCGAGGGCTTAACCTTGAAATTGAATTGGGTCATCCATCCCATTAGGGGCATATTCATGTGGAGACGTCCATTTTTCTCTGGTAGATTTATATATTTTCCAACATGTTTCTTACTTTTCTAGTTTAGGTCGTCTGCCCTAAAAAGTTACTATTAAGCTAAATTACATGAATGTCTCGCTTTGCATTACAATCATTAGGCTAACTCTGTCACTATGAGATGCCTATTATCGAGCTCGTTATAGCTGGATTATCAACACTTCTAAGCCGCAATGATGGGAATGCGCAAAGTGTTCAAGTCGCAGCAACGGGAATGCACAAATCAACACTTCTAATCTGCAATGATAGGAATACGCAAAGTGTTCAAGTCACAGCAACGGGAATGCGCAAATCTAACACTGCCAAGTCGCTACAAATGGTTACAAGGACTGTCACACAAACGACTACAAAGGTCGTCATACTCAAAAATTGTCATGCAAGCAATCTTATCCGATATCCAAGAAGACTATCATGTTTGATTGTCATGGAAGTTGTTATTTCCTAAGACAGAGACAGAAAAGGACGTCATTTTCTTCAAGAAGCAACAAATACAAGAAATGAGGTACAACGCTATCTCTCTCTGTTGAATTACTTTACTACTAACCATTTCATTTCAAAATATTGTCGAGAACATCCAAGAGGATGAAAATCTCGAACCAGAACAATAGGCACAAAGCACATCAAAGAGATGTCACGACCTAAGATTCAGACATAATTCAAGGATGAGGTACAGCCAATAAAACTACTTCTCCAAGTGGAATTATGTTAATACTAACAATTTTGTTTTGAGATATTGTCGAAACCATCTGAGAAGGACGAAATTCTCAAAGAAAAACCACAGGTGCGGACTACACCAAAAAAGGACGCATCACAACGTGGAACTTTTTCTTAGCATCGAACTGGGACATAGTTCGAAGAGGGATATCAAACTCTTTGTACATGAGCTGAGGAACAAACTTACCACCGCCATCAAACCACACCCATGTCAGAACGCATATGGGTATTTCCTATCTTTGGGTGTTAGTTTCGTATCCAGGGTATTTTCTGAACTCACGCTGGAAGCAATATTCTTTCTTTTCAAATTTGTGTGATAATACACCTCGAGCTTTGGAAATTATTTCGAGGTAAAATATTATTTATGGGTGTGAAGCGTGCCACATTCATAGTTGAGAGGATACAAGCTTCTTTTCTATAGCTCAACTTATCTGTCACTCATCCCGAGCCAAAAGTTGTCTTAACATAAAGATTACCTTTTCCACTGATTGAGTCAAACTACAAGCAGCCTGATTCCTAAGTCCTAGGATATGTAGGCGGGCTCTGTTTGAAAACTCGGTTGCATTCCTAACTCCCCCCAATCCTCTTACTGCCCAGCTTTCCGGTCTCTCCATACTCTGAAACCTGGATAGTTTTGAATTTCTTGAAAATCATGCGTAAAATTAAGCGTCTTGAACTATAAGTGGCTTGAGTTCTCAGTAACTTGAGATATGTAGTAAACTCGATGTCAGAGTTCGGCCATAATTCCTTAAAATTCGTGCTAAAACCACTCGCTTCCCGAAGATGAATCTGTGGTCGAATAAAATTAGGAACATCAATTTCCTTTGCCCAGGGTTCATTACACTCACCCTACTCAAAGGGAGGGGAAGTTGTTGACAAACAATTTTTACACTCCACATTACAAATTAATCTTGCGCCTTTTTGAATTTTAAACAATTTTGAAATAATTGTTTTGTAAAAAAGGGATAAAATAATTTTCAAATCAGCTTTATAATAGTTTTGAGTAAGAGCTTATATTTTTCATATTTAATTATGTGAAATTTATATAAGTTTACTTAAAGAATTATTTTAGAGTTTAATTTCATAAGAAAATCTCTTTTAAGAGATTAAACGCTTAAACTTTCCTCCAAATTAATTCAAAATAAGAGATTAATTGAATAAATTAATTTCATAATTTTGAAACGAGGTAATTGTGTTAAACATGATAGTTATTTCAATTGGTTTGACTTTAAAGAGGCTCGGGTGATTATTCTATTCTAGTCCAAATTCTTTAAATCATTTAAAGTCTAGCCGAATTTCATGCTTTTACCCTCAATTTGTCTATCCCCTTAATTTAAAATGGCCAAATTTTTACAACTGTGGCCATATTTGCAAACACCTTATGAACCCTCGACTTATCACACTTGGGCTCAACAATAACTCTCAACCCAATTTCTTAATCCGCCGACCCGCCTAGCCCACACCCTTAAACCAAACTTCAGCGACCCAGCCCAAATCCCTCACCCTTATACTCCTCTCTTCACTCCTATACACACAACACACAAACGATCCCTTATGCCTCTCTCTCTCTCTTCATCGTTACAGACGACGGCAATAATAAGAAACCCAAAAATGCCTCCTCCGTCAACCAGTACCAAACGATGACAGCAACAACAACAAACAACGCCCAAGCTCATAACGTTTCCAAACTCCGTCTGTTCTCCATCAAGATGATGAGCTGGAAATCTCGAAGGTTCTAGAAAGCACCTAGTTGGCTTCTACCAACGTTCCTCTCCCTAAATTCACGGCGAATCACCTCAAATTCATACTAAGGTGGTACAAACATGGCTAAATCAGGATGGAACGATTTCAAATTTCCCCTCAGCAATTTCCCAATTTAACCCTCTATTTTTTACCCCCATTTTCCTCAGAAATTTTCCTATATAAACCCCCTATTTCATTGAGTTGGGTAGCGGAATTTTGGGGAAAAGTTTGGGGATTTTGGTGGAGCATTCCACTAATCTCACGTAAACAAATTTCTAGAAAAGAAAAATACACAAAAAAGTGGAATTCTGGTGAGGTGGGTTTAGATTCTGGTGGTGAAGTTTTGCGGCATAAGCTCGTCGTCCCAGTAGCTGCTCCAAAAGAGGTGAAAATCCCTATCTCTTCTTTCGTCTCCTATTTTCCTTTTTTGATTTAACTATATTCTAGAGGTTTCCATGTTGGTTTTAAGCTGGTCTTGTTTTATTTGAATGATGTGATGAATAAATGTTTAAACCTGTTTATTTGAATTTTTCCGTCGAGTCATGTAGTTCTTAGATGTCTCGTTTGCCTTCTGTCTTCATTGTTCTTACCGTGTTACTATCTGCTCTACGAGATTACTAGTGTGGTGTTTGTATTGGGAAGGATTAGAGAAGACATGCTAGATTTTGTCTTGTTGCTTTCAAAGTAGAGTCATGGAAATTATAGCTGAGATTGTTTACTGTTTTGCAATGGTTTGTAAGCATCTTCGTTTGTGTATTTCCAGGAATAAGTAGCCTGTTTGATTTCTTAAAGCATTTTCTTTGGATGTTCTTATCACTATTATAATGGCATGATTTATATGAACATTATCATGTGGTTTGTTATGCTGAATTGAAATACCCTTAAGAAAACTCCTTGGCTCATGATGCTAAGTGAGGTTCATTAAGGGAGAGGCAAGATTGATCTCTGGAATCGCTCTTTAGCTCTTACCAAAGATCAAAGAGCATTGGAACGGAATAAGAACTTCACCATAGTTCGAATTTCATTCAAAAAATGCCTTCAAAGTGTACCAAATGACATAGGTTTCGTAGTTCTGTTTTCTGTTTATTGTGGAAGACTAGGAGTAGGATCTATATAATTGAGTTCCTTGCATGAATTGAGTTTGTTTTCCTTGAAAGATCTAGTTTATCTTGGTTATTCTTCCCTCTCTTCTTACTGTGTTTAAACCTTTCAAATACAATCTTCTCCGTCTGAGTAGCCTAAGCAGCCAGTATAGTCGAAGAAGTCAAAAGGTTGAATTCTATGATGTGAGGTATTTTCTCTTAGATGAACCTACATGTATATGATAGGAGCTATGGATTTGAATTAAATCTGCTCTAAGTTAGGAGATAGTAGTTTGCATAAATGGTCTTTCCTATGTTGAATTTTGCTTTGCTAGTCTAAGCCTTAAGACATTATATATCTTGTAGTGTATTCTTGGTCACGAAATACTGCTTAAATGGCTAAATAATATTCTCCTCCCTTGGATCAAATTCTGATCAAGTTTGAACCAATATGCTTTAAGATCACTTTTCTTGCTTATCAACTCTTGGATAAGATTATTTGATTGTCTCCAATTTTGCTTAAACATGCACCTTCTGATTATTTATTAAGTATTGGTTTAGTGATATTTTTCTCAGTACCACTTTATTAACCCCTGTCTTTTTTTACCTTGATGCATGATCTATCTGAGTTCGTATTGGACTCCTAGATTTTTCCCCCACATCTTTCGAATTGGGAAAAGCCCAAACCATCTAGTCAGCCCGTCGAATTGAAAGCAGAGGTTGAAGAAAGTGAAAATAAATGGGTAGAACCCATGATTCAGATGGTAGCAGCAGCCCATGAGATGGGCTAGATTTTTAAAATGGACTCAATACCGTAGCAACAACAGTGATAGCCCAAAATTGACTAAGTTTAAGGAACATTGGGCTGAAAAGTCCAAAATGCATTTGCGGAATTGGTCTAAGAAGCCCAAAATTAGACTTAGGACAGGATTTTGGACAAGTCCAAATTAATTAAGCCGAAAGCTTGATTATTCTTCTCTCCTCTCTTTACTTGTATGATTTAGAATTAGTATTATTTGTATTAATTTGGATTCTTAACACTTTTAACTTAGTTGAATTATTCCCAAAAGTTATAAACATTCCTGGTTTACTTTCCTTTAAATTACTTGGCGTCTTTTTATCAAATCATAATATACCCGAACAAGCATGTTTCCCTTTTTTTCATAAACGCTTCATGTGTTTTCAATTTCCTCTAATCATTTCTAGTTTATTATACCTTTCAAATTAATATCAAGTGTTTTCAAGTTAATGAACAAAACCTTTTAAAAGTTAGTCAAATGAGTTATTTTCAAACAAGTTCGGATAACCACAAGTTAGCGGATATCCCGAGTGCCTTTAAAACCTTCTCGGGATATTAATAGGAACCTCTTACCCTTAATCTCTAAACTTTTAAAGTCTTTATCTGTTTTAGATTTTAAAGATTTTCCTAAAAGTTTTTCTTGGTTTTTACTTTTATAAAAACTAAGTGGCGACTCTTGCTTTTACTTGAAAACGTTTTGAAACTTCAACCTAGATTTTCGAAATGATTTCAAACACCTAGAGACCATTTTTCTCTAAAACACAGTATTTTGTTCTCGTAGTGTGGTGGTATTTTTAAAAATTGTTCCAGCAATATTTAAATTAGAGAATTGAGGATCTTACTGGGTTATATTAATATATAGTTCACTCCTTACATGCATGTCCATGTAGATACTATTGGTGTGGACGAGGCTAGTGGCTGAAGAGTCACCTGAGTAGATTCTATTGCTGAGGTGAGCCACTGCATTATTCATAGAGGCCGCCATTTCAGCTTTCCTTATTTAAAGTCATTTATTTCATTCCTTGGGTTTGCATACCCGTCCGTTAAACTCATATTACTCTTTTTAGATGCTTTGTGGTCTTATTGTGGGATTTGGGCTAGAGAACTAGTTTTGAGTGACTTATGAATTAATAGATTGATTATGAATTTAGTTGGATCATTATTCTAAATTTATTAATTATCATGGATACGTGTAGACTCACATGAGATTTCTCTCAGTTCTTATATAATTGAGTGAGTGAATGGATATTTGGTTCACCCGACAGGTGGTGTTGGTGGTTTCCAATCACGTCTAGGGGGTATTTTGGGACATGACAACCTTTCCACAAAATCTGTGATGTACTCTTCATGTCATTCCACCAATAGACTTCCCATAGGTCATGGTACATCTTGGTGGCCCCTGAATGAATAGAATATCTGGAGTATAAGACTCTACCAGGATCTGCTGTCTCAACTCGTCTACATCAGGAACACATAAATGACCCTGATAGCAAAGCACAGCATCTCCTCCTTGGGAGAAAATTTTTACCCTCATCTGATGGATTGCACCTTTTAAATGAAGTAAGATGGGATCACTGTCTCGCTTCTCCTTCACCTCAACCACTAAGAAAGATTCTGACCCATTCTGAACTATCACACCGCCATATGTTGTGTCAATAAGTCAAACTCCAAAATGAGCGAGCCAATGAACATCTATAACTACTTTTTTCTTCTCTTCCTCAACATGTGAAATACTACCCATAGATAATCTTCTAAATGTGTCAGCCACTATGTTGGCCTTACTCGGATGGTAGAGCATATTCATATAATAATATTTAAGGAACTTGAGCTACTTTCTCTGGGAAAGATTCAACTTCTTCTGGGTGAACACGTACTGAAGGCTCTTATGATCTATAAACACGTCTAAATGGACACCGTACAAGTAGTGTCCTAAATCTTTAGAGCAAATACTACTGCTACAAGCTCAAGGTCATGAGTTGCGTAGTTTTTCTCATGATTTTAAGCTGTCTGGAGGCGTAGGCAATGACTTTACCATTTTGCATCAAAACACAACCCAAGCCGATTCTAGATGCATCACAATATACCATAAAGCCATCTAAACCCTATGGTAGAGTTAAAACTAGAGATGTGTACAACCTAGTCTTCAATTCTTGGAAGTTCTTTTCACATTCATCAGACCACTAAAATTTAACCTTCTTCTGAGTCAATCTGGTCAATGGGGTAGTTATGGATAAAAAGAACCTCAACTAATCTACTGTAGTAGCTAGCCAAACCCAAAAAGCTCCTAATGTCTGTCAGAGAAGTTGGTTTAAGCCAATTCTTTACTGCATCTATCTTTTGTAAATCTACAAGGATACCCTCACTAGACACCATATGACCAAGGAAGGCAACTGACTTCAACCAGAATTCACACTTGTTGAACTTGGCGAATAACTTGCAATCCTTGAGAGTTTGTACCACAACCCTCAAATGATTATTATGCTCCTTTTCACTCAGAGAATACACAAGGATATCATCTATAAAGACAATAACAAACGTGTCCAAATACTACTTGAACACCCTGTTCATCGGGTCCATAAAAGCTACAAGATCATTCGTTAGTCCATAATACATAACTACAAATTCATAGTGACCATATCGAGTTCTGAAAGCTATCTTTTGAATGTCACACTCTCTGACTCTTAGTTATAATAGCCGAACTTGAGATCAATATTACAAAAACAATTAGCACCTCGAAGTTGTTCAAACAAGTCATCAATCCTAATAAAAGGATACTTATTTTTAATTGTCACTTTTTTCAACAAATGGTAGTTGATGCACATCCTGAGAGAACCGTCTTTCTTATGCACAAAAAGAACTGGAGCAACCCATAAAGAGATGTTAGGTCCGATGAAGCCTTTATCTAGAAGGTCCTTGAAATGTTCCTCTAACTCCTTAAGCTCAGCTGGAGCTATTCTGTAAGGAGGAATTGAGATAGGCTGGGTATCTAAAAGGAGATCTATTCCAAAGTCAATTTCCCATTCAGAAGGAACTCCGTGCAGATCTTTTAGAAACACTTCTAGGAATTCATTAACTATATGGACTGACTGAAGAGTTGGGGTCTCAGAATCTAAATCTTTAACTTGAACAAGATGATAGATACATCCCTTGAATATCATTTTTCTTACCTTAAGGTAAGAGATGAAATGACCTACAGGCACTGAGGTACTATCCTTCCATTCTAAGACTGGATCATTAGGAAATTGGAACCAAACTACCCTAGTTCTACAATCGACTGAGGCATAACAAAAATGTAACCAGTCCATTCCTAGAATAACATCGAAGTCAGTCATATCTAGGTCTACAAGATCTACTAAGGCGACTTTATGAGATAGTGTGACTAGGAAATTTCTGTAGAACCATCTGCGATGACTGAATTACTAACTAGAGTAGAGACTGAGAAAGATTCAGGGAGAGTTTATGGACTGACATTAAATTCTACTTCTATATAAGGGGTCATAAGAGAAAGGGTGGCTCTAGGATCTAACAATGCATATACATCAAGATGAAAGATCATAATGTACCAGTGACCACATCAGGGGAACCCTCCTGATCCTGATGAGTCTGGAGAGCATAAATTATATTCTGGCACTGACTGCCACCTTCACTAGATGAGGCACCCTACTAAGGTGGGCAACCTGCTGGAGCCACTGAGGAGTTAGCTTGATTCTGCTGACGAGCACCCTTGCGTCTCTGTGAAGCCACTGGGCACTGTCTCAACCTATGACCTAGCTTGACACATCCCAAATAATTACTGCTACCTACCATACACTCACTCTGGTGGTTCCTACCATACTTTTTACAAACCAGATGAGTATGCCCATTAGTGGCACTACACTAGAACTTAGAGCCTGGTGCCCTTTCCTACTGATCCTGTCTGAACTTGATCACTGGGGTACTGGCAGAGGATGGGGCTAGATCTGAATATTTCTAGTGTAATTGAGAGTGATTACCACCATCTAACCTCTGCAAAGAATAACTGAAGCTACATGTTCTGCCCTTCTTATTGTCTCTTTCCCTTTCCTTAATCTTTTCTTCCCCAATCTTCTAGGCATGAGTCATCAACTTGGAGATATCTATCTACATAACCAACATCAAAGTCCTACACTCCTTAACCACATCTTCAGAAACACGTTACACAAACTTACTCATGTAGGATCTAGAGTCTGATACCATTGTCGGAGCATATTTTGAAAGTTGAGTAAACTTGAGAGAAAAGTATTTCACACTTATGTCACCCTGCCTCAAGTTGGTGAACTCTTGAATCTTGGCTTCCCTTATTTCAAGTTGGAAGAACTTGTCTAATAATGCAGTCATGAATGGATCACAATCTACCGGGCCTGCATCTGTACCCCTAGCCTCCTTCTATTGCTTGTACCAAATATGGGCTACTCCCTTCAACTAATAAGAGTCCAAGTATGCACTTTCAACTGGAGTGACACCCATGATCTCAGTAACTTTATGGATGTGATCCAAGAACTCCTATGGATCCTTCTCAGCTTTAAAACCATAGAACTCAGGAGGATTCATCTGAGTGAAGTCCCAAAGTCTAGTTGCAGATGTACTATTCTATGGGTTAACTGGTTCCACAGCTTGTTGGTTCACCTGAGTAGTCATGGCTTGAGCTAGCACCTGGAAAACATCCCTGAACTCAGCATGAGTGACTTGTTCATTCAAAGGGTCTATCGGGACTGGTGGTGCTTACTGATTCCTATTTTCATTGCTATTTCTCCTTCCGTTTGCTCTTCTGGGAGGCATTTTCTATAAAGCATAGAAAATGAGTTAGAAGAGGATTAAATAGAGATCATACTCTATAGAACAAGATGGAAAAGAAAGAAGGGAAGTTTTACCTAAAAATATCTTATAGCCTCTATCTCATAAGTGTGGCATGCTTCACACCCATGAAAAAAGACTCCACTTGATGCGGATTTCATACACCGAGGACAACTTAAACCTAATGCCCTGATATGAAGTTTTTCATGCCCCGAGGCTACCCCCTAAACATAACACAGTGCTTAGAGTCAAGAGTGACCCCAAGCTAACCCATGGTTTGGCATATACTAAGTATTCTTATTAAGGTAATATCTGTATTGAAGCTAAACTAAAGAACAACATAGGTCTGAGTATATAAGACCAATGATTCTGAAAATAATAAATAGAAATAAATCTAGAATCTAAATTGACTACATACGCTGAAAATTGAGTCTATGTTTGAGAGCCTCTACTAAGATGACTTGATTGGACAAGCCCCCAGCTAACTCTACTACTCTAAAACCTGAAGTAAAACACTGAAATAAATCATGTCCTCAAAATATGAGGATTCACTAACTGAGCTGCTGAGAAATCCAAGGAATTGAACTAGGCATGGTCTGGATGTTGAGCGCCTGAACCTGTATCATGATAGGATGCAGCCCAAAGTATACGTCAGTACTTGGAATGTAGTGAGCATGTGGGATATGAACTAATGTAAACATACTGGATATGATGAGATTAACTGAAAATAAAACTGAATGATATAATCTGATGCAATGACCAAGTAGATAAACATGCAACTGTGCAATACTAAACTAAATAACTGACTACAAGGTCATACAATAATTGAATACGAACTGTGGTAGCTACTATTAACCAACATACCCCAAGCGGAACTAACTATGGGGCCAACCTATAACCCTGGTAGGGAGGGTGTACATACCTTTCCAAGGGTACAAACACTGGCTGGCGTGAATCCACTAAACTGATGCCCATAAGGGCTAAGGTGTCAAGCCTGATCTGATGGATGACCCTTTAGAATCTATGGTGGTAACATAGTTCTAGGACTTAGGGACTCTACTAAAGGTTTCAGTCTTAACTAATGGGTGAGCCTATATCCCTATATCTGCTCGGTGCTAAGTACTACTCCCAATGAATATAAGTAAATAATCTAACATACTTGATAGCTCAAAATACTGGCTTTCTGAAAAATGCAAAGTAATACTAAAAATGAAAGCATTCTAATCATGTAATTTTGAATGATTGTGTATTTGACTGAAAATACATGAAACATAACTGATTAGGTGTTCATAACCCACCATCCTAAGAAATTGAATTACACTAAACAATTCTCGAATATGAACAGAATATGTAATTCAAGAGCATAATTCAAAGTCATGGGTTAGACAACATGCTGAGGGTTTGAAAATTTTGAGTATTTATTGTGGCTAGACTTCAGGAAAACATGTAAGACTCGTACAAAACAATGAAAACTAAAATACAAGACATTCATGAATTCAGGAACCCTAGGTCCTGAAGATTAAACTAAAAGTGGAGAACTAAGTTAACTTAGGGACTCAATGGGTGAAAGGATACTCATTGATAAATTCCCACATACTTGTGAGCAAAACATTTGAAGAATTCCTTATATTTGGATCCTGAAGTTGTACGATTCTTCCGCTTGCTTTTTAGAAGAAAGAATGCTCTTTTTTCTCTAGTTTTTCTAAGTATCAATTAAGGTCTGAGGGAATGAGGGGTTTGGGTAGTTTTAGAATTAATCGTTAGGCTTAGGCTTGCCAAAAAGACATAGTGTAACCTTTAAAAAGTGGGTAAAAGATTAATTTAACCTTATTAAATGGGTTCTTAAAACTAGCAGCCGAAGGGCTTCATAGATGGAACCATGGCCGATGGAATCAATCCACAATTAGTGGAATGACCCATGGAACCTGGAATCTTTTTAAGGTCTGCTGAACCTTCATTCCACAATTTGTTTGACGGTTTATAGAACTAAATGATGGACGATCCTATGACTCATAGTTTGAGCTAGGGAAAATGGGGGTCCTCTAATCCTCAAGAATCACGACTGACAAGACGATCTATGGAACTGAATCATAGACTATACAATTATTCATGGTTTTTGGACTCTGAATGGGGGCCCTCAGATGGTCAAATGACAGGTGATAGGACAGACCGTGGTTTAAAACCACCATACGCGAAGTCACCCATGGTTTGTCAAGGAGGACAGACCTGGAGGCCAAACCACATGTCAGTCGATAGGCCATGGTTATGAATAATGGTCCATTATCCTAACTGTTGTTTCTGGAAATTTGAATTTTCTGCATTTTTTTCTGCTAAGTACTGTAAAGTAGCTTGTTCAAATTCTTGGGTGTTACACTATTAAGAATAAGTATCCAATGTCGAGTATTGATGACTTATTTGATCAGCTTCAGGGTACAGTCGTATTTTCTAAGATTGACTTAAGATCCAATTACCATCAGTTGAGGAGTTGGGCAGTGGACATCCCTAAGATAACTTACAGGACTTGCTATGGCTATTACGAGTTCCTAGTGATGTATTTTGGGTTGACCCATTCCCCAGCCCCATTCATGGACTTGATGAACCACATGTCCAGGCCTTATTTAGACTCTTTCATGATAAGTTTCATTGATGACATTCTTGTATACTCGAGGAGTACGGAGGATCACGAGCAGCACTTAAGTATTATGCTCCAGACCTTGAGAGAGCAGCGACGTTATGCCAAGTTTTTAAGGTGTGAGTTATGGCTCGAGTTTATCGCATTTTTGGGGCACGTGGTGTCCAAGGATAGGAACATGGTAGACCCGATAATGATTGAGGTAGTTTGTGATTGGGATACGCCCACTTCTCCTACCGAGGTTTACAGTTTCATTGGGTTAGCCAGTTTTTCAGATGGTTCATTAAGGACTTCTCTTCCATTACAGCATCTTTGACTAGATTTACTAGGAAGAATGTCTTGTTTCAGTAGTCGGATGAGTGTGAGTCGAGGTTTTTGAAGCTCAAGGCCTTGTTGATTACAGCTCTATTATTGACTCTTCTAGTTGAGGGCCAGGGTTTTATAGTTTATTATTATGCTTCAGGTGTTAGTTTAGGTTGAGTTCTAATCCAGCAGGGCTGAGTGATAGCATATGTTTCTCGGCAGTTGAAGGTACATGAGCACAATTACCCCACCCATGACTTGGAGTTGGAATTGGTAGGTTTTGCACTCAAAATATAGAGGCATTATCTATATGGTGTTCATTGTAAGATATCCACCAACAATCATAACCTAAAGTACATTTTGAGTCAGAAGGATCTTAATTCGAGCTAGCAGGGATGGCTAGAGTAACCGAAGGACTATGATCTCTCTATTTTTTTATCATTTCCGCAAGGCAAATATGGTAGAAGATGCCTTGAGTCAGAAGGTAGCGAGTATGGGTAGTTTAGCTTTCCTATCAGCTTCTGAGAGGCCTTTGGCTTGCGACATTCAGTCCTTAGCCAATAGGTTGGTTTGACTTTACATTTCTGACCTAGGGACGATTCTTGCCAGAGTTGAGGCTTAGTCTATATTGTGGGAGCAAATTTGAGGGAGATAGTTTGAGGATAGTCGGCTTTGCAAGCTCCAAGATCATGTGTTGAGTGGTGGGGACAGCAGGGACACCTTAGATTCAGAAGGTGCCCTAAGATTCGAGGTTGTATTTGTGTTTTGAGGGTTGGTGACTTAATTCAGCTGATATAGCAGGAGGCTCATTCATCCAGAGATTTCGTTCATCCTAGAGAAGCTAAGATGTATAGGGACTTGAGACAGCATTACTGGTAGAGCAGGATAAAGAGGGATATAGTGGAGTTCGTATCTCGGTGCTTAAACTATCAGCAGGTGAAGTTAGAGCACATAAGACTTGGTGGTTTGCTTCAGAGTTTTCCCATTCCCGAGTGAAAGTATGATCGAATTACCATGGACTTGATAGTTGGCTTACGGTGGACTTTTTATGGTTTTGATAGCATTTGGGTCATCATGGATCAGTTGACTAAGTTTTCTCACTTTTTACCCGTTAAGTCTTCCTTTAGTGCTGAGAGGTTAGCTCAGATCTACGTGTGAGAGATAGTCCATATGTATGGTGTTTTGGTGTCCATCATTTCAGATAGGGGTACATAGTTTACTTCTCACTTTTAGAGGGCATTTCAGGCATAGTTGGGTTCTTGTATTGATCTTAGCATTGCATTTCACTCACAAATTGATGTCCAATCTGAGTGGACTATTCAGGTTCTTGAGGATATGCTCTGTGCCTGTGTTCGGGATTTTAGGGGCCAGTGGGACTAGTTTCTAGCCTTGGTGGAGTTTGCTTACAATAATAGCTACCATTCAAGTATTTAGATGGCTCTATTTGAGGTGTTGTATTGTAGGCAATGTAGGACTCTTATTGGGTGGTTTGATGCTTTCGAGGCCAGGCCACAGAGTACAAAATTGTTGTGTGAGTCTTTGGATTGTGTTCGGTTAATTCAAGATAGACTTTGGGCAGCTCAGAATAGGCAGAAGAGTTATGCTGATCGTAGCCATTGTGCCTTAGAGGTTGGGGTTGGTGATTGTGTGTTCCTCCATGTATCGCCCATGAAGGCCGTGGAGAGGTTCAGGAGGATGGGTAAGCTTAGCCCCAAGTATATCAGGTCGTTTGAGATTCTTCAGTGAGTGGATGATATTGCATACCAGTTAGACTTTCCTTTAGCCTTTTCTGCCATTCATGCGGTTTTTTATGTATCGATGCTATATCGTTATATTCCAGATGTCTCTTACGTGCTTTGGTGAGATTTAGTTCAGTTGGTTAATTATTTGACTTTTGAGGAGAAACACATAGCCTTTTTAGCTTAGGATGTTAGACGGTTGAGGTCTAGAGAGATTCTGGTGGTTAAGGTGCAGTGGAGACAGTGTCCTATTTAGGAGGATACTTAGGAGACCGAGCATGATAGGCGAGGACAATATCCTAGTCTTTTCGAGCCTTCAAGTACTTCCCTTTTTCTAACATTCGAGGATGAAAGTTCTTTTAGTAGTGGATGTTGTAATTACCCTCAAGGTCATTTCTTCTATTTTCATGCATTTTTTGTGTTTTGAGCTTTCCAACAGAGGCTACAGGTTATTTATAACTTGTCAATGGATCGATTCTCGGGAAATTCCTTTGTGTTTTAAGCCCATTTCTCTATTTTGAAACTCTTAAAATTAAAAGAGTTGACTTTGGTCAACATTCAAAGAAGACGGCCTCAGATCAGAATTATGTCAGCGCTGTTAGCTCCAGAATATTGACTTTGGGCTAGAGGGACCTTTGGTTTGGGTCCCGAGGCTTCTAGACTCATTTTGGGCTATTGAGTTCCCTTTCTTCTATGTTTTTGTATTATGGTTGTTTTCTTCATGGCATATGAAAGACTGGTTTAAAATATATTTTTCGATTTCAGAAATAGATTTTTAAGAATAGTTTTGGTACTTTGACTATTCTCACAGAAAACTTGGTATATTTTATGAAGTATTATTTTGAAATAAACTTGCACGTCAGAGGAAAAGTGTTCCGGGTGGTTTTACTAATTATCATCATTGCATGGTTCTTGAGATACGGTTCAGAATTGGTATACGAATTTTGTGAGTCCCACATGGTCCTGCCTTTGCACGCTACAGCTGGAGAGGAGTATACGGTACTATTGGCACTTGACACAAATCATATGGCATATCATGGCACTATTCCACCTGCATTACCCTATTAGGTTGATTATTAGTCACTATTGTCTTCCGTTTGCATCCTCCGGACTTATGGAGGGTCTCATTAGGTCTATTGTTTGCTGGTTGTACCTTCTGGGCTTATGGGGGTCCAATTGGGTCATTCTTTAATTTTGTGTACTTTTTGGTCTTATGGGGGCTCGGTTAGGTTGTAGCTAGAATGTTCTGCTTCACTTTACTTTGCATTGCTTTACTTTTCATGTTTTACGCTTTGCTCAGTTCATTATTTTCTGCCTTATTACTTTATAGCTATGACATGTGTCCTTATATTGACTCCCTCTACCCTTTCTTTTTTAGTTTATTCTTACTTTCTATGCTTTTATCTTATTGAGTTCAGTCGGCCTATGATTCCTACTGAGTACGGCATTTTTTGGTACTCATACTATACTTTTGCATCTTTTTTTCTGATGCAGACCCTAGCACGAGTTGTCGCCACTGACGTTGTCCTGGTGTGGAGTTATTGGTTCGGATATTTAGGGTGAGCTTCTGGCGTTCTATGCTGACTTGTCTCCCTCTATTTTGGGATTAGTCCCCTTTTTGTATAACCGGAGACTATCATGTATATTTTTATCTATCTAGTACCCCTTATGTTATAGTAGCCTTTATACCGGCTGATACCAGGTTTTGTGAGTTTTCTATATGACTAACTCCTTCTTTCCGCTTATTTTGTTATGCTTTTATTATCTCTATCATGTATCCTCTTGTTTCACATTTATTTTGTGTCTCGTATTAGCCCACTACTCGTTGTTTCGGGCCAAGGGTTTTGGCTTACCTACTGGTGAGATATAGTAAGTGTCATCACAACCTGAGAAATTAGATCGTGACATATAAAAATGCTTAAAAGCTATGTTGGTTTAAAAATACTTAAAATAAGCCAATCAAAATAGGCTCTTAATAAGTTTATGCAAATAGTAACTAATCAAGAAAAAAATAAGGAAAATTTCATTTATACACAATAAAGTAATTATTTTGCAACAAACGTAGCCACTTTTTTTTTACATGAAAAATAGCCAAAACTGTACATGTGACAAAAGAAAAGTTCAATAAAAATGACCGCATGTATGTTTGATGTATACTTAATGTATATGTAATCTATTGATATTGTATAATAGTCATGTAATGTATAGATATCGTATAAATGTGTATCCATGACATATAATTATGTATAAAAAATGTACAACAAAAAATGGTTGCATGTATATGTAATGTATCGATCGTGTATATTTGATGTATAATTATGTATCAAAGATACATATATATATATATATATATATATATATATATACTATTTATACGATACTTATACGTTGCACAATTGATTCAAGCAAAAAAGAGAAGGAAAATGCAAGAAGTATTTAATGTTCTATATTAATTAAATTAAAATAATTATTATATATAAAACTAGTTGTCTTAGTTAGGTCATCTTAATCTAATGGTGAAATTAATTTGATGCCTCTTAACTAGGAATATCCATATATACATGTATTGTACTGTAATTACTCATATATGTTACTCCATAGTTGTTTAATCGTAAAATAATGAACTAAACTCTCGTCTTTTTCAAAAGATTGTTTGTTGAATAGGTAAAGTAAATTTTATTTTATTTAATTTTATGTGCTCATATAACAAATCTACTGAGATGTCTTGTGTCTTTTTTGAGTAAAAAATTGAGGAATTAATAAGCAAACTTTACCAACCACCAAGAAAAAATTTTAAAACTGGATTCTATATATATAAGGAGAAGACATAGTAGAGGGAAGATCTTACCAGTCAAATCCGTCCAGTTGGGAAAAGAGATTGTAGAGATGTCTGTTGTAAACTCGATTTTTTCTTTTTTTAGTCCAAATTGAAGAAGTAAGAAGCAAAATTTACCAACAACAATCTCAAAAACATGAAAACATTGATTTGAAGAAATAAATAGAGCAAGTTGCAGGGAAGGAATTAAGATGGTATTGGCATTGTTATTTCAGCAGGGGTTAAATCTAGTTTGTTTGGTTTTTATGGCCGTCACCAAAGGGACGCAAGCATTGAAGGTACGGTTTAAAGACAAGATGATAGTAGGAAAAAATCCTACAAGCACGGAGAAAAAAGAGAGTAAATTCCTGATTTTTAAGGTATGCCACATAACCAGGCCCAAGGCTTTCTTTTATATCGATATATAGATATATGTATATATATTATACTAGTTTTTGGGAACGTGCATGTAATGACCCTTTTGGTCATTCCCATATTTACGCTTTCCTTGTACTGTTAGATCTTGCCTGTAGTGATCCCAAGTCATTTATGGCTTGCTGGGACCGGTGGTTTGATACCCTGGCCGTTCATTTGGTCATTACGGTCGTTTCCCTATTTTAGAGCCTTAACTTAGGATATCATTGACTTTGGTCAACAATCCTAGTAAACGCGCTCAAAATCAAATTTTGACAATTTTGTTAGCTCCAGAGCGTGGATTTTTGTTTGGGTGGACCTTTGGTCAGGGTCTGGGAGTTTTCGGTTTGATTTTGTGTTGGTTTTTGTATTTTTTAGCCAGTTGAACTTGAAAGTTTGACTTTGATCAACATTCGGTGAAGACAGCCTTGGATATAAATTCTAACAGTGTTGTTAGCTCTGGAATGTCGACTTTGGGCTAGGGAAACCATTGGTTCGGGTCCCGAGGCTTCTGAACTCATTTTAGGCCCTGGTGTTCCATTTTGGAAAGATTGTCTCATGCCCCTATCCTACACCCTAGACGCGACACGGTGGTTAGAGTCACAAGTGACCCCAAGCTAACCCACGGCCTGGCATACTACTGAGATATAGACTGAAAGTAAATGCGAAAGTTGAAATGTGCTGAGCTCTTTAAAAATATTATAACAAAATGAACTTTCATAACTGAGATACAAGAATTTTTGAAAACTGATACAACTCACTGACTAACTGCCTCACTATCTATGAAGCCACTCTTAATACTGACTATAGTTAGCCGGGACATGACCCCCAACTATCTTTAATCAATATATCAAACTGAAAGTATGACTATTGCTGACTGAAGTTTTCGAATAAGGAGAACTCATCCCCAACTGCTGACTGGAAGTTGCGATCTGTCTGACCATAATCCTGGGAGCTAGCACAGAAACCTACATCATAAAATGATGAATCACAAGAAATTTATGCAATCAGTACTATGGAATTTACTGAGCATGTGAGATAATGCACCAACTCAAAATCATGAGAAAACATGTATATACTGAAAGCTGGGCTAAACATAGATGTCTGAGAATGCATAAGTCAAAATGTAGAGCATAAGATCTTTTACTGAAGAGGGTGCAAATCATGTTTCTGAGCTGTAACTATGAGATCATGATATTTTAAGATAAGTAAAACTGTTACTTGGGGATCCATAAACTGAAAGAATGAATTATGTCTCTAAATCATGAAAAAGTGCAACTGAGCTAACAACCATGAGTCATGCTAAAAGTCATGTTTAAAGTAAAACCTTAGTGAGTTTCTTCTACTAAACATGCTGAAAATACTAATATACTTTACTGAATACAAGCTGAAAGATATAAGCTGATGCAATGATCAAGTATATAACCATGTAACTGTATAATACTGAACTGAACTTGATAACTGAATACAATGTCATGCAATAATGAGTATGGACTGTGGAAGCTACTATTTACCGACATACCCCAAGTTGAGCTAACTTTGGAGCCAACTTGTAACCCTGTATGGAAGGGCGTTCATACCTTTCCAAGGGTACAAATAAATTTGACGTGGATCCAATAAGCTGATGTCCACAAGGGACAAGGGTGACCAGCCTAAAGCTGACAGCTGACCCCCTTTACACCTACGGTGGCGCCGTAGTTCTGGGACTTAGGGATAGCTACTAAAGGTATCAGCCTAAAGCTGACAGCAGAGCCTTCATCCTTTCGTCCGCTCGGTACTAAGCCTACTCCCAACTGAATGAATAAGCAATGAATGCAAACCGAATTTCTGGATAGCTCAAATACTGATAATCATCTGAGAATGCAATATAATGCTAAGACTGAAACATTCTATTCTTCTTAAAAACTGTAGGCTAAAAACTGACTGATTTCATGCTTTAAAATTGAGTGCTAGTAGACTAGGCTGAATTCTGAAGAAAAGCTACTTCATGTGAAAACACTACAATTTCATGCCTAGTTCTTGAAAAGAAAGCTAATACATGCAGAAGATACTGTAAATCCAGGCTATGTCTGTTTCATCTAAATTCAAGGGATTTTAAGAAAACGTCTGTAAAACTTCATGCAATATCACTTAAACATGTACGGGAAACATACAGTATCATAAGGAATTCAATTCTCTAAAAGCATGCATAGTTGGGTATGAATCCTAGATTCATAATTTATAGAAATCATAACTGAAAACTAATCTTTGGGCATTAGGGTGAAAGGAGATCCTCATTGAATACCCAAATACCTAATTACGAAGAATTTATAGGGCTGGAACTGGGGGATGAAAACATGGAGAAGAAATCTGAAGGAAAACCCTTGAGAGACTTTCTTGCTTGAGCTTCTATGATCTTGCTTGCTTGAAACCCTAGATGTCTTGCCTTAGAGTTTTGAGAGAATAATTCTAGAGATTGGTCAATGTGTTTCTGAGGAATAACCCAAAAATAATTTTAGAGATTGATCGATGTTTCTCTGAGGACTAACCCCTTTTGGGTGTTTAAAAGACAAGGGGAAAAGCCTGAGGTAAGGAAAGGACCAAACTGCCCCCAACTTAAATGCTGAAAATATTGTAGAAAGGTCGTCAGATGCCTTGTCCCACGGGCTATTGGACCCAACCGTGTCCCTTACAGTGGTCAAAAAGGCTCACTGGTTGGTTCCCACGCCCTTTCCACCACTAGCCGTCGTGGTCACCACGGGCGTCGGCTAGCCCGTCAGAGTTTCCCACGCCCGTCGGATTTTTGCAGCTGACAGTGCTTCACTAAAATGCTCATAACATTTCACTCCGGACTTGAATTAATGAACGGTTAGTCGTGTTGGAAAGATAATTCATATACCGTTAATTTGGTGGGTACTAGGCCACCTAACACTTTATATCTCAGGAGATATGGTCATTTAAAGTTTACCCTAGTTAGAACTTACATGAAAGTTTAATCGGTAGAAAGGCTTTCAACTTAACTTTGAGCTAGAGGTTCTTTATGACTTTAATTCATATATAATACACCTCCCAACTCAAGAATTGACATTAATACTTGTATTAATAGAAATATCATCAGTTTGGATCTAACCATATATGAAGAATGATTTGGATCTTAGCTTAGAATTTCTGGAGTGTTACAATATCTCCCCCTTGGGATCATTCATCCTCGAATGAATACCAACTAGGATGAAGTTATGGGGAAAGGGCTACAATCCCACTGATTGAGTTCTAAAAGCTGGAGTACTGACATGGTAACTGATTTCTGACTAAAACATGAGATGAGCTAGGTTTGTGAGGCATGTATGCATACTGATAGCATAAGAACACTGATAGGACATGAAACTGAATGTCCAATATGATAACTGGTCTGGAGTGAGAGTAGGTACTTAGCTGAAACTCATAAAGAATGAACGCATTCTTAGAAATCATAGTTAGCTTAAAGGAGCATAAAACTGAGAGGAGTAACAGTTTGAGAAAGCTATTCTCTTCTAAACTGAACTTACTAGTATGGATTAAGCTGAATGGAAGGCCTCCTTGTCTCAGGAAATGGATACTAGCAGGTCTAAACTGCTCTGTTATAAGGACTCTTATAAAATCATGAAGATGCGGCTAAGCACGAACCATAAGTGTAAAACTAGAACATGTAACTACTGAGGTCTGAGCCTAACTGCTAGGTTTCACTATGTTCAAACCTAACTTGGAGGCACAAAGTGCTACACCTAGCATGGTAATTCTAGTTTGATACCTGTCATGCCACTAGAGGCCTACTCTTGGCTTTGAACACGGAATCTGAACTGAGCATTATTAACAAGGATAATGGGTACTGCTGAATCTTCACTCGTACATAGTGAGACTTATTCACTTAAGATGTTACTTAGGGACATGAGTGCAAAGGGCACGAGTACTTCACATACTGAGCACATAAGGCCTAAATAGAGGATTATTCTGAATATACATGTTATAACCACCCATCACTAGTTTGGGTGTAAGTACATATAGCTTTGATCAAGGAAATCATAAGCACGAGTCATTCCAAAGATCTGATCTAAGCATCTACATGATGTAGCCTGGTGCTATTAGCCATTAAGGCATAACTTGGGGACTGAGGGTATAGAACTGAATATACTATGAGAGATGGGATTATATGTAATCAGTCTCTTGACATAAAGCTGAAATTCATGGAATCATAAAGTAAAACTGGGATTGTTGTCCGAAGCAATTTCTTTTTGTTTTAGGAGCTGAGCTTGGACATGAATCTGGATAGAGTGCATAAACTTAGTCATGAATATAGCACAAATACGTCTGAGTATAGTGTCATATTTACTGAAGTGCTAGGGAATCCGCTAGAATAAGAATTGATTGATATCCCATCATAGGTCTTTCTAGAATTCTATACTAGTTGAGTTGCAAGACTCAACTTGGTTCCTCATTCTTTCATCTACCCCTTAGTTCAAAATTCACCCCTCTAAGTTTGGGATGTAGGAGTTAAAGGAGTAGGGAGAATGCTAGAATTCCTCTAACTTAAAAGAAAATTACAGACTTTTCCTTCACTGGACGGTCTACCCGACGGGCGTCGAGCTTGAGATAGCCCGTTGGACCCTGGCATCGAAAAAGCATGGGTTGGTCTGGTCCTTTGGACAACCCCCACGATGGATCCCACCGCCCATCACGTCCACAATGGTTGTGGTGATTGATCGTCTGGACTATGAAAGCTAGGATGGGACTCTGGCGGGTTCCCACGGGCTGCCCCAAGGCCCATCGGACCACCGACGCCCATGGGGACCCTTTTCTGGGTAAGGTAGGATTGATTGAGCCTCTGGGCTCTTCCCACGGTGACCACGATGGGCTATCGTGTCCACGATGCCCGTGGGTCAACCCGTGGGGCTTGACTGAATATGAAATTTTTTGAGTTCTTTCTAAGTGTTGGGTTTTAAATGCTGGTCTAAATGCTGTGATGTTACAATATCCAACCAAAACAACTGAATTAAAACCATACTAAGGGTATCAACATCGTATATCTATACTCCCCTGAATTCATTTCTTAAGAACACCATATAATATACACAAGGACTCCTCCAAAATCAACAATCTGAGAATTTCTAAACTAGTCACACATAGTACCATAAGATCCCTGAATATCATGCAACAACATACTACTCTGGGTACACGTCTATCTTTGTAATGTTTAAGGCTCTTCTTTATCTCATGACTTAGTCAAAATCTACTAATTCGTCTAGGGGTCATATACACATCTTAACTACACCACCATACTCTTTGTAAATTAATCAACTTAATTCTCTGCATACATATATGTCAAGCCTACTAGGTCAATTTGATAAGACCAGCATCACCATCTCACCTTATAGTTGCTATACTTCTGATTTCATACATCTAGTTTTGGGGTCATTCTACTACTTATGGCTCATAAAACCTTAATTCACACTAACTCTTGAGTGATTGTACTACCCAAACGCTTAGGGGACCATACTTTATAGCTAAGGCGTTATCTATAGTAATGGTTCTGGAAGGGATCCTGAGAGCACATTCTACTATGGGCTCAATCTGCACGAATGGAAATATGATACATTCTTTTGAATTTGGTAGACTTTACACACTCGTGGGATCCTCTTTAGCCCTTGTGCAGTCTCTCAACTTTCTGATGGCTCTATCTAAGAGTACCTCACTGATAGCAGTCTGAACTTTACTGTTTCCACCACCTCGAAGATGAGGCATGATTGGAGGAATTGGATTAACGCACGAATATGTATTAGTTTCTGAAGGAACATCTTTACTGCACGATTTGGAGTATGAACAAAGGGAAACATTTCCTAAATTCCAGTAGCCCCTCGAAGAAAAGTACAAACGTCTCCATACCATTTTGCAAGACTATACTAGACATGGCTTCATAGACACCCTAGGACACTTGAACTCTATGCTCTCATACCAAGTTTGTCATGCCCCGAGCCTACACTATGGATGCGACACGGTGCTTAGAGTCACAAGTGACCCTAAGCTAACCCACGGCCTAGCATACTACTGAGATATAGACTGAAAGTAAATGCGGAAGCCGAAATGTGTTGAGATCTTTAAAAATATTATAACAAAATGAATTTTCATAACTGAGATACAAGAGTGTTTAAAAACTTATACAACTCAGTGACTGACTGTCTAACTATTTATGAAGCCTCTATTTATACTGACTATAGTTAGCCGGGACATGACCCCCAACTATCACTAATCAATATATCAAACTGAAAGTAAACTACTACGACTACTGCTGACTGGAGTTCCCAACTAAGGAGAACTCATTCTCAACTTCTAACTGGAAGTTGCGATCTGTCTGACCATGATCCTGGGAGCTAGCACAGAAACCTACATCACAAAATGATGTAGCCCAAGGAATGTATGCAGTCAGTACTATGGAATGTACTGAGCATGTGAGATAATGCACCATCTTAAAATCATGAGAAAATAAGCATATACTGAAAGCTGGGCTAAACATAGATGTCTGAGAATGCATAAGTCAAACTGTAGAGCATAAGCTCTTTTACTGAAGAGGGTGCAAATCATGTTTCTGAGCTGTAACTATGAGATCATGATATTTTAAGATAAGTAAAACTGTTACTTGGGGATCCATAAACTGAAAGGATGAATTATGTCTCTAAATCAAGAAAAATTGCAACTGAGCTAACAACCATGAGTCATGCTAAAAGTCATGTTTAAAGTAAAACCTTAGTGAGTTTCTTCTACTAAACATGCTGAAAATACTAATATACTTTACTGAATACAAGCTGAAAGATATAAGCTTATGCAATGATCAAGTATATAACCATGTAACTGTATAATACTGAACTTAACTTGATAACTGAATACAATGTCATGCAATAATGAGTATGGACTGTGGGAGCTACTATTTACCGACATACCCCAAGCTGAGCTAACTTTGGAGCCAACTTGTAACCCTGTATGGAAGGGCGTTCATACCTTTCCAAGGGTACAAATAAATTTGACGTGGAAGCTGATGTCCACAAGGGACAAGGGTGACCAGCCTAAAGCTGACAGCTGACCCCCTTTATACCTATGGTGGCGCCATAGTTCTGGGACTTAGGGATTGCTACTAAAGGTCTCAGCCTAAAGCTGACAGCAAAGCCTTCATCCTTTTGTCCGCTCGGTACTAAGCCTACTCCCAACTAAATGTATAAGCAATGAATGCAAACCGAATTTTTGGATAACTCAAACACTGATAATCATCTGAGAATGCAATATAATGCTAAGACTGAAAGTATTCTATTCTTCTAAAAAACTGTAGGCTGAAAACTGACTGATTTCATGCTTTAAAATTGAATACTAGTAGACTAGGATGAATTCTGAAGAAAAGCTACTTCATGTGAAAACACTACAATTTCATGCCTAGTTCTTGAAAAGAAAGCTAATACATGCAGAAGATTCTGTAAATCCAGGCTATGTTTGTTTCATCAAAATTCCAGGGATTTTAAGAAAACATTTATAAAAGTTCATGTAATATCACTTAAACATGTACGGGAAACAAACAGTATCATAAGGAATTCAATTCTCTAAAAACATGCATAGTTGGGTTTGAATCCTAGAATCATAATTTATAGAAATCATAACTGAAAACTGATCTTTGGGCATGAGGGTAAAAGGATATACTCACTGAATACCCACATACCGGATTACTGAAGAATTTCTAGGGCTAGAGCTGGGGGATGAAAACTTGGAGAAGAAATCTGAAGGAAAACCCTTGAGAGACTTTCTTGCTTGAACTTCTATGATCTTGCTTGCTTGAAACCCTAGGTGTCTTTCCTTAGAGTTTTGAGAGAATAATTCTAAATATTGATCGATGTTTTTCTGAGGAATAATCCCCTTTGGGTGTTTAAAAGACAAGGGGAAAAGCCTGAGGTAAGGAAAGGATCAAACTACCTCCAACTTAAATGCTGAAAATAATTGTAGAAAGGTCGTCGGATGGCTTGTCCCACGGGCCATCATGGCTCCCCTGGGACGTCCGACCTAACCGTAGCCCTTACAGGGGTCAAAAAGTCTCACTGGTTGGTTTCCACGCCCTTTCCACCATGGGCCATCGTGTTCACCACGGACGTCGGCCAGCCCGTCAGAGTTTCCCACGCCCGTTGGCCAGCCCGTCAGATTTTGGCTGCTGACAATGCTTCACTAAAATTCTCATAACTTTTTACTCCTGACTCGTATTAATTAGCGGTCTGTGGCATTGGAAAGATAATTCAGATACCTATAATTCGAGCATACTAGCCCACCTAACTCTTTATATTCCAGGATATATGGTCATTTTAAGTTGACCCTAGTTAGAACTTACATGAAAACTTAATCGGTAGAAAGGCTTTCAACTTAACTTTGAACTAGAGGTTCTTTATGACTTATATAATACACCTCCAAACTAAATAATTGATATTAATACTTGTATTCATAGAAAATTCATCAGTTTGGATCTAACCATATATGAAGAATGATTGGATCTTAACTTAGAATTTTTGGGGTGTTACAGATTGGCCTAAAGTTGGATTTTGGGTGTGGGGACCACTTTTCACTTTATCGACCTTTGTTTGAATTTTGTAAATTTTGTTGAGTTCATAATGCCATTTTTAGACAAATATCCCTGCTGGTTTATGTCTGCAGGACCCCGAACTCATTTCCAGAGGTCCATTTGAGAAAAATCTGCCAAAGTTGGCATGAGCTGTTGTTGTTGCTGGCATGGGTTCCAGGGCGTTGCCTGGAGCGCGCCTATGCTTGAGCCTGGGTGCCATACCTACGTTCCAGCCATGCCTTGTCCACCAGTTCCCCTGTGCGTGCCATCATGCCTTGGCGCAAGCACTTTTGTGGCGTGTGTCCACTGCTGCACCAGCACGCCTGCGCCTGCATGGTTGCCGGGGCTCCTGGGCGTTATAGTTTTTATAGTTATTGGCCTTCAAATTCCAGCCTTATTTCTCCAACTTCCAAAGATGATTTCTCCTCTATTTTCACTCCAAAAACCTTCATTCCTTCACCGGCTCACTCCCATAACTTGGAGGAATATATAGTGTTGATCCGGGTGCGCTCTTGGCTCGTAAATTGGTAAGTTCTCATGTTAATTTCCGTTAAATTTCCATAACTTTCCCTCCTTAATTCTTGTAGGTTATGGGCTGTTTGATCCCTCTTCCTTGGTCCATTTCCGCCAATTTTTGGGGCATGAACTCCTGGAAACATGGAGAACATTATGGTGTTTTTATTTGTGGCTTTGGGTTGTGGGGCCCATGGACTCGCTTGTGATATGAATTTCGACCCGACTATAATTATAGCATTATGGGTATCATTAGTCTCGTTTTAGCATGTAGTTTATATTTATGATAGTTTGATTTCATTTCAAAGCAGTTCGGGCTTGAACATCATCGTTCTAGCAGCTTGTCATCGGACGACAAGTAGGTTACAGTTTAACTCTTGTATACTTTGCAGATATATGATATAATTGTACTAATTAGCATCCTTAGGTTGAATTTATTAGCTTGGTACCCCAGACCATGCCCGTTCTTTCTTGTCCGTATTATTTTGCTCGTTTGGTTGTAGAATTCATTGTAGTTGCTTATATTACCCTTGTGGTCCTGTGTGGCCTTTTAATTGATGTTGGACTATAGATGATGGGTTATTCAGGATGTCTGAGAGTCCCAGACATTAATATTTATCTATAGAGCTGGTTATATGTGTTGTAGAGTGATTGGATCATGTGCAAGGTCGATAGGTTAGTTGTGAGTCGTTAGGCTACTGTTTGTGATTGAGCATGCCATTATCATGCATATAAAGAGGTTTTTCACATGTTTTACTATGGTTTTGTCTTTGAGCCTACTATTGTTGGATTTCTAAACCTTGCATGGCCCCGAGAGCCTATTTTCGTTAAAAATGGTTATGAAAGGGTTTGGAATTGTTTTCGTTGATCTTCTTGGGTTAAAAGAGGTAAAAAGGATGATTTTCTCACAAGTTTTCATACTATTACTACACTCGGCTGGGCCTTAGTGCTATATTTGATTTCCTATTGATTTGAGATGGTACTAGACTCGGACGGGCCAAGCATCAGATTTGTTTTAATACTGTTTTAGACCCGGCAACACCCGGGAACCCTTGTTGGGGTTTTTGAGACATGATTCACTGTTTTAGACCCGGATAGGCTCCAAACATGCATTTTTTAGGTTTGGTTACTCTCTGAGATTCGGATACACTCTGGACGATTATTTTGATATTGTGAGATTTGTATGTGGTCAAGGACCTCTATGGACCTTGTCGATCCAGACCAGGGGCTACGTGCAAAATGTGTTGGAGGGGGGGTATACGATGTAGTTAAGGTATACGAGTCATATCCTTCCATGGATCCTACCTGTTAGTCCCATAGGCACCAAAGGAGGTACATACAGAGTTCTTAATCTACCTAGTTTTTCACTAGTGCATCATATCATTCTTTATGTGAGACTCCACCCTTGTGTTATATTTACTGAGTGTACTCTCCGGTAGTATGGCTTGCCAGAGGGTTTGTGTAATGACCCTTCCAGTCATTTACACATTTTCACCTTTCTTGTACCATTAGAGCTTACTTGTAGCGGCCCAAGTCATTTATGGCTTGTCTGTACCGGTAGTTCGGTGCCCGAGCTGTTTGTTTGGTCTTTATGGCCGTTCCTCATTTTGGAGCTTCAACTTTGGAAATCGTTGACTTCCATCAACATTCTTGGTAATATCAAGGAATTAAACCAAGGTTCTATGTCAAAGAAATTCCTTACTCGAAAGTTTGAGTTAAAGAAATGCCTCGTGTAACACCTAGCCCGTTTGGAAGATTTAAAGTAACCCGTGCCTTTGGGGTAAGACTAATAGTGTCTAATATAATAATAAGGATGTGTTATGAGGTATTATAATCTCAAAATGGTCGTATGATAAGTTTTGAAGTCAAACAAGTTGCGAAACAAAAGTCGGAAAAAGTTATTGTAAATTCCTTTAATGAATTCTTTTCAAATTTGGGTTAAATGTCTTGGGGTGTTTCTCCCTATATATAAAGAGTTAGTGGGCCCCCAGTATACCTAATCGAAGGTCTATGAGTCTAGTTTCCAACGCACTAAATCGTTTGTCCATACGACTTCTGAATAGATAGATATTCATATTTTCGTAAGACTGCGCAAGCAGACACGTTAAAGTGGGGCCCACATCCTAAGTCGGTTTGCCTTTATAAATCAGCTTCTCCTTCGTTTTAAACCCATTAAAACAGACCAAAACCATAGAAAAATAGATACAAACCTTAGAAATAATCCATGGACCTTGATCCTTCCAATTCGGAAGTTTAACGGAAGTTGCTCTACGTCGCGAGCTCATCGTCGTGGTATAGTTTTCTCGTCGTTTTGGCTCCGTTTGTTGCTACTGCAAGGAGGCAGCTCGTGGTACTGATATTTTTATGGTATTATCATTTGATTATCGGAAGGTAAGGGTTCTAAATCCTCGACTCATTCTTAATTTGAGCTTTAGAATCAATTCCGAGGAGAACTTATCGTTATCGGCATGTTTGTCATGTTTTCTTGCCGTATATTGTTACAGCTCGTGGTGGGTCCTTATAACAGCATGTTTAGCTTGGTATTTCAAAGCTTTTTGTCGAGGTAACATTCCTCTTACGACCCTCCTTCATTATTATATGTTCTAGCATTGTTTTATGGATTTCTGAGCCCCGAAATGGTATTTTGGATTTGTGGCTTTGGACAGCCCCTTTATCTTGTTATGTTTGGTTATTTTTGTGGTGTTCTGGTTATGGTAAGGTGCTGGAGGGATTGGGAAATTGTGCGATTCTTTTTGGGATCACATACGATAGTGATTGGATTGGACAAACGTGAAGTATGCCTTGAAATAGTGCCTCGGGAGCTCGTCATTCCTTGGAGATGTGGTTAACGTATTGTTGTTGGATTTAGCTGCCATTTGTTATTGTTATTGAACTCATTTTTATGCTTTGGAGTTGGCTGGTCGCGAGTGTGACATTAACACCTTATCAATTGGCTATGGCTCGTTCTTGCACCCTTGTCGATTCTAGCAATTGTTCCATTACCTTGGTTGGTCAGGCTTCATAGAGACGCCTTTGGGGCTTCAGTTAAAAGTATTTGTTTTGTGTGATTCAGCGCTTCTTGGAGCAGTTCTCGCCTGGATGATGCCGTTCCCGCAGCTAGTCATCGGATGATAGGTAGGTTATGTTTTTTCCCTATCTAGACACTGCGTATATAGGCTATAACTGCATTAATTAGCATCCTTGGATGGGTTGTTATAGGTTGGTACCCCAGACCTTGTCCGCCTTTCGTTCGTCTATTTCATATTTTGTTTGTAGTATTCGCGTAGTAATGTATATTACCTTTATGGTCCTGTGTGGCCTTGTATTGACTCTGGAACATAGATGGTGGGCTATTTGGGAATGTCTGCGAGTCCCGGACATAGAGATTATCCTTTTAGGCTGGTTACTTCTGCTGAGTAGCTATTGGGCCTGTGCAGGGCGAATAGGAATTATTGTGAGCCATTGGGCTACTTTTATATTTGTGTGCGAGCATATCATCCATGAAAAAGGTTTTCCCCTGCATGTTTTACTACAGTTTTGGCTGTGAGCCACTACTGACAGTTTTCCTAAATTTGCATGGCCCTGGGGGTCCATTTTTGGTACTGTTGTTGATAAAAAAGGGGATTTTTGGATTTTTTGCACTGGTTTTATTACTGGTACTAGTCTCCGCGGGGCTGAGCACCAGACTTGATTTTATTACTGATACTAGTCTCTGTGGGGCAGAGCACCAGACTTGATTTTATTACTGATACTAGTCTCTGCGGGGCAGAGCACCAGACTTGATTTTATTACTGATACTAGTCTCTGCGGGGCAGAGCACTAGACTTGATTTTATTATTGATACTAGTCTCTGCGGGGCGGAGCACTAGACTTGTTTTACTATAGTTTTAGACCCGATTACGCCCGGTCACCCTAGGAGGGGTTTTTGAGGCATTTTCTACTACTTTAGTCCTGGACGGGGTCTGGGCATGCATACTTGAGACTGGGTCTCTATCTTGATCCTGGACTTGCTTCCGGATGACATGTTTTGATACTGAGTTTTAGTATGAGGTCGGGGACCTCCATGGACCTTGCCGCTCCGGGCCTGGGGCTTCGGGCTGCATGCTCCGAAGGGAAGGGTATACGGTGGACTAGAAGTATACAGGCTGAGTCCTTCCATAGAACCTGCCTGCTGGGCCCGATTGGCACCGGAGGAGGTACATACAGAGGTTATATTTCATATCATATCATATCATGCATTGGATTCCACCCTTGTTTGTTGTGTGTTCAGTATACGCTCTGGTAGTATGGGATGCCGGAGGGGTTGCTTTCACTTGATTGTGTTCCTCGGTTGTATGGGCGGCCGTTGGGACTTTAGGTAGACTATATTTACTCCTGTTTTTACTTAGAGCTTGTTTGATTATTGAGAGGGCTTTGGAGTCCTATCTTATTGAGGCACTTTTGTGTGGCCTTCTGAGCAGAGTGTGAGACTCTGGCTCTATCCTTGTGGGAAGTTGAGTGGTATCTCTCGGTTATTGTGGCCTAGTTATTTCATCCTAGGGTTATACTTGTGAGGTGATTCCCTGGTTATGCTATCATGTGATTGGATTGGTGTTATGACTTTCTTATACTCGTTGATTCCATCTTGAGTATGTTTGACTGCTCTCTGTCTTTTCCTTCCACTTAAGGTTACCGGTATACCGCTATTTTGTCAACTCTCTCTCTACTTACTTATATTATTGTGCAAGGACTCCAGGTGTGTTCTCCTTTCCTTCACTTATGATTCTATGTAATTGTATCTCTGTGCTAGCATATGTTACTTGAAGCTCTTGGTTATGGATGATCTGTGCTAGATCCTTGTGCCTTGCTTATTGCTTCAGTGACTGCTTTCTTGCTATCTGTTACTTACTGCTTTTATATCTTATATGCGCTCAGTCGGCCTATGATACCTACTGAGTACCCGTGGTTTTGGTGCTCATACTACACTTATGCACTTTTTTGTGCAGATATTAGCTGAGCTTTCACCGTTGATCACGTAGGAGACTCGTGCAGCTTTTGGATCTTTGAGACTAGGGTGGGCGCCTGACGGTCGGGGCTTGTCTACATCTCATCTGTTGTACTGTTGCTCCTTGTACTTTTGGAGGCAATTTATGTTGTATTTTGTTACTACTAGCACGTGAATCCTATTAGAAGCTTCTGTACTATTGATACCAAGTCTTGGGGTTGGTGTAGTTTCCTTTATGTATTTATATTTGAGTTTTGCTTTCGCTTATTTCTGCTTGCTGGTGCATTTTAGTTAGGTAGTAGCCCATTACTAACCTTTCTGGGCTACGGGAATTAGTTTTCCTACTGGGGGATTGTAGGTTCCCTCATGACTTGAGAAATCGGGTCGTGACAGTTTGTCTTCACTTGTATGCGTTCCTCGGGTGTATGGGCGCCAGTTGGGATTGTAGGCAGACTTATTATTATCTTATTGCATCTCTGGTACTGATTATCGTTATATTTGAGTTCTTATTCGAGGTTTCACATATGCGAGTTATATAGTTTTTCTCTTTTGGTTCACCTCATGATTATTCTTCGATTATTGGCTAGTTGTTCCTACCTTGAAGGTGTATTATTATCATGTTTTAGTAGTAGAATTAGGTTTCAAGCATAATTAGATTATTTACTTCTCTCCTTCCCTTCTTGCACTTGAGGTTACCGATATACTGCTTTCTTCATCAACTCTCTTTATATATTGTTATTGCAAGGACCCCAGGTGCATTCTTTCTTCCTTCACCTGTGTTATGTGATGTATAATTCTATTAGCTAGCCTAGTATGTTATTATCTTCTTGTATCCTTCTGTGCTAGCTTTTGTGTACTTATTCGTTGTTTCAGTGACTACTTGATTCTTTTCTGCTATATTACTGCTCTTATATCTTATATGCGTCCAGTCAGCCTATGATACCTACTGGGTACTTATTGCTTAGAAATTGGTTCTCATACTACACTCTGCATCTTCCTGGTGTAGATCCTAGTGTAGGCCATTGTTGTTGATCCATTGGTGACTCGTGCGGGCTGAACTTTTGGACTATCTGAGGTTGAGGGTGAGATCTTGATGACTGGGGCTTAGATTTTAGCTCATTCTTTGTATTTTGTACTCTTTTTGCTATTCAGAGATAGATGTGTTTATATTATTTTGGATCCTTTGTACTCTATTGATGTAGTTTCGTCTCTTAGAATTTGATACCAAGTTTTGGGTGTGGTTTAGCTTCCGCTTATGCATTCTTGTTGTTATTTTGTTATCTTATTTCCCTTGCTTCCGCTTATATTATGCTTCTTCCACTGGCTTGTTGGCTAGTGGCCTAATACTAACCATTCGGGGCTATGGGGATTGGTTCACCTACTGGGGGTTATAGGTGTCATCATGACCGAGAAATCGGGTTGTGATAGCTTAGTAACAGTGCCTAAGTTCACTGATGTCTTTGGCATAGGAGCCAATGTCTTGTAGAGTCTTACGGATTGGGGAGGATATGTCTGTACTCAATCTTTGGGATGCTACAGTGACATCATAGGAAATGTGACTCTCTTCTTGCTTCTATATTGTGCATCTTATCCTTGCTGGTTTCCTAGAATCTCACTTATTCTAGTTCTTTCTCTCGCAGCTGGTTCGTACAAGATCATCGATATTAGGCGAGCACGAGCCTTTGACTCCAGCACCCTGACTCTAGCTAGGGGCTGAGGAGGTCACAGAGGTAGAACTAGGGGATGTGGCCAAGCAGCGGCACTAGTTAGAGCTCCTAGGGTCGAGGTTGAGCCCGAGTATGAGCCCGAGTTTGTTTCGAAATAGTAGCATGTGGACTAGGGGATATCCCAGGTGCCACCAGCTCCAGTGCCAGCTTCAGTGCAGTATCAGCCCTAACTCAGTCACCTGGTATTCGGGGTTTACTTCTACAGTTATTGGGTATGATCGGGGATCATCCTTCTAAGGTAGCATAGACATCCGCTCAGGGGGCAGCCCTGGGTGTACACAGTTCAAGAGTAAAGCCTGTTACTATGGCTTCCCGTGCTAAGGTTATTCCAGTACCATATGCTGCACAGCCTCTTGCTCCTTGCTCAGCCATGACAGAGATTGAGCAGAAGGCTCTAGGAAGATTTCTGAGATTGGCTCCACCTAGATTTTCTGGTACTCCTTGTTAGGATCCTTGTGATTTTATATCCACTTGTGAGGAGATGCTACACCATTTGGGTTTGTTGGAGACTCATATGTTGGATACACTACTTATTAGCTGGAGGGGGCAGCTAAGTTATGGTGGAGGGCCCAGGTTACTTGCGGACCATCTTCGTCTCCTTTGTTACCTTGGTCTGATTTCTATGAGGCCCTTATGGCCAAGTCCTTGCCACAGAGTGATATAAAGCATTGAAGGGAGCAGTTCACTAGGCATATATAGGGTATATGACCATATCTGAGTACGAGACTCGCTTTCATTATCTTTCTCTATTTTGGACCATGATTATCCCAACTGAGCCCGACAGAGTTCACATATTCATTTAGGGTTTAAGACTGGAGTTTAGAAATATAGTTGAGGTGTTAGTTGCTAGCTGGCAATCCTTCCAGGCTATTAGGGATCATGTTCATACTATGGAGGAATTGCACCACCATAATTTAGGGTAAAGAGATAAGAGACCTCGACATTGAGGCAGCTACGGTGGTTCTCGTTATGGTGGTAGAATTTCAGGCCAGTCAGGCTGAGGTTATCAGCCACAGAAGCACCAAGGTCAATTTGGTCGACCAATTTAGGCCTCGCTTCAGGCTTGCGGTAGTTACCTATTTGAGCAGGGTCAGAGTAGTCACCATGGTCACCATGGTCAGTCTTTAAGGGGTACAGATTTTGGGGCATCAGGCCATGGTGTCCATAGGGGTTCAGCTGGTTCATCTCGATAGGGTGGGTCATCAGGGCCTTGCTATGAGTGCAGTGTTAGTGCTCACTATGCCAAATATTTCCCCCCAGTGATGTACAGCTTGCTATGAGTGTAGGGTCAGTGGTCATTTTTCGCTAGAGATTTCCCCCAGTGGGGTACAGCTCATCCAGTCCAACCTATTCGTGCAGTTCAGCCACCGGCTAGAGGAGGTGGTGGTCATTCATGCCCTAAGGCTAGCTTATAGACGTAACACGGGACCTAGAATCACAAGTAACCCCAAGCTAACCCTGAAACTGGCATATCACAAGCATGCTGAATATAATTTTAAACAAATAGAAGCATATGGAATAAGACATAACAGAAGGAGATAATGATTCTAAAGGTATTTGAAATAATAGTCTGTCTGAAAATCAAGGGAACTACACAAGCCGAAGTCTGACTCTATGTTTGAAAGCCTCTAATACTGATGAGCTACTGGGATAAGCTCCCAGCTAACTCCAAATAGTGAAAGTAAAGACATACTGACTAACTCAAAAAGTATGTAAAATATATGTCCTCGGATGATGAGGACTCAGCACTGACTGTCGCTGATATGGCACCGGCCGAGCTAATCAAGAGGATGAAGCTAAGAACTTGAACCTGCATCATGATAGGATGCAACATATAGAGTATGTGTCGGTACTTTGAATGTACTGATCATGATGGATATACAAAGCTCATTGAATATGTAAATATGCTAAAATACTGAAAAGCTATAAAACTGAATTATAATATAGTACATAGGCCCAAATCATAGTCGTGCATAAAAGAGCTGAAATGCAAGAGTAATCTGAAGACATACTAAAATGTGATTACAAGCTTAAACTGAGGGCGTAAGGTACTTTACTAAACTAACATTGTAGGAGAGTCTATTAACCGACATAAACCACGTGAGCTAAACATGGAGTCTGATGTATAAGCCCCATCGAGAGTATCCAATATACCTTGCCAAGGTACAAAGGAATGGCTGACATGATCACTATTTCTGAGGCCCAGCTGAGGGGCTAAATAACCTATGATGGCATGTAGTTCTAGGACCTTAAGGGTACACTGAACCCTAGTCCAACTCGATGCTAAACACTACTCCCAAACTGAAGACTAATAGCTCATTTAAAATTGAAATTCTGAATTAACTAACTAGTCTGAAATCACTAGTTTTCTGAAATACTGTAGTCGCTGGAAACCTGATTGAATTCTTGACTTTAACTCAAAACTAGTAGTCTAGGATAAATTTTGAGGAAAGCTTTTTCCTTAGGTCTAAATTCATAGTTTCTCAACTCGTGGTGAAAACTCATGCAATTCATTAAAACATAATACAATTCATATAGAACAGGATGCAAATCACGTAGGAATCATAAAGACAGAATACTAGAATAATTTGCATAGTTGGGTAGGAACCCTAATCTTGAAAACCATGAATATTTCAAGAAGAGACTGGGGTTTTGGGCATAAGGGTGAAATAAATCATTATTTAATACCCACATACCTGGTGGATGACAATCCCTGCAAGAAATCTGAAGTTTGTGCTTGGAGAAGAAAGCCCTAGATATGAAAGTTTGGAGAAGAACACTCTTTTCTGACTTGAGATTGAATTTAGATAATCTGACTTGTTTTGGAGGATTAGACTTAATAAAATAAGCCTAAGTCTATTTATAGTCAGAGCCAAAATAGAAGGGAAAGGTCTGAAATACCTCTGAGAAATTTTAAAAGAGAACTGCTAAAATTTGTGACTCAGGTACCATGACTTGGTTGACGGACCATAGTCCTGGACGACGGACCATCAACTGATTCATGGTCCTGTCCAAGATCCTTGGGGGTTCTTTGATCTGAAAAAACCACAACTCTATAGGACGGACCATAGTTTTGAATGATGGCTCATCGTGTGACTTGTGGTTCCTTCGGCTTTACTGAGGGTCCTCTGAGGTTCTGGTTCCACGAGTCCACAGGACAGACTGTGGTCCTGAATGATGATTCATCATGTGACTCGTTGATATTGGTCCCTGGACTGATGGTCCTCATATTGAGTGAATCCATGAGTGACAAGTTGGACGATGGTTCAAAACTATGGTCTGTGGTCTGACTCGTGGTTCTTGGACCATGAACTAGGGGTCCTCTGGAAATTAGAACTACGGTCTAGACGATGGACCGTGGTTTCAAACTATGGTCCATAATCTTAACCGTATTTCTAGAATCTTAAAATTTTCTTAAATTTTTTCCTATTGAGTACAGTCCAGTAGCTGGTTTGGATCCTGGGGTGTTACAATATCTCCCTCTTGGAATCATTCATCCTTGAATGAAGACTAAGCAAGCTGAGTTTGGAGGGAAAGAGTTGCAATCCCTTCCAACTGAGCACTAGAAACTGATATCTAACTGAACTGAGTTCCACGAACATGCAAATATGTTGAAATGCATGGATAACTGAGGGAACAAGGTACTGGACTGAATTACACAAGAGTAAGCTGAGAGATTGGAGAGGAACTATTACCTCAAGCTGAAGTTGAATCGGAAGGGAAGAGGTGAGGGTACTTAGCCATCATGGTTGCTTCTGCTTCCCAAGTAGCTCCTTCTACGGACTGATTTCTCCACAAAACCTTTACTGAATCAACTTCCTTATTTCTCAACCTACGAACCTGAATGTGAAGAATCTCAACTGGAACCTCCTTATAGGTGAGGCTATCCTTTACAGCCACACTTTCTAAAGGCACTACTAAAGTTGATCACCAATGCATTTCTTCAACAAGGATAAATGGAAGACGGGGTGCATTGATGCTAAGTCTGTGGGCAACTCCAACTCATAACAGGGCAACTCCAACTCATAAGCCACCTTGCCAACTCTCTTCAAAATATTGTAAGGGCCTACATATCGGGGACTAAGCTTCCCCTTCTTACCGAATCTCACCACACTCTTCATGGGTGACACTTTCAAAAAAAACCGAATCATCAACCTCAAACTCTAGCTCCCTCCTTCTCACATATGCATAAGATTTCTAATGACTTTGAGCCACCTTTAACTTTTCTCTAATAAGATGAACCTTCTCCATAGTCTCATGGACTGAATCTAGGCCTATCAAAGCTGCTTCTCTTACCTCAAACCAGCCTATAGGTGATCTACACCTTCGCCCATAGAGTGCCTCATACGGAGCCATCTGAATGCTAGAATGAAAACTGTTATTATAGGAAAACTCTATAAGAGGTAAGTGATCATCCCAATTACCTTTGAAGTCAATTACACAATCTCTCAACGTATCCTCTAAAGTTTGAATGGTGCGCTCTGCCTATCCATCTGTCTGTGGGTGAAACGTTGTGCTAAGATTAACCTGTGTACCAAGACCCTTCTGAAACGATCTCCAAAACTGAGATGTGAATAGAGTACCCCTATCTGAGATAATGGATAAGGGAACTCCATGCAACCTGACTATCTCATGGATGTAGAGTCTGGCATACTCCTCTATTGAATCGGTAGTCTTGATAGCCAAGAAGTGGGCTGACTTAGTCACCCGGTCTATAATCACCCAGATAGAATCATGCTACCTACGAGTGTGACGTAAACTCGTAATGAAGTCCACATTGATGACCTCTCACTTCCAAGTAGGAATGTCCATCTCCTAAGTCATACCACCTGGTCATTGATGTTCTACCTTCACTTACTGGCAATTGTGACACTTAGCCATAAAATAAGCAATGTTCCTCTTCATACCATTCCACCAATAGACTTCCTGTAAGTCACGGTACATCTTGGTAGCACCAGGATGGATGGAATATCTGGAGCTATGAGCTTCTGCCAAAATCCGCAATCTTAACTCACCTATATTAAGAACACATAACCGACCCTGGTAACGAAGTACACTATCTCCCCCTTGAGAGAAGACCTTTACTCTCTTCTGCTGGACATCACCTTTTAGCTGAAATAGGATGGGATCACTATCTTGATTTTCCTTCACCTCGGCTACCAATGAAGACGCTGACCCATTCTGAATGATGACACCACCTTCTGACGAATCAGTGAGGCGAACCCCTAACCGAGTAAGCCGGTGAACATCCTTGGCTAATTCCTTCTTTCCTTACTCAACCTGTGACACACTACCCATGGACAACCTACTAATTGCATCAGCTACTACATTTGCCTTACTCAGATGGTGAAGCACGCTCATCTCATAGTCCTTGAGAAGCTCTAACCACCTCCTCTATCAAAGATTCAGTTCTTTCTGAGTGAACACGTACTGAAGGCTTTTATGGTCCGTAAACACATCTACATGGACACCATAAAAGTAGTGTCTCCAAATTTTCAAGACAAAGACCACTGCTTCTAACTCAAGATAATGAGTCGGGTAATTTTTCTCATGAGTCTTAAGCTATCTGGAGACGTATGCAATAACCTTACCATAATGCATCAGAACACAACCTAGGACAACTCTGGATGCATCATAATATACTACAAAACCATCTGAACCCTCTGGTAGAGTCAAGACTGGGGTTATGGTCAACCTAGTTTTTAACTCTTAGAAGTTCCTCTCACACTTATCTGACCACTAGAACTTGACCTTCTTCTAAGTAAGCCTTGTCAATGGAGAAGCTATGGATAAAAATCCCTCAATAAATCTCTTGTACTAACCAGCCAGACCCAAGAAGCTTTTAATGTCTGTCGGAGAGGTGGGTCTAGGCCAATTCTTTACTGCCTCAATCTTCTGAGACTCCACTCGAATACCATCCTTAGACACCACATGACCCAAAAAGCTGACTGGCTGCAGCCAAAACTCACACTTGCTGAATTTGGCAAATAACTGGTGATCCTTGAGAGTTTATAGCACAACTTTCAAATGATTAGCATGCTCCTCATCACTCCGCGAGTAGACTAGAATATCATCTATAAAGACAATAACAAATATGTCAAAATACTGCTTGAATACCCTATTCATCAAGTCCATAAAAGCTACAGGAGCATTCATTAGTCCAAAAGATATAACCACAAATTCATAGTGACCATACCAATCTCTTAACGCTATCTTCGAAATGTCACACTCTCTAACTCTGAGCAGATGATACCCAGATCTGAGGTCAATCTTGGAGAAGTAGCTGGAACCCTGAAGCTAGTCGAACAAGTCATGAATCTTGGGATGCGATACTTATTCTTGATTGTGACCTTGTTCAGCTGACAGTAGTCTATGCACATCTTGTGGGAGCCATTTTTCTTACGCATGAAGAGAACTGGGGCACCCCATGGAGAGATATTGGGTCTGATGAAGCTTTTATCTAGGAGGTCTCTAAGATGTTCCTTCAACTTCTTAAGCTCAGTTGGGGCCACTATATAAGGAGGAATAGATATGGGCTTCATATTTGGAAGAAGGTCTATCCCAAAATCGATTTCCCGCTCAGGAGGTACTCTAGGCAGATTTTTAGGAAACACCTCTGGGAATTCGCTAACTACAGGAACTGACTGGAAAGCTGGGGTGTCAGACTCGGAATCCTTAACTCGAACTATATGGTAGATGTAACCCTTTGAGATCATCTTCCTAGATTTGAGAGAAGATATGAAATGGCCTTTGGATGTTGGAGGACTACCCTGCCATTCTAGAGCAGGCTTATTTTGAAACTGGAATTTCACGACTCTGGTCCTACAGTCGACTAAGGAATAATAGGCATGTAGCCAATCCATGCCAAGGATGACATTGAAGTTGGTCATATCTAACTCTACTAAATTTGTTGAGGTAACTTTATGAAGGACTGAAACTGGGCAATCTCTATATACCCTCTTAGCTAGGACTAACTCACAAACTGGAGTGGAGACTGGGATGGGTTCTAAGAGTTTTTCAGGGCTGACTCTGAATTTACATGCAATATATAGGGTTACAAAAGATAGAGAAGCCCCTGGGTCTAACAAGGCATAAATATCAAGAGAAAATACTGATAACATACCAGTGACTATATCTGGTGAACTCTTCTGATCCTAGCATGAAGACATGGCATAGAGATGGTTCTTACGCTGACCGCCACTTGTGTCAAAAGTGGTAACCTGTTGAGCTGTATGGCCTGCTGGAGCTGCTGAAGTTGTAGACTGAACTCTGTTACCTCCCTGTCCTTGCCTGGTAGAAGGGCACTCTTAAAACCTATGTCCAAGATGACCACACCTAAAACACTTTTCTCTGCCAGCCAAATACTCACCTGGATGATTTTTACCATAATTAGGGTGGGCTAGAAAAGTATGGTTACCTAAAACACTGCCCTGATACTTAGATCCTGGTGCTCGCTTCTTCTGATCTTATAGGGGCCTTGGAGATGGAGCACTAGCTGATGAACACGCTGGGGCTGTAGGCCTCTACTAAAACTGTGAGTGATTCCCACTTCTTTGCCTCTGCTGAGAATATTCATAGTTGCCTATTCTAGCCTTTTTGTTATCCCAAGCCATTTACTTGAGCTTATCTCTTTCAACCTGCTGAGCATGGGTCATTAGTCTAGAGATATCCATATCCCGTAATAGCATAGCATTCCTGCATTCTATCTTCACCAGATTGGATACTCCAAACAAGAACTTGCTCATTTGAGCCCTCAGATCGGCTTCCATATGTGGGGAATACCTAGAAAGCTGAGTAAATTTCAACCTATATTCTTGGACTAACATCAAACCCTGCCTCCAATTCATAAACTCTTGGGCCTTAGCCTCCCTCAACTCTCTCAGGAAGAACCTGTCCAGAAAAGCTCTAGTAAAATAGTACCATGTCACAGGAGCTGCATTTACACCTCTGTTGTCCTTTCACTGCACGAACCAGATATGAGCCACATCCTTGAGTTGATAGGATGCTAAATGCACACTATCACCACCAGTCACTTGCATCACTTCAAGAATCATTTTGATCTCGTCAATGAAATTTTGTAGGTCTTCACCAACCCTTGACCCTAGAAACTCTAGCAGATTCATGTGAACAAAATCTCGAACCCGGGCTGCAGCTTACCCACTATTTGGATTTGCAGGAATTGGGGCCTGTTGATTAGCCTGATTGGCTACGGTCTGAGCCAATAATTGGATCACATTGTTGAATTCTGCATTTGTAACCACATGGTTCGGGTTGGAGGATTTGCATTAGCATTGTGTGCGTTAGCTCTTTGAGAAGGCATGTTCTAAAACGCATAATGAACGGATTAGAGAGGAGAAACTGAACTAAACTTCATCGCACAAAAAAGATAATGAAGGAAGTGAAGTTCTTCATAGAACACCTCATAGCCTCTCCCTCATAAGTATGGCGCTCTTCACATCCATGAAAGAGACTCTACTTAGTATGGCTTTCACACACCCTAGGACTCTTTAACCTGATGCTCTGATACCAAGTTTTTCATGCCCCGAGGCTAGCCCCTAGACATAACACGGGACCTAGGATCACAAGTTACCCCAAGCTAACCCTGAAACTGGCATATCACAAGTATACTAAATATAATTCTAAACAAATGGAAGCATATCGAATAAGACATAACAGAAGGAGATAATAATGATTCTAAAGATATCTGAAATAATAGTCTGTCTGAAAATCAAGGGAACTACGTAAGCCAAAGTCTGACTCTATGTCTAAAATCCTCTAATACTGATGAGTTCCTTGGACAAACCCCCAGCTAACTCCAAATACTGAAAGTAAAGACAAACTGACTAACTCAAAAAGCATGTAAAAGATATGTCCTCGGATGATGAGGACTCGTCACTAACTGTCGTTGATATGGCACCGGGTGAGCTAATCACGAGGTTGAAGCTTAGAACCTGAACCTGCATCATGATAGGATGCAGCATATAGAGAATGCATCAGTACTTCAGATGTATTGAGCATGAGGGATATGCGAAGCTGACTAAATATGTAAATATGCTGAAATACTGGAAATCTATAAAGTTGAATTATACTGTAGTACATAGGCCCAAATCAAAGTCGTGCATAAAAGAGCTGAAATGCAAAAGTAATCTGAAGAAATACTAAAATGTGATTACAAGCATAAACTGAGGGCCTAAGATACTTTACTAAACTAATATTATGGGAGAGTCTATTAACCGACATAAACCACGTGAGCTAAACATGGAGTCTAATGTATATGCCCCATCGAGAGGACCCAATATACCTTGCCAGGATACAAAGGCATGGCTGACATGATCACTATTTCTAAGGCCCAGCGGAGGGGCTAAATAACCTATAGTGGCACGTAGTTCTGGGATCTTAAGGGTACGCTGAACCCAGGTCTAACTCGGTGCTAAACACTACTCCCAAACTGAAGACTAATAGCTTATTTAAAACAAAAATTCTGAATTAACTAACTGGTCTGAAATCACTAGTTTTCTGAAATACTGTAGTCACGGGAAACCTGATTGAATTCTTGTTTTTAACTCAAAACTAGTAGTCTAGGATAAATTTTGAGGAAAGCTATTTCTTTAGAAAATACCACCACTTAAGGATAAATTCATAGTTTCTCAACTCATGGTGAAAACTCATGCAAATCATTATAACATAATACAATTCATACAACACAGGATACAAATCATATAGGAATCATAAAGACAGAATACTTGAATAATTTGCATAGTTGGGTAGGAACCCTAATATTAAAAACCATGAATATTTCAAGAAGAGACTGGGGTTTTGGGCATAAGGTTGAACTAAACCCTTACTCAATACCCACATACCTGGTGGATGACAATCCGTGCAAGAAATATGAAGTTTGAAATTGGAGAAGAAAGCCCTAGATCTGGAAGTTTGGAGAAAAATGCTCTTTTCTTACTTGAGATTGAATTTAGAGAATCTGACTTGTTTAGGAAGATTAGACTTAATAAAATAAGCCTACGTCTATTTATAGTTAGAGCTAAAATAGAAGGGAAAGGTCTGAAATACCCCTGAGAAATTTTAAAAGAGAACTGTTGAAATTCATGACTCAGGTACCATGACTTGGTTGATGGACCATAGTCCTAGATGACGGACTTTCAACTGATTTATGGTCCTGTCCAAGATCCTTGGGCGTTCTCTGATCCGAGGAAACCACTACTCCAAAGAATGGACCGTAGTTCTAAACGATAATTTATCGTGTTTCTCATGGTTCATGGGGATTTACTGAGGGTCATCTGAGGTTCTGGTTCCACGAGTCCATAGGATAGACCGTGGTCTTGAATGATGGTTCATCATGTGACTTGTGGTTACTAGGCCCAGGACTGATGGTCCTCTAACCATGAGTGACAGGATGGACCATGGTTCTAAACTATGGTCCATGGTCTGACTCATGGTTCCTGGACCATGAAATGGGGGTCCTATGGAATTTATAAGTATGGTCAAGACTACCGACTGTGGTTCAAAACTACGGTCTGTAATCTTAACCGTGGTTCCTGGAAACTTAAAATTTTCTAAAAAAATTTCCAGCTGAGTACAGTCCAGTAGCTGGTTTGGATCCTGGGGTGTTTAGGCTAGAGGTGGTACCCAGCGTGGTAGGGCAGGTAGTAGGGATGGAAGTCGGTCAGGGGGTAGTCATCGTCAGTTTTATATGGTCCTTGGGAGAGCAGAGGTAGAGGCCTCGGATGCTATGATCACAGGTACATTTTTTATATGCCTCTAGTAAGCTTTGGTTTTATTTGATCCTGGATCTACTTGCTCATATATTTTTGCATATTATTTGCTTGGTTTAGGGTTGGCTAGTGAGCCGTTATCTATGCATGTATCTGTTTTGACCCCAGTGTGAGATTCTTTAGTAGTGGAGATCCTGTATGATTTCTGTTGGAGATATTAAGACTTGGGGAGATTTGATGATTCTTGATATGTTAGACTTTGATGTGATTCTGGGCATGGACTGGTTATCCCCTCATTGTGTCATTTTGGATTATTATGCCAAGATTATTACCATAGTCGTGCCTAGTGTATTCCCAGTTGTGCGGCAGGGTTTATCAGCCATGCACCTTCTGGGATCATCTCTTATCTTTGAGCTAAGAAGTTGATTTCTCACGGGTGTTTGGCTTATTTAGCATATGTCTGAGATTCTAGTGCCAACGTTTCTTCCCCTGAGCCTGTTCTTGTGGTTAGATATTTCCTAGATATGTTCCCTACTAACCTGTCAGGCCTTCAACCTGAGAGAGTAATTGACTTTGCTATTGAGTTAGAGCCGGCCACTAGGCCTATTTCTATTTGTCCTTAACGCATGGCTCCAGCTGAGTTGATAGAGCTTAAGGAGCAGCTCCAGGACTTGTTAGCTAAGTATTTCATTAGGCTTAGTGTGTTGTTGTGGGGTGCTCCAGTGTTGTTTGTAAAGAAGAATGATAGGTCGATGAGGATGTTCATTGATTATAGGCAGTTGAATAAGCTGACTGTGAAGAATAGGTATCCGATGCCATGTATAGATGACTTGTTTGATCAGCTTTAGGGTTCAACTGTGTTTTCAAAGACAGATTTGAGGTCAGGCTACCACCAGTTGAGGATTAGGGTGGAGGACATTCCTAAGACAGCATTCAGGACACGTTATGGCCACTATGAGTTCCTGGTGATGTCTTTTGGGTTGACTAATGCCCCCGCAGCTTTCATGGACTTGATACACAGGGTGCTTAGCCCATACTTGGATTCATTTGTGATAGTTTTCATAGACGATATCCTGATATACTCACGGAGTAGAGATGAGCATGATTAGCACTTGAGGATTATACTCCAAACTTTAAGAGATCATCCATTTTATCCCAAGTTCTCAAAGTGTGAGTTTTGGCTTGAGTCATTTTCATTCCTAGGACATGTAGTGTGTAAGTATGGGAGTAGAGTGGACTCGAGTAATATTTCAGCCATTTGTGATTGGCCTAGACCTAGTACTCATACCGAGGTTTGCAGCTTTATTGGATTAGTCGGGTACTATAGGAGGTTCATTAAGGGGTTTTCTTCCATAGAAGTACCTTTGACTAGGCTAACTAGGAAGGATGTCCTATTTCTATGGTCAGATCAGTACGAGGATAGCTTTCATAGCCTTAAGACCTTGTTGACTTCAGCTCAAGTGTTACTTTGCTAGTTGATGGTCAGAGCTTCTCGGTATATTATGATGCTTTAAGGGTTGGTCTTGGTTGTGTATTGATGTAGCAGGGTCATGTGATAGCATATGCTTCAAGGAAGATAAAGGTTCTCGCTAGTATTGAGGTTCATTCTACCTTGGTTGACCAGATTCAGAGCCATCAGTTTGAAGATCAGCGGTTGTGTGACCTTTGTGATTAGGTTGTTTGGGGTGAGGCCAGTCGGGCTACTCTAGATTAAGATGGGGTTCTAAGGTTTGACAGTATCTTTGTGGTCCAAGAGTTAGGGATTTGATTTGGTTAATTCTCTGTGAGGCACACTGTTCTAGGTATTCCATCTATCATGGTGCATCCAAGATGTACAGACATTTCAGATAGCTCTATTAGTGGAGTGGTATGAAGTGAGATGTAGTGAGATTGTATCTCGGTGCTTAAAATGTCTACAAGTGAAGTTTGAGCACATGAGACCTGGTAGCTTGATGCAGCGACTTCCCATTCCTGTGTGGAAGTGAGAGGGGATCACTATGGACTTTGTAGTTTGGTTTACACGTACTTCTAGAGGTGTTGATTCTATTTCGGTGATTGTTGATCAGCTGACTAAGTAAGTGCACTTTTTGCCATTTCAGACTACTTATAGTGCAGAGAGGCTAGCTCAAATTTATCTTCGTTAGATTGTTTGGTTGCATGGGTCCCAGCTTCTATCATTTCAGAACGCGACACTCAGTTCATATCTCAGTTTTAGAGGGCTATTCAGCGAGATTTGTGTACAAAAGTTCATCTTAGTACCGCATTCCCTCCTCAGACAGTTGTCCAATCCAAAAGGACTATTAAAGTCCTGAAGGACATGCTTCAGGCCTATGTTCTCGACTTTAGAGGTTCTTGGGATCAGTTTGTGCCTTTGGCCGAGTTTGCTTATAATAATAGTTTTTATTCGAGTATATGCATGGCACCTTTCAAGACTTTGTATGGTAGGCATCGCAGATCATTGGTTGGTTGGTTTAAGGGTTTGGAGTCTAGGCCGCATATTAGAGATTTTCTTCGTAATTCCTTAGACCGAGTCCGAGTGATTCAGGATAGACTTTTAGCATCCCAGGGTAGGCAGAAGAGCTATAGTGATCATAGAGTTCGTGCCTTAGAGTTTAGAGTTGGTGACTTAGTGTTCCTCCATGTATCGCCCATGAAGGGCGTGATTAGATTCGGTAGGCGGGGCAAGCTTAGCCCCAGGTATGTAGGGCCATTTGAGATTCTTCAGAGGGTTGGTAGTATTACCTACATGTTAGCTTTTCCACTTATGTTTTGAGCTATGCACCCAGTTTTCCATGTATTGATGTTGCGATGGTATGTTCAAGATGAGTCTTAGGTGTTTAAGTGGGACTCAATTCAGTTGGATGTGAGTTTGGCCTTTGTTGATGAGTCGGTAGCTATTTTGGCCAGAGATGTCAGGAGATTGAGATCTAGCGAGATTTCGGTTGTTAAGGTTCAGTGGAGGCACCGTCTAGTTGAGGAGGCTACCCAGGAGATCGAGAGAGATACGTGGGCTCAGTATCCACAACTATTTAAGCATTCAGGTACTTCTTTGTTCTTAACTTTCGATTACGAAAGTCCTTTTTAGTAGTGGATGATGTAATGACCCTTCTGGTCATTCTCGTGTTTACGCTTTCCTTGTACTGTTAGAGCTTTCATGTAGGATCCCTAAGTCTAAAAGTTCCATTCGCTCTGGAGCATGGATTTTGGTCTAGATGGACCTTTGGTCGGGGTCTACGAGCTTTCGATTTGGTTTTGTGTTGTTTTTTGTGTTTTCTAGCCAGTTGAACTTAAAAGTTTGACTTTGGTCAACATTTTGAGAAGACAGCTTCGGATGGAAATTCTAACAGCATTGTTAGCTCTAGAATATTGACTTTGTGCTAGGGGAACCTTTGGTTTGGGTCCCGAGGCTTCTGTACTCATTTTAGTCCTTGGTGTTCCATTTTGGAAAGATTGGCCTAAAGTTAGGTTTTGGGCGTGGGGACCACTTTTATATTTATCGACCACTGCTTGGATTTTTGTCAATATTGTTGAGTTTAGAATGTTTTTTTAGTCAAATAGCTCAACTCATTTGTGTCTACGGGACCTCAGACTCATTCCCGAAAGTCCATTCTAGAAAAATCTGCAAAAGTTAGCATGAGATGCTGTTGTTGCTGGCATAGGTGTCAGGGCATCGCCTGAGCCGTGCGCGCTTGCTCTTGGGTGCCACACCTGCATGCCATCTAGCGCTCTTGCACATGCCAGCCTGCCTGGCCACCAGCATGCTTGCGGCGTGTTGCCGCTGCTGCGCCTGCGCCTGCATGGCCGATGGGGAGCCTGGACGTGACAGCTTTTATAGTTTTTGGCCTTCGAATTCCAGCCTTATTTCTCCAACTTTCAAAGATGATTTCTCCTCAATTTTCACTCCAAAAACCTCTATTCCATCACCAGCTCACTCCCATAACTTGGAGGAATATATAGTGTTGATCCGTGCGCGTTATTGGCTCTTAAATTGGTAAGTTTTCATGTTAATTTCTGTTAAATTCCCATAATTTTCCCTCCTTAATTCTTGTAGCTTATGGGCTGTTTGATCCCTCTTCCTTTGTCCGTTTCCGCTCATTTTTAGGGCATGAACTTCTGGGAACAATGGCAACATTATGGTGTTTTTTCATTTCCAGCTTTAGGTTGTTGGGCCCACGAGCCCGCTTGTGACCCAAGTTTCGACCTGGCTATAATTATAGCATTATCGGTATCGTTAGTCTTGTTTTAACATGTAGTATTTTTTTATGATAGTTTGATTTTGTTTCGGAGCTTCTCAGAGCATTTTGGGCTTGGACATCATCGTTCCAGCAGCTTGTCGTCGAACGACAGGTAGTTTATGGTTTGACTGTTGTAGACTTTGAATATATAGGATATAATTGTACTAATTAGAATCCTTAGGTTGGGTTCATTAGCTTGGTACCCCAGTCCTTGCCCATTTTTTATTGTCCGTATTATTTCACTCGTTTGGTTGAAGAATTTATTGTAGTTACTCTGGACCATAGATGATGAATTATTCGAGAATGTTTGTGAGCCCCAGACATTGATATTCATTTGTATAGCTGGTTTTATGTGCTATAGAGCGATTGGAGCCTATGCATGGCCGATAGGTTGGTTGTGAATTGTTGGGCTACTGTTTGTGATTAAGCATGCCATTATCATGCATATAAAGAGGTTTTTCACATGTTTTACTATGGTTTTGGCTTCGAGCCTACTATTGTTGGATTTCTTAACCTTGCATGGCCCTGAGGGCCTATTTTTGGTAAAAATGGTTATGAAAGGGTTTGGAATTATTTTCGTGGATCTTCTTGAAGTAAAAGAGGTAAAAAGGATGATTTGCTCACTAGTTTTCATACTATTACTAGACTCGGTTGGGCCTTAGTGCTAGATTTGATTTCCTATTGATTTGAGATGGTACTAGACTCGGAAGAGCCAAGAATGGATTTATTTTACTACTATTTTAGACCCGGCAATGCTCGGGCACCCTTGTTGGGGCTTTTGAGACATGATTCACTTTTTTAGACCCGAATAGGCTCTACGCAGGCATTTTTGAGGTTTAGTTACTGGCTGAGATTCGGATATACTCCGGATGATTATTTTGAGGTTATGATATTAGCTTGTGGTCGAGGACCTCCAGAGACCTTGCCGATCTGGAACAGGGGCTATGTGTTGAGTGTGTCAGAGGTGGGTATATGGTGTAATTGAGGTATACAGGTCGTGTCCTTCCATGGATCCTACTTGTTAGGCCCATAGGCACTGAAGTAGGTACATATAGAGAATTTGTTCCACCTGGTTTTTCGCTAGTGCATCATATCATTCTTTGTATGAGACTCCACCCTTGTTTTATGTTTGATACTATTGCATGTCGGAGGGTTTGTCTTTATGTTGGAAGGGTGTATATGGTGTAGTTGAGGTATACGAGTCGTGTCCTTCCATGGATCCTACTTTTTGGGCCCATAGGCACTGAAGTAGGTACATACAGAGTTATTGTTCCACCTGGTTTTTCACTAGTGCATCATATCATTCTTTTTGTGAGACTCCAATCTCACCCTTGTTTTCGGTTTGATAGTATGGCATGTCGTAGGGTTTGTATTTACTTGTATCCATTCCTCGGGTGTATGGGCGCCTGTTGGGACTGTAGGTAGACTTATTATTATCCTATCGCATCTCATGTACTGATTATGGTTATATTTGGGTTCTTATTCGAGGTTTCACAAATGGGAGTTATATAGTGTATGCTCTTGGTTCACCTCATGATTATGATTGGATATTGGCTAGTTGTTCCTACCTTGAAAGGTGTATATTGGCATGTTCTAGTAGTAGAATTGGGTTTCAAGCATGATTAGATTATTTACTTCTCTCTTTCCCTTCTTTCACTTGAGGTTACCGATATACCGTCTTCTTCTTAAGCTCTCTTTATATATTGTTATTGCAAGGACACCAGGTGCGTTCTTTCTTCCTTCACCTGTGTTCTGTGATGTATATTTCTATTTGCTAGCCTAGTATGTTGTTTTCTTCTTGTATCCTTTTGTGCTAGTTTCCTTTTACTTATTCATTATTTTTGTGACTACTTGATTCTTTTCTGCTAAATTAGTGATCTTATATCTTATATATGCCCAGTTGGCCTATGATATCTACTGGGTACCCGTTACTTAGTAATTGGTGCTCATACTCACTCTACATCTTCCTGGTGCAGATCCTAGTATGGGCCATCATCGCTGATCTATTGGTGATTCATCCGGGCTGATCCTTTGGACTCTCTGAGGCTGAGGGTGAGCTCTTGACGACTGAGGCTTAGCTTTTAGCTCATCCTTTGTATCTTGTACTCTTTTTGCTATTCAGAGACAGAAATGTATATATTATTTTTTATCCTTTGTACTCTATTGATATAGTTCTGGCTCTTATACTATAATACCAGGTTTTGGGTGTGGTTTAGCTTCTTCTTATGCATTCTTGTTGCTTATTTCGTTATCTTATTTCCCTTTCTTCCGCTTATATTATGCTTCTTCCACTTTCTTGGTGGCTAGTGGCCCAAAACTAACTGTTCTGGGCTACGGGGATTAGTTCTTCTACAGGAGTGTTGTAGGTGCCATCATGACTGAGAAATCAGGTCGTGATAGCTTGTCTAAGAGCCTAGTTTCACCAGTGTCATCGGTATAGGAGCCAATGTCTAATAGAATCTTTTGGATTAGGGTGGAGATGTCCGTACTCAATCTTCGAGAGGCTATAGTGACATCTAAGTAAATATGACTCTCTTCTTGCTTCTATAGCGTGCCTCTTATCCTTGTTGGTTTCCTGGAATCTCACTTATTCTAGTTCATTCTCCTGCAGATGGTTCTTATGAGATCATCTATATTAGGAGGGGGCTAGCCTTTTACTTCAGCACCCCTGACTTTAGCTAGGGTCCGGGGAGGTCGTAGAGGTAGATCTAGGGGACGTGCTTGAGTAGCGGCACCAGTTATAGCTCTTAGGGTCAAGGTTGAGCCCGAGTATGATCTTCAGTTTGTTTCAAAGCAGCATCATGTGAACCAGGGGATAACCCAGGTGCCACCAGCTCCAGTGCCAACTTCAGTACCAGCATCAGCCCCAGCTCAGTCAGCAGGTATTCGTGGTTTACTTCTACAGTTATTGGGTATGATCGGGGATCAGCCTTCTGAGGTAGCACAGACATCCGCTCAGGGGGCAGCCCTGGGTGTACAGAGTTTAGGAGCACAGCCTGTTACAATGGCTCCCCGTGATGAGGTCATTCAAGTACCATCTGCTGCACAACCTCTTTCTCTTCTCCCAGCTGTGACAGAGACAGAGCAGAAGGCTCTGAGAAGATTTCTGAGATTGTCTCCACCTAGATTTTCTGGTACTCCTGATCAGGATCCTTATGATTTTATATCCACTTGTGAGGAGATGCTATATCATTTGGGTTTATTGGAGACTCACGGTGTTGGATACACTACTTATCAGTTGGAAAGGCTAGCTATGTTATGGTGGAGGGTCCAGGTTGCTTGCAAACCTTCTTCGTCTCCTCTGTTACCTTTGTTCGAGTTCTATGAGGTATTTGTGGCAAAGTTCTTGCCACATAAAGAATGAGAGTGTCACAGAGAGCAGTTCGCAAGGCTTATGTAGGGCACTATGACCGTATCTGAGTATGAGACTTGCTTTTATTGGCTTGCTCTATTTGGGGCTATAATTATTCCTGCCGAGCTCGACAAAGTTCGCAGATTTGTTTGGGGTTTAAGATTGGAGTTCAGACAGACAACTGAGGTATTATTTGCTAGCGAGCGATCCTTCCAGGCTATTGTGGATCATGTTCGTACTATGGAGTACTTGCACCGCTATAATCTAGGGTTAAGAGATAAGAGGCCTCAACATCAGGGCAGCTATGGTGGTTCCTGTTATGGTGGTAAAGGTTCAGGACAATTGTGCCAAGGTTATCAGACACAGAAGCACCAGGGTTAGTCTAGTAGACCGGTTTAGGCCTCGCTTCAGGCTTCTGGTAGTTCTCAGTTTGATCAGGGTGAGAGTAGTCAGCATGGTCACTGTGGTCAATGTTCGAGGGGTATATCTTCTAGGGCATTAGGCCATGGTGTCCATACGGGTTCAGCTAGTTCATCTCGATAGGGTAGGCCATCAGGGCCTTTCTATGAGTGCAGTGTTAGCGGTCACTATGCCAGAGAGTACTCTAAGAGGGTTATAGCTTGCTATGAGTGTGGGGTTAGTGGTCATTATGCTAGATATTTCCCCAACAAGGGTATAGTTCAGCCAGCCTAGCTTATTCGTGCAGTTCAGCCACCATTTAGAGAAGGTGGTGGTCAGGCTAGAGTTGGTGCCCAGTATGGCAGGGCGGATGGTAAGGATGGTAGTCAGTTAGGTGATGGTCGTCTCAATTTTATGTGGTCTCAGGGAGACCATAGGTAGAGGCCTTGGATGTTGTGATCACAGGTATGATTTCTTTATGTAGCTAGTCAGCTTTGGATTTATTTGATCCTGGATCTACTTGCTCGTATGTTTATGCCTACTATTTTCCTTATTTGGGGTTGGCTAGTGAGCCATTATCTATGCATGTATCTGTTTCGACCCTAGTAGGATATTATTTAGTAGTGGATCAGATTATGAGATAATGTGTGATTTATGTTGGAGATATTCAGACTTGGAAGATTTGATGATTCTTGATATCTTAGACTTTGATGTGATTCTGGGCATGGACTGGTTATCCCCTCATTGTGTGGTTTTGGATTGTTATGCCAAGACCGTTATTGCATGGCTCTAGCTGAGTTTAGAGAGATTAAGGAGAAGCTCCAGGACTTATTAGCTAAGGGTTTCATTAGGCCGAGTGTGTCGCTATGGGGTGCTCCAGTGTTATTTGTGAAGAAGAAAGATGGGTCGATTAGGATGTTCATTAATTATAGGTAGTTGAATAAGGTGACTGTGAAGAATAGGTTTTTGATGCTATGCATAGATGACTTGTTTGATCAGCTTCAGGGTTCAGCCTTGTTTTTGAAGATAGATTTGAGGTCAAGCTACCACCAGTTGAGGATTAGGGTGGAGGACATCCCTAAGACAGCATTCAGGACATGTTATAGCCACTATGAGTTCCTGGTGATGTCTTTTAGGTTGATTAATGCCCCCGCAGTTTCATGGACTTGATGAACATGGTGATTAGCCCGTACTTGGACTTATTTGTGATAGTTTTCATAGACGACATCCTGATATACTCGCGGAGTAAAGATCAGCATGAGCAGTACTTGAGGATTATACTCAAGACTTTGAGAGATCATCCGCTTTATGCCAAGTTCTCAAAGTACTAGTTTTGTCTTGAGTTAGTTGCATTCTTAGGACACGTGGTATCTAAGTATGGGATTAGGGTGGACTCGGGTAAGATTTCAGTAGTCTGTGATTTGCCTAGACCTATTACTCCTACCGAGGTTCACAACTTTTTTGGGTTAAATGCATATTACAGGAGGTTCATCGAGGTGTTTTCTTCCATAGTAGAACTTTTGACTAGGATGACTAGGAAGGATGTCCTATTTTGGTGGTCAGATCAATACGAGGATAACTTTCAGAGGCTTAAGGCCTTGTTGACTTCAGCTCCAGTGTTGACTTTGCCAGTTAAGGGTCAGAGCTTCTCTATATATTGTGATGCTTCAGGGGTTGGTCCGTGTTGTGTATTGATGCAGCAGGGTCATGTGATAGCATATGCATCGAGACAACTGAAGTTTCACGAGTGCAACTACCCTACTCATGACTTAGAGTTGGCGGCGTTAGTCTTTTCGCTCAAGATTTGGAGGCTCTACTTATATGGGTTTCACTGTGAGATCTTCATTGATCACCATAGTCTTCAGTACATTACGAGTTAGCAAGAGTTGAACTCGAGGCAGAGTAGATAGATTGATCTACTGAAGGACTGTGACTTCACCATTCTATATCATCCGGGAAAGGCAAACGTGGTAGCGGATTCCTTGAGTTGGAAGATAATGAGTATGGGCAGCCTAGCTTCACTTTCAGTTTCAAAGCGACCGTTGGCCTTGGACATCCAGTAGTTGGCTAACCATTGGTTAGGCTTGACTTGTCGGATCTTGTCATAGTTCTCACTAGTATTGAGGTTTATTCTACCTTGGTTGACCATATTCAGAGCCGTCAATTTAAGGATTAGTGGTTGTGTGACTTTCGTGATCAGGTTATTTGGGGTGAGGCAAATCGGGCTACTCTAGATTTAGATGGGGTTCTAAGGTTTGATAGTCGTCTTTGTGTTCTAAGAGTTGAGGATTTGATTCGGTTGAATCTCCAGAAGGCACACTGTTCTAGGTATCCCATCCATCCTAGCGCAGCCAAGAGGTATAGAGATTTGAGACAGCTCTACTAGTGGAGTGGTATGAAATGGGAGGTAGCGTAGTTGGTATCTCGGTGCTTGAACTATCAACAGGTGAAGTTCGAGCACATGAGACATGGTAGCTTGATGCAGCAACTTCCCATACCTGAATGGAAGTGGGAGGGGATCACTATGGACTTTATAGTTAGGTAGCCACGTACCTCTAGGGGTTTTGATTCAATTTGGGTGATTATTGATGAGCTGACTAAGTCAGCGCAGTTCTTACCAGTTCAGAATACTTACAGTACAGAGCAGCTAGCTCAGATTTGTCTTTGTGAGATTGTTTAATTGCATGGGTCCCAGCTTCTATTATTTCAGACCGTGACACTCAATTCATATCTCAGTTTTTAGGGCTATTCAGTGAGATTTAGGTACAGAGGTTCAGCTTAGTACCACATTCCACCCTTAAATAGATGTCCAGTCCGAGAGGACTATTCAGGTCCTGAAGGACATGCTTCGGGCATGTGTTCTCGACTTTGGAGGTTCTTGGGATCAGTTTGTGCCTTTGGATGAATTTTCTTATAATAATAGTTTTCATTTGAGTATTGACATGGCACCTTTCGAGGCTTTGTATGGTAGGCATTGCAGATCGTCGGTTGGTTAGTTTGATGGTTTGGAGTCTAGGCTGCAGATTACAAATTTGCTTTGTGATTCCTTAGATCAAGTTCGAGTGATTCAGGACACACTTCGAGTAGCCCAGATTAGGCAGAAGAGCTACGCTAATCGTAGACTTCGTGCCTTAGATTTTAGTGTTGGTGACTTTTTGTTCCTCTGTGTATCGCCCATGAAGGGCGTGATGAGATTTGGTAGAGGGGGCAATCTTAGCCCAGGTATGTAGGGCCATTTGAGATTCTTTAGAGGGTTGATAGTGTTTCCTACATGTTAGCTTTTCCACCAATGTTTTCAGCTATACACCCAATTTTCCATGTATCGATATTGCGACGGTATATTCTAGATGAGTCTCATGTGTTGCAGTGGGACTCCGTTCAGTTTGATGAGAGTTTGGCCTTTGTTGAGGAACTGGTAGCTATCTTGGCTAGTGATGTCAGGAGATTGAGATATGTGGATATTCTTGTTGTTAAGGTTCAGTGGAGGCACCGTCCAGTTGAGGAGGCTACCTGGGAGATCGGGAGAGATATGGGGGCTCAGTATCTGGAGCTGTTTGAGCCTTCAGGTACTTCCTTGTTCTTGACTTTCAAGGAAGAAAGTCATTTTTATTAGTAGATGATGTAATGACCCTTCCAATCATTCTCGCATTTATGCTTTCCTTTTACTGTTAGAGCTTGCCTATAGCAGCCCTAAGTCATTTATGGCTTGCTGGGATAGGTGGTTTGGTGCCTTGGCCGTTCATTTGGTCATTATGACCATTTCCCTATTTTAGAGCCTTAACTTAGGATATCATTGATTTCGGTCAACATTCCTAGTAAATGCGCTCAGAATTGAATTCTGACAAATCCATTAGCTCTGAAGTGTGGATTTGTTCTAGATGGACCTTTGGTCGGCGTTTGGGAGCTTTTGATTTGGTTTTGTGTTGTTTTTTGTATTTTCTAGCCAGTTGAACTTGAAAGTTTGACTTTGGTCAACATTCGGAGAAGACGGCCTCGGATGGAAATTCTGACAGCACTGTTAACTCTGGAATGTCGACTTTAAGCTAGGGGGACCTTTTGTTTGGGTCCCGAGGCTTCCAGAATTGTTTTAGGCCTTGGTGTTCCGTTTTGGAAAGATTGGCCTAAAGTTGAGTTTTGGGCATGAGGCCCACTTTTCACTTTATCAACCTCCATTCAGAATTTTGTTGACTCCACTGAGTCTGGAATGTCATTTTTAGTCAAATAGCTCTGTGCATTTATGTCCACGGGACCCTGGACTCATTCCCAAAAGTCTGTACGAGAAATATCTGCCAAAGTTGGCATGAGCTGTTGTTTATGCTGGCATGGGCGCCAGGGCATCGCCTGGGCCAGGCATGCACTCCTGCACTTGGTACTACACATGCGTTCCAGCCAGGCCTTGACAGCCAGCTGCCCTGCACATGCCAGCCCGCTTGGGCGCCTGCATGGCTGCCGGGACGCCCGGGAATGACAACTTTTATAGTTGTTGGCCTTTAAATTCCAGCATTATTTCTTCAACTTCCAAAGAGGATTTCTCCTCCATTTTCACTCCAGAAACCTCCATTCCTTCACCAGCTCACTCCCATAACTTGGAGGAATATCTAGTGTTGATCCAGTGCGTTCTTTGCTCTTAAATTGGTAAGTTCTCATGTTAATTTCTGTTAAATTCCCATAATTTTCCCTCCTTAATTCTTGTAGCTTATGGGCTGTTTGAGCCCTCTTCCTTGGTCCATTTTAGCTCATTTTTGGGGCATCAACTCACGGGAACATGGGGAACATTATGGTGTTCTTTGTTTCCAGCTTTGAGTTACGGGGCCCACGGGCTCACTTGTGACCCGAATTTCGACCTGGATATAATTATAGCATTATGGGTATGATTAGTCTTATTTTAACGTGTAGTTTATGCTTATGATAGTTTGATTTCATTTTGGAGCTTCTCGAAGCGATTCGGGCTTGTACATCATCGTTCTAGTAGCTTGTTGTCGGATGACAGGTAGTTTACGGTTTAACTCTTGTAGACTTTGCATATATAGGATATAATTGTAATTATTAGCATTCTTGGGTTGGGTTTATTAGCTTGGTACCCCAGACCTTGCCTTTTCTTTCTTGTCCGTATTATATCACTCATTTGGTTGTAGAATTTATTGTAGTTGCTTATATCACCCTTGTGGTCCTGTGTGGCCGTGTAATTGACTTTGGACCATAGATGGTGGGTTATTCAGGAATGTCTGTGAGTCCCGGACATTGATATTTATCTGTAGAGCGGGTTATATGTGTTGTAGAGCAATTGGAGCTTGTGCAGGGCTGATAGGTTGGTTGTGAGCCATTGGGCTACTATTCGTAATTGAGCATGTCATTATCATGCATATAAAGAGATTTTTCACATGTTTTACTAAAGTTTTGGCTTCGGGCCTACTGTTGTTGGATTTCTAAACCTTGCATGGCCCCAAGTAACAATTTTTGGTAAAAATTGTTATAAAAGGGTTTGGAATTGTTTTCGTGGATCTTCTTGGGGTAAAAGAGGTAAAAAGGATGATTTTCTCACTAGTTTTCATACTATTACTACTCGGCTGGGCTATAGTGCTAGGTTTGATTTCCTATTAATTTGAGATGGTACTAGACTTGGACGTGCTAAGCATCAGATTTGTTTTACTACTATTTTAGACTCGGCTACGCCCGTGCACCCTTGTTGGGGTTTTTGAGACATGATTCACTGTTTTAGACCCAGATAGGCTCCGAGCATGCATTTTTGAGGTTTGGTTATTGGATGAGATTTGGATACACTCCGGATAATTATTTTGAGGTTGTGAGATTAGTATGTGGTCGAGGACCTTCATAGACCTTGCCGATCCAGACCAAGGGATACATGCTTAGTGTGTCGGAGAGGGAATATATAGTGTAGTTGAGGTATATGGGCCATGTACTTCCATGGATCCTAGCTGTTGGGCCCATAGGTTTCGGAGGAGGTACATACAAAGTTTCTATTCCACCTAGTTTTTCACTAGTGCATCATATTATTCTTTGTGTGAGACTCCACCCTTGTTTTCTATTTGCTGAGTGTAGGCTCCGGTAGTATGAGATGTCAGAGGGTTGATATTCACTTGTATGCGTTCCTCGAGTGTATGGGCTCCCGTTGGGACTGTAGGTAGACTTATTATTATCCTATCGCATCTTTAGTACTGATTATGGTTATATTTGGGTTCTTATTCGAGGTTTCACATGTGGGAGTTATATAGTGTATGCTCTTGGTTCACCTCATGATTATACTTGGATTATTGGATAGTTGTTCCTTCCTTGAAGGTGTATTATTGGCATGATTTAGTAGTAGAATTGGGTTTCAAGCATGATTAGATTATTTACTTCTCTCCTTCCCTTCTTTCGCTTGAGGTTACCGGTATACCATCTTCTTCTTAAACTCTCGTTATATATTGTTATTGCAAGGACTCCAAGTGCATTCTTTCTTCCTTCACCTGTGTTCTGTGATGTATAATTCTATTAGCTAGCCTAGTATGTTGTTTTCTTCTTGTATCCTTCTGTGCTAGATTTCGTGTACTTATTCATTGTTTCTGTGACTACTTGATTCTTTTCTGCTACATTACTACTCTTATATCTTATATGCGCCCAGTCGGCCTTCGATAACTACTGAGTACACATTGCTTAGCAATTGGTGCTCATACTACACTCTGCATCTTCTTGGTGCAGATCCTAGTGTGGGCCATTGCTGTTGATTCTTTGGTGACTCGTGCGGGCTAATTGTTTGGACTATCCGAAGCTGAGGGTGAGCTCTTGATGACCGGGGCTTAGATTTAGCTTATCCTTTGTATCTTGTACTCTTTTCACTATTCAGAGACAGATGTTATATTATTTTGGACCTTTTGTACTCTGTTGGTGTATTTCTGGTTTTATACTATGATACCAGGTTTTGGGTGTGGTTTAGCTTCCGCTTATGCATTCTTGTTTCTTATTTTGTTATCTTATTTCACTTGCTTCTTCTTATATTATGCTTCTTTTGCTTGCTTGTTGGCTAGTGGCCCATTACTAACCGTTTCGGGCTACGGGGATTGGTTCACCTACTGGGGGGATTATAGGTGTCATCATGACCGAGAAATCGGGTCATGACAGTGCGCTGCACGTTTATCCCAAAATACTTACATATAAATTTTGTGTTTTAAATGATGAACTTTAAATGGTATAATTATTGAACTTTCTTTGTGTTATAAAATAAAAATTAAAACATAAAAAAAGAAGTAATAACTTGTGTAAGTTGAAGTTAGAAAATCTTGCAAACTTGGTGTTACTTTACTAATACAGATGTTGAATCACGTCATGATCAACCCAAATATGATCAGAGATCATATGAATTTTGTTTTGACCCAAACACGTGTATATTTAAAGAAAAAGAGAGAAATGATGTTGCAATGCCTAAAAAAGAAAATACAATATTGTACATGAAAATATTAATATAGCAATCGAAACGTAAATTATGGAAGAATAAGCTATCAATTATTAAGATTGATAAAGTAAATGAAACTTAAGATGGTGGAAAAGAAGAGGAGGTTATGAATATTATATTATTTAAAAATTGTAAATCCATATAACAAAAATCTTCAATATAACACTATATATGCGAACCAAAAAATAGCAGACATGATTAGCAGAAGTATAGTAACAAACAAAATCCACATGGTTGAATGCAGATACCTACAACTTAGAAAATTAGCAAATTTATAGGCTCATCAAAATGGATTCAAGGTAATTAATAGTGATGAACCTTCAAATTCTGTAATTAAGTCTTTTTAATTTCAAAACAATAAAATTGTAACAGTAAAAATCCTTTTAGACACTTCTCTTAGAATGGATGACAAAACATATACATTAATATGCATTAACTTTCAATTTATTAGAGAATAAAATGAGAATGGCCTTTTTAAAATAAATTAAAAGGCAAAATAACAAAGGAAGAGATGGAAGACAAATTTTATCCATATTATTTGATTAATTTTTTTTTTTCGTTCACATAGGCTATCTATTGATTAGACCATGACTTTATAAATATTACTTCTATCTTTTAGGTTACTCCTTTAATCTTTAAATGGAATTTGTAAAGCTTCTTGGAGTATTGAATGTTCCATTTTCTCATCATCCGTTCAATGTAGGTATACATTTCTTTATCATTTAATAAGAATGTAAATTTAATTTTTGAAGAGGGCTATGATTAATGTGTATTTAAATCTTTATTCATAAATATTACTCCCTCCATTCCATTTTATGTGGCATATTTTCCTTTTAGTTCGTCCTGAAAAGAATGTCACCTTTCTATAATTAGAAAAAAATTAACTTTGAAATTTTCCTTTTACCCTTAATGTAATGATTCACAACCACGCAAATGTTCAAGGATTATTTTAGTCCATTAGTTTCAAAAGTCTTTCTTTTTTTATTAAACACCGTACCAAGTCAAAGGGTATCATATAAAATGACACGGAGGGAGTATAACATTAGTATTTTCACTATTTAAAATATAATTGATTAAAAATATTATAATATTTTATTTAGTGTAGGGGTAAAATGATAATCCTACATTGCACTTTGGAGCTTCTCACTTCTAATAATATAATATATGATGATACAAAGGATATTGAGCATGGAAGAAATGAAATTGTGGGCCTATGCTTCAAGTAGGCATCAAACAGGTTGCCAGTCATACCCTAAATTCTGTCGTCAATTGGAAGAATGTGAACACGCTTCGCATACTTAACATCAGGACATTGGTGTATAGATACAACATCCTCAAGACGAATCCTAAGATTAGCTCGGACAACATTGTTCAATCCGATCTTATGTTAGATTTTTACCCTACACTACAAGTTTTCCCTAAGCTTACTAACAAAACAGAGTGAAATAGAACAAATATATGAAGGTAAAGAACATAATTCAACAAACCTTAAGCAAGATTGAATCTCCTCGAAACAGTTGGAGCTCTTCATGTTAGGGGTTTTCTTTCTATCCAAAATTGCAGTCGAGAAAAACAATAAAAAGGATAACAACATAATTATCAAATAAGAGAAACGGAAAGATATTCTTAATCCAACAGTAATTCAGACTTGTGATCATAGAAACTCGGAACACACACAGCAGAAATAAAAGAAATGGTTATTTAATTTTTATCCTTAAAATTAGACATATGTGATGGAAGAAAATAGAACATATCAGTCGAAAGTGGAAGAACTTGGCCGGCCATGTTCAGGGCTTTGGCAGTTACGGTGAAAGTTTTGAATATATGACAGTGTGAAGAACAGGCAGATTAGGGAGAAGAGCGAGAGGGATGTAAGGGGTAATTGCCGAAGCTTTGTTTGGAAGTTTGTAGCGGCAGATTTGAGGAAGAGACAACAGATTTAGTAGCAGCATTTTAGTTTGTGCTGTTATTTGGACAATTAATTGTCTTAATTCTGAAAACATAAGTAAATGGAATCCCTGGCCTGTGGTTGTGCCATATCCCCGAACTAAGGATTTTATAAAATCTTCTTTTATATAGAAATAGATAGAGATAAATAGATACAGATAGATAGATACAGATATATAGATAGATAGATACATAGATAGACGTTCATTTCAATTTAATTAAATAGGAGGGGAACGACCAAGCATATGTTATAGAAATTCAAAAGAGATTATATGACATAATCAAAGGGCCACGACAATAATTATCAAAAGTCGCTATGATGACTATAGAGATAATGCAAGATGACTTTTGGGTAACGCAAAAAAAATAAAAAATAGATGGCTTTGATGGCCAAATCCGACAATTTGAGATATCATTCAGGCAATCAACTCCATAACTAAGGAGGGAGAGCATTATAAGAGAGATCTGAGTATATCATTGAATTTTAATAACAAAGTCACCTCTCATCCGGCTTATGTGGAAATTAGGAGAGAGAAGAGGGCACAAGGGATTCTAACCTTATTCCTTATATGAGGAAGTTAACTTGTATGATTAGAGAGGTGAAATAAATCAATGTTCTTTAATGTTGAACGAGATCAAGAGAGTTAAGTTCTCAAATTGATCATGAAAGCGAGTTTCAACATAAACTTAAAGGTCGTAAGGATGGCCGTGGAAATTGAAGTTTGACATAACAGCAAGGCAAGATTAGAATAGGACATAGCTTTAAGCTAAACTACTAGGGAAAAGGGCTAGCTCAAGAAAATCACCAACTAAGAAAGAACTACCTAAGAAATCAGGACATAATCGAAACCTCAATCTCAATTGAAGCACCCAATTAACTTTACCCAAAATTTCATGTACTGCCTTCCCCAAACAAGGGATGCTTGACTGATAGGCCAGCATTTTGTCCTTCTAGGTTCGTTCTATTCAGATAAGTGCTGAATGAAATAAACAAAAGGAATGCAGCTTTGGAGACTTTACACTGCAAATAACCTAGGAACGTTAAAATGGACAAGGTATGATGCTTATACAGGCATATTGTACTACTAGAACTCAAAAGCACCCATAAAACAGTAAGAGTTGACAGGTCTTAAGCTAAATTATACCAGAAACATAGAAGCAAAAAATAATATCAAGGAGGAAATAAAACAAATTAAATATCTAAACTATCTCAATCTTCGGAAAAGCATTTGAAACTTGAAAACTTTCTCCCATGATAGTCTTGAGTAAGTAAAAACTTGGGATGTATCTAGTCGCTGCAAATCCACCGTACATTTTGACCTTCCTAAACTTCTTTTCTTTTAAGTTGTAAGAAACTAGTTGTGTGCCACGATCCCTTTGCATCAATATTTCTCCATCTTTCCAAATTATGATTGGTATAAATCTATCATAACGGGTATCTAGTTGAATACTATCCTTCAAAATGCAATTTTTAATCTAAGATTCAGCTATTCTATACTCTTTCATCCACCATAGATCAACATAATCATTATATCCTTTTACAGACATGACAAAGAGAATTCCCCAACTCTACTAGCGTCAAGCAGTAGGATCGAGTTTCTAGACCACGTGGAGCTGGCAGGGACTTTAGCTCTTCTGTCCCAATATTAAAGGAGTAAATGCTGTCATTTTTTTCGCAATGCATCCAATGAAAACCACCACTGAAGTTAGCATTACTAAATGATCTGCATAGAGGTTCTGGATATAATCACCCACATTTCTCCATTTCTCATCTACTCCAAGATTATAAACCTCCAATTCTGATACTTTTGGATGACCATGAAACTTTCTGGTTACTAATCTCAATACTTTATATGTCACGAGGCCTCACTAAAGCAAAACCCATAACCAGTATGAACAACACTTTTCTCCAATTTGGGCAATTTAACCTTGAAATACTCACCCAAAATAGTATTGCTAATGCAAGCCGAATGATGCACGTCATTGCTCCAACCTTTCATCAAACAAATGAAACCATTACATGAACCAATTAGTCTCAAGTTTTGTTTAACATAACTAGAACAAGTGGGTGGAGGAAGGTAAAACATAGGGCTCAACACAATGACTCTGGTTAGGGGATGATCAAAATCATCTGCTTTGAGTTCCACAAGTAACTCGGCAGAGTCATTAATCCAAAGCAAAATGTTGGGAAAATTAGATGATCTCTTGTGATACATATTAAAAAATAAAGGGTCAGAAGTTAAAAGATGATACCAACTTTTGCAAACAGTCTTACAGTGGAAAATGGACTTGATTGGCAAGATTGAATGATTTTCCACCATAATCACCCTTTGAAGGTCCATAATTGTGACTTCACTGATTCTTCTATTCTGTTTGGAACTTACCAATTGCTTTGACAAAGTGATAGGAACATCAAAAGCCTTGGGTTCCATTTCAGTGAACTAGGAGCGGATTTTTAGGCCTTTTGCCTAATTATCTACTGCAAGGAAATGCCTGGAGTCTAGAGCATGATTTTAGTAAATTTACCATAAAACCCATTTCAAAAAGTATTAGAAAATGATTTAGGGAGTTGAGTAAATATAAAGACTCCTTGTTAGCTTTTCGTGTATCCTTAACTTGTCAAATAAAATTTAAAACTATTCAACTAGAGTTTAGCCAGAACAAGATCTTTTGTATTAAAGGTGTTTTTAAATACATCCCATTTTGTTGATAATAAGACTTAGCTTAAACAAACATTCAAGCTCCTTGTAGGCATAATTATCATGGCATATTATTAAGATTTACGTAATATTTGTCTAGACTCTCGCCATTTCCTTTTAGGCTGGGGCGGAACCAGGTAAGATCGAGGGGTTCATCAGAATTCTTTTTGGTGAAAAATTACACTGTTTAAACATGGTTAAAGTTATTTTTTATGAATATATAGTAGATGTTGAACCCATTTTGATTTCTTGGTGTGTTTATTTTTTCATATGTTGAACCCCCTTAGTGAAAAATTTGGCTTCGCCACTGATTGTAGGCAATCATTTTTTGCGGAATAACTAGCCAAGACAACCGCCAAATCCCTTACAAATTAGCGACTTTTCCATTGAAATAAAACAAAGAGAAAAAAATGGAGGCCAAGTTGTTGAATAAGAGTTACAGGCTAATAAATACATGATCATTCAATTTTGTCAAACTGTTCATCCAGGCTGCACCAAAATGTACCATGACTTGAGGGAAATGTATTGGTGGACAACATGAAAAGGGATGTTGATGACTTTGTTGCTAAGTGTCCAAATAGCCAGCAGGTTAAGGTTGAGCACCTGAGGCCTGGTGGTGTGGCTCAACACATGGCACTTCCAAAATGGAAGTGGGAGATCATATTGATTTTATTACCGATCTACCGCGTACTCATAACCAGTATGACTCTATTTAAGTTATTGTTGATTGGATGACCAAGTCAGCTCACTTTCTGCCCGTCAAAATGACTTTTTTTGCAGAGGATTATGTGAGGTTGTATATTCAGGAGATTGTCAGATTGCATGGGACGCCAGTGTCTATCATTTTCGATAGAGGTACATAGTTTACCTCTCATATTTGGAGATCTTTTCAGAGAGGCCTGGGTACTCAGGTTGTATATTCACTTGCCTCTTATTGAGTTTGCCTATAATAACAGTTATCACTCTAGTTTCTAGATGGCACCGTTTGAGGCCTTGTATGGGCGAAGATGTAGGTATCCTATAGGTTAGTATAAATTTGGCAAAGCAAAGTTGTTGGGTCCAGATTTGGTTCATCAGGCCATGGAGAAGGTAATGGTCATTAGGGTGAGATTGAAGACCGCCCAGAGAAGCCAAAAGTCATATTCCGGTGTGAGGCGAAGAGAATTAGAGGTTGATATGAATGATTAGGTGTTCTTAAAAGTTTCTCCTACGAAGAGTGTTATACGGTTTGGAAAGAAAGGTAAGCTTATTCCTTGGTTTATTAGTCCATATCGAATCTTGAGAAGGATCGGGAAGGTTGCATATGAGTTAGACATACCTGCAGACTTAGCCTCCGTTCACCCCATGTCCCATGTTTCCATGCTCAAGAAGTGTGGGGGTGATCTGTTTCTCATCATCCATATCAATAGTATCAAAAATGAAAGAGTCCTTGACTTATGAAAAAATCCATGATGAGATCTTAGTCATCAGGTTTTCAAGCTTAGGACCAAGGAGATTGCTTTAATGAAAGTGTTATGGAGAAACCAAAAAGTTGAAGAGGCTACATGGGAAGCCGAGGAAGATATGAAAGCTAGATACCCTTATCTATTCACCTCTCATATGGAAATGTCTAAGGTAAGAGTCCCTCTCTTATTGCAATTCCTATGACCTTATGCTCCATGTCAATCGTGTAGTAGTTTCTGTGTTCATACTCGTTCCTATGAGTTCTGCAGTAGTCACTTGAGAATCGTGATGTTTACAATCTATATTAGTCCAATTCGTAAGCTTCATGTTATCCATGACCTTCATTCGAGGACGAATGATCCCAAAGGGGAGATATTGTAACACCCTGAGCTTTCGGGCTAAGATTTGAACCGTTCCAAGTTTGTAATTTGACCCGAACCTAATTAAATATTAGTGTAAAGTCAATGAATGTGAATTAAGATCATAAGGAACCTCTAGTACAAAGTTAAGTTGAAAGTTTTCCTACCAATTAAGTTTTCATATAAGTTTATAAAAGGATCAACTTCAAACGAGCATTACTCCCATTATATGAGGAGTATGAGTCCCATGAACTACCTAATTAAAGTTTTTTTGTATATTCTTTCCAACACCACCAACCACTAATCAAACTGAGGTCGGAGTGAAAGGTTATGACTGTTTTACTAAAACATAGCAGAGCAGGGAAATTGTGCGACCAAAAGTGTGGTCGCACTCTTTGTTTGTGATATGCACTTTGGGGTCACACAATGGCCCCGAGTCCTTCAACTCACTGTCCAAAAGTGCTACCCTAAGTTCCCATGGAACTCCCATTGTGCGGTAGCACTTTGGGACCGCACAATGGCAGACGAAATTCTTTAAAAATCCATTTTTCTCTGAATTTTTCATTCCCATCAGCCCTAAGTTAGTTTTCTCTCCTCTCCTCACCCTCCAACACCAAGGTATCTTTCTCTTATGTATTTTAAGGTATTCCTAATCCTTTCTAATCATAATTTATGAATTTCTAACAAGATTCTACACCAAAATCTTAAGGTTTTCAAGAAAACCTAAAGCTAGGGTTCCTATTCCAAGAAATCTTCTTCTCCAAGGTATGTATAACTACCTTAATTCTATTGGGATTTCAAAATCATGGTTAATTATACCTAAACTATATCTCAAGTAGCGATTTAGGGTGAAAGATGAGTTCTTTAAAAAGTTATTTTTTATGAATGCTTCTTCCCAAAAGAAATTTTTCTACTTTATTGTTCTGAAATGTGTTTTGGGTTGTTACAATTGTTCTTTAAATTCATAGTTTGGGTTGAGAATGGAATGATTATGTCAAGTTAAGCTTATTGATAAAATTCCCTTTTTTGTTGCAAATCTATAACCCATTTGAGATAAGAATGACTTTAAAGATGTTTTATCGAGGGTTTTGACTACATTATCATTGTTTCATTATTAAGGTTTTAACAAGTGTTTTTAAATGATCTTAAATAACTTGTATGAAGTATAATCGTTGCTCATGAGACATTAAAATTCCTAAAAGAAACCTCCATATTAATGTTTAGAAAGATGAACAGTTAGACTTACGGGTCTTGCTATGACGATACCAATAGATATGAACTCTTTCATGTTTAAATGGAGGGTTAATGAGATAAAAGATGCAATCTTTTGAAAGATGATAGATGAGAAGAACATGAGTAAAATATGGGCTTAAGAGAATTAGATGGTTGACCAAGAGGGGGTGGACTTACATTGGTTCACTACCTAAAACCATATTTTGCCGACATTGGGTTGGTTGTTCCGTAAATGCAGACACCTTAGATGATTCCTCTATGAGGATTTATGCATGTTCAGATGATGTTATTCATCTAGATCCTGGTATATGCGAAAAATATGGATTGGGGCTCAGCCGGTCGGGTATTGATCGGACCCACATAGTCCTTGGTGTGTTATATACGTGATATCGATCATACCATCTAGTTTAGAAGTAATGTAATTAATGTTAATTAGTCTGTTGTTCAGATATTGATTTACGTCCTCCCATTTAGCTCAGTTTCAGTTCTTGTATTTTTCATGATGTAGGTTCTGAGGCGTACGCTCGTGTATCTATGCAGCACTAGGATAAATCGCATCAGCATTAGCTATTGGTGAGCCCTCTATCTTCTAGAAGGCATATTTCATTTGATGTCCACACTTTATTCTCATATTTATGTTATAGCCCGGGCCTTGTCACTGCTTAGACATTTACTCATTCTATTAGAGGCTTCGTAGACCTACATGGATGTCAATTTTAGATGTTTTCAGTTTCTTTCAGATATTTGGAGTTTTCCATAACTATGTTTAATGATTTAGACATTTATGAAATGACTTTCACTTTCACAACTATATTTATGAATGTTTATTTTGCACTTTTAATTGAACGCTCATGATAAAAGCTAAGTGGTTCTCTCGGTCCATTAATAATTTCGGGTTCCTATTACATCCAGGGCCTAGGCTCGGATAGTGACAAAGACTGAAAATGCACTTCCTTTAGTGCTTAGTAAAAATTTCCAAGTACCCCTACTGTAATCATCAACAATGCTGAGGAAATAATTATAATTGTTGTAGGTTGGTACTTTATAAGGACCCCATGTTTCAACATATATCATTGCTAATGCACTTTTAATAGAGATTTGACTCAAAGGAAAAGGCAACCTGGATTTCCTTGCTAGAGGATAGATGTCACAAAAGAAATCAGAAACTGAGGGATTATGAATAAAACTCAAATTTCTCATTGATGAAAAGGGAAAATGCCCTAACCAAATGTGCCATAACTTGGCACTACAACTTGCACTAGAACAAATGGTCTTTGAAGCTGAAATAGAAACTGGAATTGAAACTTAAACATCATTTCTAAGACTTTATGCTGATAATAATGAAATACAATCTTTGGATAGAGTACTAGACTCTAAACTGCTAGGCTGGAGAAGATAGGGCCCCTCTTTTGTTTCACCAAAATTGTGTAGGCTCTTCATTAAAGGGCACTGCAACATACACCCAAGAGAAGTTAATAACATTGTGCAATAAAACTGATACGAGAATCTTTGAACTAAGAGTAAATTATACCTAAAATTATGTACATGAAGCACATTTTTCAAAATGAGATTAGGAAATATAGAAATCTGCCCTATATGAGTGACAATGATCTTATTAGGATTTGGCAGATTGATATTTATAGGACATGAAAGGTGTGACATGGATATGAAAGCATTTGGATCAAAACACATATGCTCAGAGGCACCTGAATATATTATCCAAGTACTAGAATTAAAGGTTGAAAAACAAGATCCAAAGTATTTAACTATAGCACCAGCCAATGCATTGGCATTGATTTCTGAGCTCTAATTATTTGCTGAGTTTCCTTCTCCCATATTTTCTTGGTTTATCATGTAAGCAATATGAGCCCTTTGTACCTTGCTGAAATACTGGTCATTATTTATGGTCATGTTGGCAAATGGTATGACATCTAGTTCCTCCATTGTCATGACTCTATTACCTCTGACTTGTCCTTGATTGTTCTTGGTGAATTGAAAATCATCTGGAAATCTTATCAATCAGTAACAGCCCTCAGCAACATTCCTAGTTTTCTTGCAGTAGGTATAAGTCACATTTGGATTATATTTACTCTTATTTCCTATGTAACTTGTATTCTGAAATTTTTGCCTTGTATTTCCAATTTTCTGAAGATCAAAGTTTGATTTCTGAGCGTTTCTAGTTGCACTCTTCTGTTGAAATTTCACCCCCTTGAAATAGCTTTGTAATTTCCCTCCAACCATGAATGAAGATGAATCAGTAATAGTGAGGGGATTCATGTAGACCTCCCTTTGGTTCTCATCTTGCAAAAGAAGAGAATAAGCATGATTGATGAAGGTCAAGGGGTTCTGGATCAAAATATTGCGCCTTGCTTGTGAGTAGGCATAATTCAAACCCATGAGGAATTGAATTAGTCTCTCATCTTCCACTGACTTTCTCATCTTCTCCTTTCCTTGACAAATACACACAATTGCACTTAACATTAGCATTCAGAGAGTCAAGTTCATCCCACAGTCTCTTTAATTTGGTGAAATAACCTGCCACATTACAATTGTTTTGGACTAATTCATTCAACTATTTTTTCAGGTGGTACAACTTGGCTCCATTAGATTTAACAAATATGTGTTCCAAGCTTGTCCATAGCTCTTGAGCAGATCTAGAATAGAACACATTGTCAGCTATTTATCTGGATAAGGAATTAAGGAGCCATGAAGTTACCATGTCGTGCATCTGCTCTACAACTAATAATTCTTATGGGTAGGACTAGGGGCTCCACACAACCCGGTGATGAAATCAGTCTCGTTCTTTGCTGAAAGTGATATAAGCATTGTTCTCTTTCAGCCCTGATACCCTTTACCATCAAAAGCCATCCCTGGTGAATATGATGAATGAAGAAAGTAAATGTGATTGGGATCTGTTGCTACAATGCTACCAGAAACTTGAGTTGCAACAACAGTGGTGTTCGATTCATCGCTTGTGCTTATGATGGATTAATACTGCAATTGTCATTGACTTAGTTTATTCAAAGTATACGCTCTGATACCATAACAGAAGTGAGAGAGAAGAGTTGGAAATTTTCTGCGTGCTTTCATTATTGAACAAATATATATATATATATTATATTAAAAGTGGAAAGCTCCAAAGAGCAAAGTTAGATTACCATTTTACCCCTATATAAAATTAAAAAACTATAAAATATTTAATTAAATAAAATTAAATAATAAAAAACACTAATATTATGATATTTATGAATAAAAATAAAAATACACATTAAATATAGCCCTCTTCAAAGATTAAATGTACATTCTATTAATAAATAATAAACAAATGTATACATATACATTGAATCGATAAATTAAAAATAAAACTTTCAATGTTATATAAATTTCATTTACTGCTGCTTCTTAGCCATTACATCTTCCAATTATAATAACATTCATTGTACAACTTTTTCAATTCCTTTAACAGCCATGGAAAAGTTAAGAGATAGCATTTGTCTTCCATCTCTTCATTTCTTTTTTTGTCTTTTACTTTATTTTCAAAAAGCCCAAAAGTCATTCTCATTCTATTCTCTAATAAATTAAAAATTAATGTACATATTAATGTCTATGTTTTCTCCTCTTTCTCAGAAAAGTGTCTGAAAGGATTCTTACTGTTACAACTTTATTGTTTTGAAAATTAAAAGGACTTAATTATAGAACTTGAAGGGTTCATCACCATTAATTACCTTGAATCCATTTTGATGAGCTTATAAATTTGCTGGTTTTCTAAGCTGTAGGTATTTGCTAACCATGTCTACTATTTTTTGGTTTACATCTGTAGTGTTATATTATTGACTTTTTCTTATTTGCTCTTTCCACATGGCTCAAAGTTGTTCGTATTAATTATTTATTACCATTTACAACACAAATACAAAAAAAATAACGAAAAAGGTAATTTTTACCATTCACGTCGGAAGGCAGACTCTCAAAGTTTGTTGGTTCATATTTTTATGATGGTTTTCAAACACTAATTTTTTTTGCAACATGATATGTAATTTTAACAAATTTTATACATGCATTTATGGAGGATTTGTTTTTCTTTTTTGATAGCAGAAGTTTGGCAGAAGTTTGAATTTACTATATGCTACGTAATTTATCCAAAAATAAGAAAATTCATTTTCTAGATTTAAAGTTTATCATCAGATTAGTATTGATAGATCAACAGAAAAATATACCAAATTTACAATTTGAAGTATTTGTTTTGATTAGTAATGTGATAAACTGATTGTTTAAATCACTTATATCTTCAGTTTTAGGTACTTTAAGCATAACAATTTGTAGCTTATTCTTCCATATATTTAGGTTTCGGTTGTTATACTAATATTTTCATGCGCGACGTTGTATTTATTTTTGTTTTATGCTCTGCAATAATTATTATACAATTATTTTCCATTTTTTTTACTTTTATTTTTAATATTCATGTGTTTGAGTCAAAATAAAATTCATATGATTTCTGTCCGTATTTGGATTGATAATGATAGGATTCAACATATGTATCAGTAAAGTAGCATCAAGTTTGCAAAATTTTCTAACTTTAACTTAGATAAGTTGTTACTTTTTTTTATGGTTTGATATTTATTTTATAGCACAAAGAAAATTCAATAATATATGTATCATTTAAAATATAAAATTTATATTAAATATTTTGGAATTAACGTGCAACGCACATTTCCAGAACTAGTACATGTATATATACAAGTAAATAAGAAAAACCTACCCTATGTAGTTTGTACCATCCAAGGTAACAAATAATTTGTATACTAGGAATACTATATTAGGAAGCAAATACTATGTATATTAGGAAACAAATATTTACAGTTAAATTAATATATATTCATCCTGATTTTGCAATATATGGACTGAGAACAGGTGGGCCAATTCTTTTCTGCTGAATTGACCCAATCTGTTGCCTTTTATTTGGCCCATGAGAGACTGGGCCATCTTTGCTGTCAAAAAATGAAGTATCTAGATGATGCTTGCTCCTCTTTCTTCCTCATCTTTGATCTGGTTCTTTGCTCATCAATAATTCTTGATAATCTCTTCTAATTTAGCTCATTCTCAATCTCAACATCCTTCGAAATGAAATTGTTGTGAACTAGAGATGGTGGTGATGGTTCTTTGATTGAGTCTTTAGTTCTATCAGGAGGGAGGTGAAACTTAGGGCTCAACACAATGGTTTTGTTTAGGGGGTGAGAATCATGGTCATCGTCTGCTTTGAGTTCCACAAGTAACCAGACAGAGTGATTAACTGAAAGTATTTAATGAAGTCTAACTAGCCATTAGCTAATATTAGATACCTTATTAATGAACGATTGTAGCTTTCCAGGAAAGTGTAGACCTCAAAGATCGGGAAACATACGAGGGCCCTATTAGTGTATTACGAGATAGTGAAGGGAAGAAGAAGGATTTGACAAAAGCAGTCTTCTTGCTTGTAAGTCTCAACTAGACAAGGAGAGAATTTTCCACATTAGCTCTAATTCAGATAAACATAGTGAGGACGAGGATGAGCAACTTTCTTCGGACAATGGAGATTTCAGTGATGGAGAACCTCATAAGAAAAGGTTTAAAAAGAAAAGATGTACACAGTAGAAAACAAAGATGCAAAGAAAAGTCAATTCAAAGAACAACTCCACTCTTTTCGGGATAGAGGATAATCATTGCAAAACTAAAACAAGTTACTCTCTACAACCCAAAGAAGAAGAGTAGAAGACTATTTTTCCTTTTTCTTTGAATTGACTTTTCTTTGCATCTTTGTTTTCTGTTGTGTACATCTTTTCTTTTTAAGCCTTTTCTTTTGAGGTTCGCCATCACTAAAATCTCCATTGTCCGAAGAAAGTTGTTCATCCTCTTCCTCACTACGTTTATCTGAATTAGAGCTAATGTGGAAAATCTTCTCCTTGTCTAGTTGAGCCTTACAAGAAAGAAAACTATTTTTATCAAATCCTTCTTTTTACTTTACTATCTCATAATACTCACTGAAAAGGCCTCGTTTGTTTCCCGGTCTTTGAGGTCTACACTTTCCTGGAAAGAAACAATCATTCATTAATAAAGTAATTAATGAAGTCTAACTAGCCATTAGCTAATATTAGATATTTTTTTCTTAGTATTTAGTAATTAATAAAGTCTAACTAGCCGTTAGCTAGCCGTTGGTGTGACACACATATATAAGGTATTACTTTGGAGACTTGAAGAATATCGAATAATTTAAAGTTTTTTTTCCTTTCTCTAGTGATCTCTTCTGGTACACGGGATTTTCTTTCTTGAGATTCTGTTGTTTCTATTCCCAGTTTATAAATAGCAGTTTCTGTTTCCAAATCAAAGAAGGTAAAGGTATGTTCTCCAACTTCTTGATATATGTAATTGTCCATTAATGTGTTTGGTATTGGCATAGTTCAAGTATTCAATACCTGAAAAGATTAACATGGATATATTTTCTAGACTCCCCGTCGATTCTTTAACGCATTTCAAGTGCCTTTCTAAATTTTATAATTATCCTCTTGTTTCAAGTCCATCTTTTGTAGATATCCATCATAGTCACTCTATGTCTTATCCTGATAAGACAAATTCATCATCGCAAGTTCAGAGGATGGAAAATTTTCTTACACCATAGATCACAAGGTGGAACATAAAAAAGCCACAGTTCTTCGTAGTGAGGAGTTAGATGACATAAAAAACCCTAACCCCCGCTCTTTCCTTTCTCTCTCTCTCAAGAGCAGGGGCGGATCTACGGTAGTGGGTGGGGGTTTCCGGGAACCCCACTGCTACCGTAAATTCTATAATTATATGGAAAACTATATTAAAAAAATATAAGTATTTCCATATGGGAACCCATAAATAGATCTATGGTTGGTCCATTGGCAAGGAAGGGACCCCTGAAAATCCTTTGGCTACTAAATTTGGGTTTGAATCCCAGTGGATGCATCTCCTTTTTTGATTCAAATTTTCAACTTTTTCCTTTTAAAAAGCAAAATCTTTTTCCGTTTTAGTTCTAAAATGACTTTTCTTAAGTAAAATCCCTTTCCGTTATTAGGTTCTAAAACACTTTTTTCTTTTTTTTATTAATACTCTGTTCTTAGTTCTAAAAAAAAAAGATCTCGTTTTTTCACATTTTCTCGCTTAAGGATTAAAAATTTGTTTTGGTTCTTCTTCCAACTTGTAGCATCAGCCACTCATTTTTTGTCAGATTTTATTGCATATTAATTTATTTTATTGTGAACCCAAAAGTTTAAAATTCTAGATCCGTCTCTGCTCAAGAGATCTATGGAGACATGAGTAGCAGCCATGGATGCTTCGCCCTCTCCCCAGCCAGTGTCTGTGGGAAGACAAATGTCAACCCTAATACAAAAACACCCTACGTAGCAACACTTAAGCCACAACAAATGACCCAAAATTTGTCAAAAACAGGACTAAAACCCATTGAGTTTATTCATGGAGAACCTACTGTGAGATTTACTATGGAGGAAAGGGAGCAGTATGCTAGGGAAGAAGGTTTACATCAAGCAGTGATTATCAAATTTGCATATGGAAAACCAGTGCTATCCGGTGTTACGAAAGCTTTTACAAAAGCAATTTGATGTTAAAGGAACTGTAATATCGGACAACTTGATTTTCGTCACCTTTTGGCCAGGTTTGATTTATAAGAGGACTTCGTAAAGGTTTTGTCAAGTTCTTATGGCTATTTTAAGTTTGACAGCGAAGAGTATTTGTTCATAATTTTTCTATGGACGCCATCGTTCAACCCTAAGGAGGAAACACCTAAAGCCTGGGTATGGATTTCATTGCCAGAGTTACCTACAGATCTGTTTGTGAGGTCCTTATTATCGATTGCGACAGCTGCAGGGAAGCCTATTGCAGTGGATAAAGCAACACAAGATCGTACCAGGCCAAGTACTGCTAGGGTTAAGATAATCCTAGACCTACTAGACAAACATCCAAATCGTGTAAGACTACAGTTTTTGGAGAAAGAATCGGGTAAAATTATTGAACATTATCATAAAATTGTGTATGATAATCTTCCACTGTATTGCACTCATTGTAAACATCAAGGACAAGAGGAAAGAAATGTCGCTTGTTAATAGGGAAGACAGTGTCTCAATTAGTTGATCATTTAGACGATGAAGCTGGGCGAGATGTTGCATTTATGCAGCGTGATACTGAGGCTAACAGTATGGAACAATTAAACGGAGATGCACGTGATTTTTTGATTGCTAAGAGAGCTGCACAAAAAGATATTGGTGAACCTGTAGGTGATCGAAATGTGGGCCAGCAATTGACTGGGGATAATAATTCTTTGGCTATTGTTGCGATAAACTGGTGTAGTTAATGGAGTCTCAAAGCTGCACGGTAAAGGTCCTAACAAGTTTGGGACTGATACTTTGGTATCTTCAACTCCTAAATCTACTAGGATATGCGAGGAGGTAGTAAAAGAGGCAGCAGACCATCACGCAATACATGAAGCTTCAGTTTTGCTGAAGAACAATTCTGTTCAGGCCATTGAGAACGGTTTGGATCCTAGAAATTGAGGTGGTATGGGCACAAGTTCAGGTGATCGAGTTGTTGGTGAACCTATAAAAACAACACAGCCTCTGTAACACCTCGAACTTTCAGGCTAAGGTTTGACCCGTGCTATGTATGAATTTAGACCCGAACCTAATGAATTTTATTAGTACCTACGTATTAAGGTCAATCCTTATAGTGTGGGAAGTGTATGGAACTGTTGGTTTTTTAAAAACAAAGATGGGACAGCAAAAAGGGGTTAAAATGATTTTCTTTGGATTGAAATGACTTTTAATAATTAAAATGTCTTTCAATATTTTTCTTAAGCATAGGAGAGCTTTAAATAGCCAACTTATAACATAAAATCTGCATAATTCAAAATTCAAACTATCTAAACTATTTCAACAACTAAAACAAACTAATTTAAAATTCAAAATTCAAAATTCAAAATACAAATTCATCTTAAATCTAAAGAACTTATTTGGCTAAAAGTTACTGCAGTAACTAAATCAAATTTCAACACTCCTCATTTGTTTTAGTTACTGCAATTTTAAAAAAGTTGCTCCTCCTCAATTTCTGCTTCTGCTGCTGCTTGTGCTTGAGGATTGTCTTTAAGCTTGTACACTTTTGTAACATAGCCTGCTTGTTTGCAATTTCCACATACTGCATCAGGTCTCCACCAACAAATTTTTTCTAAATGTGTTTTTCTTTTGCAGTATTTGCATAGAGGATAATTATCATTTTATTTTCTGTTTTGTGCATAAAAAGCACCCTTAGTAACATTGTCTTGTCTAAAGGCTCGTCTTTGCTCTTGTTCTTGAAGAACACTAATTAGTTCTTCAACAGAGATGGTGGGGAGATCTTTAGACTCTTTCAAAGATGAAATTTTAGACTCAAATCTCTCTGGAATTGTTACAAGAATTTTTTCTACTATTCTGTCATCTTTGAAATCCTCGCCAAGCAACCTGATTTTGTTAACAATCAAAGAAATCTTGTCAGAATACTTACCAATAGTTTCATCCTCTTGCATCCTAAGAGATTCAAAATCTCTTTTCAAATTCAAAATTTGCATTTGTCTGACTCGGTCACTTCCTTGGTATTCTTTTTTCAGTTTTTCCCAAGCTTCTTTTGCTGTCTCACAAGCAATGATTTTTGAAAAAATCGAATCCGCAACTGAATTTTGAATTACAGTTTTGGCTTTGAATTTTTTGGTTTTTTCATCTGAGTGAGATTTAATCTGTACAAGGGTAGGATTTGCAGGGAGTGGCTGTAAGGGTATATCTTCCGTTACAACATTCCACAGATCATAAGCTTGAAGATATGATTTCATTTTCACTGACCAAATTCGATAGTTTTCGCCAGTGAAAATTTTTGGGGCATTCAAAGAGAGACTGTTGCTTGATATTTTCTAAAAAAAATGGGTTAAAAATAATATGGTAGTTTTTGAAAGAATTCCCAGATCCCGTAAGATCAATGAGGCTCTTGATACCACTGTTGTTTTTTTTTATTTAAAGATGGGGCATCAAAAAGGGGTTAAAATGACTCTCTTTTGATTGAAATAGTTTTTAATGATTAAAATGTCTTTCAATATTTTTCTTAAGAATAGGAGGACTTTAAATAGCAAACTTACAACATAAAATCTGCATAATTCAAAATTCAAACTACCTAAACTATCTCAACAACTAAAACAAACTAATTTAAAATTCAAAATTCAAATTCATCTTAAATCTAAAGAACTTATTTGGCTAAAAGTTACTCCAGTAACTAAATCAAATTTCAACAGGAACATAAATTAAGGTCATAAAAAACCTCTAGCACAAAGTCAAATTAGAAGCTTCTCTGCCGACTAAGTGTTCGTATGAGCTTTACTATGGTAAACTTCAAACAAGGATTTCTCTTAGAATATGAAGAGTTATGTGACCCACCACCCACCAAATTAAAGTTTTAAGTCTTCTTTCTAATGCCACCAATCTTTCGTCAATCCGATAATTGTGTAAAAAGTTATGCTCATTTTACTGGGCATTGAGCAGGCTGCCCGACCAGCTGCGCGACTGCGCATAAGAAAAATGTGCCAGGAGGGGTATCTTCATCCTTTCCTTACACCATAACCCCAAATCACGACCCTTAACCTTCCCTTTAAATAAATACACTCAGATTTCACCATCTTACATATAATTCATCTCCTCCCTCTTTCCCAAAACTTCAAAAAGAAAAACTTATCAGATTTTCAAGCAAGGTCATTCTTCAATTCTCTTCTCAAGATTTGGTTCTTCTCCTTCTACAAGGTATGTAGAACTACTCCTTTCACCTATTCTTTCAAGTCTTATTCTCCCTGATCTGAATTACTCTCAAGATATTTAGGGTTGAAGGAATTTTTACATCTTTATAAATTGCTCCACTTCCTCAGTAAGTTTCCTGCAAAATCTTGGAAATCTCCCTAACTCATGAAATACTTAATAAATTGTGTTCATTATGTTAACCCTATGAGTTGTTGAAAGATTTACGAACTCTATATATATCATGAATCTTATGAAATCCATGAACTTTGTGATTATTCGTTAATGATTTGAAATCGTGGCATGAACTATATATATTCTGTTGAATTCCTTAAATCTGGGAATTTGTTAGATGATGGATTGTTTTATAATCTTTATTATGAACTCTCTTTCGATTTTATTAAAACTAAATGATATGAATTTTGATTGTTTTGCTAAGACATCATAGTTAGAAACTCCAATTCCTTTTAGACATGAACTGTGAACCTCAACTAGAACACTTCAAGTTGTTCCTTAGTTTTATTATGTGTGATGGAAGTTGTGGCAACAGATATTGTGTTAATGCAGCCACACTTTACTGTTCATGACCCTCTAAAAATGCTAGATAATCATAAGAGATCACGAACTATGAACCCATCATGATTGAATCTCCGGTATGAGTCCTAAAGTGACAAACTTTGTGAAAAATATTAAAGTTGATTTTTTGGATATCATAGATTTTCTAGTAAAGTTTCTAGAATAGTCTAGTGTAGTCACTTGGATAAGCATCTTGTAGAAATATCTAGAGTAGTGCTAGAAGATAAAACTTACTAGAATTTTCTTGTAGATGTATCTAGAAGAATTTCTAGAACCATCCATGAACAAGTATAAATAGGGATGGTCTTGTACATTTGTAATCAAATCAATTTCAAAGCAATTCACAAAAGCTTCTTCCACAACAAAGTTCTCCTATTTAAAATCTCTCTTCTCTTTTTCATAGCTTCCTCTTCTTTAGTTGAATCTTCCGATCTTAGTTAATGATCTTGGGCTAGCAAAAGGTCTCCTCAATTATACCTTTCTTCTGCTATTTCTCTACATGGTATTAGAGCCATAGTCATACATTGGCTTCTGGATTTTTCAAGATCAGATTAGTGGTAGATTCAACTAGTTTCTCTATATGGATTTTAGCGATCGTGCTAACGGACTGGGGATGGAGTTGTTGAACCAGTCCAATTACATGGTTTGGAAGACATGTATGGAATCATACCTTGTAGGTGAGGGCTTGTGGGATGTTGTTAACAGAAGTAACACAAGTCCTCATGTCGATGGGCCGGAAAATAATGGTGCATATAAGAAGTGGAAGCAGACTAATGCGAAGGCAGAGTTCATCTTGAAGAGATCCATCTCCTCCAATTTATTCGATTAGATTATAAGGTGTAAATCAGCCCATGAAATATGGAGGACACTCGATCATCTATTCAACAAGAAGAATGAAGCTTGGTTACAGATATTGGAGAATGTATTGGCTAACACCACCCAAGGTAATCTTTCTATTGCCGAGTATTTTTTAAAAATTAAGAACTTATGTTCTGAGATTTCTTTATTAAATCTGGACGAGGCTATCTCTGAAGCACGAATAAGAAAAAATATTATTCGTGGTTTGAAGCTAGAATATATTCCCTTTGTGACATAGATTCAAGGATGGGCTCAACAACCATCCTTGGAGGAATTTGAGAATTTATTATCGTCATAGGAGTTACTAGCCAAACAAATGGCTAGGGTATCAATCAAAGAAGGGGAAGGAACTTGTAACTAACAAGAGGAACTTTAAAGGGAAAATAGCAAGAGATATGTCGCACTCTCGATCCACATGTGGTTCAAGCTCGCCAATAAAGGAGAGAGAGTCTACTAATAACTATAAGACTCTCAAATGCTACTGATGTGGCAAAATAGGACACATAAAAAGATATTGTCGAGCCAAAGAGAGTAATATGGCTCAAATTGAGATAGTTGTTGAAGAAGAAGAAGATTGGGGAAAGTGTTTCATAGCTGAGAGTCGAGCAGTAGACGCCATGACTTCCATTAATTTTGAAAGAGACTGGATCATGGATTCAGTATGTGGGCATCACATCACAGGAGGTAAATTCAAATTTTCCAACTTTCGAGAATATAATGGTCGTGATGTCAATGTAACAACAGATAATATAGTTCATCACGTGGAGAAGGAAGGCACAGTTGTCATCAATGAGAAGCAGGAAGACTCAATCACTCTCAATAGTATGTTTCATGTTCCAGGGATGAAGAAAAATTTATTTTCAGTTGCAAATGTCGTAGATACAGGAAGTTATCTCCTATTTGGCCCACACAATGAGAAGTTCCTTCAAAATATCAAAGAACTCAAGGTGGATATCATTCATACTGGTAAGAGAGTTAATGATTTATATGTCTTATCTACCTCTAACTCGTATATTGAGAAGATGAATAGAAATGATACCGCATATCTATGGCATGCTAGACTTGGGCATCTTAAGATGGACAAATTAAAAGCCATGGTAAAATTGAATCTAGTAAAAGGATTGCCTAACTTAAGCAACCTTGGTGGAGGAGAGATTTGTGAAGGATGTCAATACGGAAAGGCACATCGTCTTCCATTTGATAGATCCTTGTCAAGATGCAATGCTCCTCTAGAACTAATTCACAATGATTTGATGGGGCCAACAAGAACGCCTTCATTTTCTGGCCTCTCTTATATGCTAATTTTCATTGATGATTTTACTAGATTCACATGGGTTTATTTCGTGAAGCATAAGTCAAAAGTCTTCTACAAGTTTATGGAATTTAAGGAAACAGTTGAAGGCGAGCTTGGTTCAAAGATAAGGCGGTGAGTTCACTTCTAAAGAGTTTCTCTCTTTTTGTCGTCAACATGGCATTAAAAGAGAACTTGCATGTGCTGATACGCCACAATAAAATGGAGTGGCTGAAAGGAAGATTCGACACTTAACAGAGACATGTAAGAGTTGGCTTCATGCAAAAAATCTACATAGATCCCTATGGGCGGAAGGTATGAAATGTGAAGCATGTGTGATCAACAAGATGCCACTTTCTCCAAACAACATAAAGTCACCCTACGAATTAATGTTTGGAGAAAAGCCTAGTATCAAACACCTGAGAGTTTTTGGCTCTATCTGTTATGTTCATATCCCGGATTCTCAAAGGAGCAAGTTGGATTCCAAGGCAAGGAAATGCATCTTTGTTGGATATGACAAAAGGAAAAAGGGTTGTAAGTGAATGGACCCAAAAACTCATCGTTTCGTTGTTTCTCGGGATATCATATTTGATGAAATTTCCTTGTATTATGGAGTTGCTTCAGAAGAAGAGCATTCAAAAATATTAAACCCTGGAGTTTCAAACTTGCCCATCACAAGTGTTTCTACAGATAACATAGTTGCTCCAGATAACACAGTTGCCGAGGAGTTAAGCGAAAGGGGGAGCCCGAAAACTCAACAACGTGAAACCCAACAAGAAGATGATTTACTTGGTTCACAAAGACCAAGTAGAACTATTGTTAAGCCAGCCCACTTCAGAGATGAAAACTTTGTTAGTATGTATTCTTGTTTCTTTGCAGGGCCAATTGATGATGAAGAGCCTTCATCTTTTGAAGAGGCTAAAGGAGTCAAAGAGTGGGAGCTTGCTATGGATGATGAAATGGAGGCCTTAATAAAAAACCAAACTTGGAGCCTTGTGCCAAAGCCAAGGGATGTACAACCTGTTTCTTGCAAATGGGTTTACAAAATCAAAAGAAGAGCAGATGGCAGCATAGACAGATATAAAGCAAGGTTGGTTGCTCGAGGCTTTTCTCAAAAGTATGGTGAAGACTATGAAGAAACCTTCAGTCTGATGGCTAAGATGATCTCAGTTCAAGTTGTACTAGCCATGGCAGCCTTATATGATTGGAAATTATGGCAACTTGATGTGAAAAATGCCTTCTTGTATGGAGAACTTGACAAAGATATCTATATGGAGCAACCACTCGGGTATGTCTCTAACTTACATCCTAATTATGTCTGCAAGCTTAAGAAAGCACTTTATGGACTCAAGCAGGCTCCACGAGCATGGTATGGAAAATTTTCTCAATATCTACATTTTTGTGGCTATGTTGCATCACATTCAAACCCTAGCTTGTTTGTTAAGAAACAAGGAGACTTGCATGTGGTTGTTCTCTTGTCCGTGGATGACATGATAATAACAGGAAACAATGATGATGAAGTTGCGAGGCTTCAAGAAGAGCTTGCTAAAAGATTTGATATCAAGAAGTTGGGAGAACTACATCATTTTCTCGGCTTAGAGGTGACAAACACGAGTAAAGGGATCTTTGTTACCCAAGAAGGATATGCCAAAAAGCTTGTTGACAGGTTTGGGGTGAAACAAAGCAAAAAATGCTCTACTTCTCTTGAGACTATCACGACATTAAGGCTTGAAGAAGGGTCACTTCTTGCAGATCCCAAGCCTTTTCGAGCTCTTGTTGGAAGTCTATTGTATTTGACTATTACAAGACCAGACATTGCCTTTTCTGTTGGATATGTCAGCAGATTTATGCAATCACCAAAAAAGCCGCACTTGGAAGCTGCAAAGAGGATTCTGAAATATATCAACTCAATATCAGATATGGGCCTATTCTTCCAAAAGAAGAATGATTTGGTATTAACTGGTTATACAGATGCCAATTTTGGTGGTTATATGGATGACCGAAGATCTACATCGGGCTATATTTTTCTCTGTGGTGGAACAAGTGTTTCTTGGTGCAGCAAGAAGCAAGACTCTGTTTCTTTGTCAACCATGGAGGAAGAATATAAAGTAGCAGCTCTTACTGCTCAAGAATGTGTATGGCTCCAAAGACTTGCTGAAGATTTGCATCTCTCTGTATCAAAGCCAACTGCTGTTTTTGGAGACAATCAAAGTGCCATCAAGCTCACAAACAATCTGGTATTCCATGCAAGAACTAAGCATATTGAGGTGGAACATCATTTCATTCGAGAAAAAGTTCTTGATGGAACTATAAACACTTTGGAAGTACGAAGTCAGGAGAATATTGCGGATATCTTCACCAAGTCACTTCCTAAAGCTTTGTTTGAGTTCTTCCGCAACAAGCTTGGGGTAGTTTCCAAAAAATCACTTTAAGGGGGAGTGTGAAAAATATTAAAGTTGATTTTTTGGATATCATAGATTTTCTAGTAAAGTTTCGAGAATAGTCTAGTGTAGTCACTTGGATAAGCATCTTGTAGAAATATGTAGAGTAGTGCTAGAAGATAAAACTTACTAGAATTTTCTTGTAGATGTATCTAGAAGAATTTCTAGAACCATCCATGAACAAGTATAAATAGGGATGGTCTTGTACATTTGTAATCAAGTCAATTTCAAAGCAATTCACAAAAGCTTCTTCCACAACAAAGTTCTCCTATTTAAAATCTCTCTTCTCTTTTTCATAGCTTCCTCTTCTTTAGTTGAATCTTCCGATCTTAGTTAATGATCTTGGGCTAGCAGAAGGTCTCCTCAATTATACCTTTCTTCTGCTATTTCTCTACAAACTTATGACATGAGCCTAAGAAGGCTAAATCATGAACCTGAGCCAATAAGGCTAACACTTTGATCAATGACCAATAAGATAACTACGTACCAATATGAGCTTAAGGGAGTTAGCTGGATGACCGAGAAGGCATAAGTCTAAATGACAAATGCCCGAAACTACGTTTGCCAATGTAGGATAGAGATTATTCCGCAAGTCGGATGACTCTTTTTCATGTGTCCCAAAAAGGGCTAATTATGGATCCTTGCTAGCAAATCATGTCATGTCATGTCCTATATACCCAGCAAGGTATTGGATGACTTAGCTGATCGGGCCGAAATTAGACTCTATGCGCTCACATGGTGGTTTATGTCGATTCACCACTTGCTCCCACAAATAACTAAAAGGATTAAATTCACATTACTTGGTCAGTTACTATTTCAACTTTTGCTCTGGTTTGTTTTTAGATTATTATTACTTGGATTGAACCTCTTACATTGATATTTCCATGCTTTACTATTTTTCGTGGTATGGTTTTACTTACCAATACATTCCATGTATTGATCTTCTTGGACGCTGCATCACTTTATGATGCAGGTTTTCGAATATTCGCTCATGATTTCATGCAGCACTAGGTCCATTCATATCAGCTATTGGTGAGCCCTCCATTTTTCGGAAGGCATAATTATCATCCTTTTTTGATTTAGTTCTATGTTATAAGGTAATGCTGGAGCCTTGTCCTAGTATATATTGACTCATGTACTTAGAGGCTTTGTAGACTTATGTAGATGTCAATTTTTAGATGTTTTCAGCTCCATTCGGATATTTTGGGATTTTCTTTCTTTATGTTGTAAAGGTTTAAAGTTTATTGAAATGGGTCTTTCTTCTTGTATTCTCAATATGAATTTTAAAAGATGTTTTTACTTTAGCTCATTTTATTTGGATGCTTATGATGTAAGTTAAGCGGTTCTCTCAAGCTATTAATGGTTTCGGGTGTCTGTTACGTCCAGGGCCTAGGCTCGGGTCGTGACAGCCTCATGGGATGAAGAATCCAGATTTGATGGAGCAAGTCAACATTTCTTACCTTGGGAATTCAAATCGTGATTCTTTGGATGAGGTCCCCCAACATAATGAAAAATTGTTACATCAAGCCAGGGAAATTGCAGCTGAAATTGTTATGAATATGAGTAAGGAAATTGATGGTTCATTAGCATTAATGCAAGACAAGGATTTGAATAAAGGGAGAGAAGCTGGAAGCAATGAAAATTGGAACTTGGTAATACGCATGAAGGCATCATCTAATGCTTCTCCAGGTCATGAAAAGAGGCAGTATATTATGACGGAACCAGGTCCACGAAGTAATGCCTCAAAAGACATATTATGTTCGAATAGCTTTGATGCTCTCTTGAAGGCTACTGGAAAATATGGTATGTTATGGCTTCAACATTGCACATTTCTAATCCTGAAGTAGATAAGATTATTCAAGGAAGTCAGGTTGCCATGTTACTCAAATCCAATCTAGCGATCAGGCAACTCATGGTCACATTGAAAACCTCGGCTCATGAGGTCCCTTACCAATCTTTGGAGTCGTTTGGTGAACTTCAAGGTGAATCTGGAAAGCTCCTATTGTCCATAGAAAGGAGAAAGATTTGAAGAAAGGTATGTCATCACTCTCTCAAGCTAATTTCACAAATGATTTGATTATTTTGAAAGAAAAATAGGGTAGATGAGATCTCCTAGGTGGGCTGAGTTGGTCGATGAAGAAAAACAGGTTTCGCCTCCTATTTTGAATAGCAAATTAGGTCCACAAGCTCTAGAATTTGTGCCTAAAAGTGTGACTACAAACAAGAATGCACTAGAGGCCTTAGCGTTAGGATTTAGTCCAACTAATGCTTATGCTATTTGTTAGAATGGGTAAAAGTCCCACATTGGTTGGGGAATGGACTGGTTGTTTGTTTATATGGACTTGGGAAATCCTCCCCTCATGAGCTAGCTTTTGGGGTTGATTTAGGCCCAGGTGCCATATCTTTACATGGTAACAGAGCCAGGTCCATCCCTGTTTGGGCTCCCGGTCCACGCTCCAGTTGGGCCCTAGGCGTGAAGGGGAGTGTTAGAGTGGGTGAAAGTCCCACACTGGTTGGGGAAGGGACTGGCCGTCTGCTTATATGGACTTGGGCAATCCTCCTCTCATGAGCTAGCTTTTGGGGTTGAGTTAGGCTCAGGTGCCATATCTTTACATGGTATCAGAGTCAGGTCTATCCCCGTTTGGGCTCACGGTCCACACTCTAGTTGGGCCCTGGGCGTGAAGGGAGGTGTTAGAGTGGGTAAAAGTCCCACATTGTTTGGGGAATGGACTGATTGTTTGTTTATATAGACTTGGGAAATCCTCCCCTCATGAGCTAGCTTTTGGGGTTGAGTTAGGCCCAGGTGTCATATCTTTACACTATTGATTTGGGCGATGATTTTTTTGATGAGGAGGAGGAAGATAATATGCTGGACATATGCTTTGATAAAGTGGCTAGGGATGGGGATATCTCACATAGGCATCAAAGAAGTGGAAGTAATAAAAGCAAAAAAGAAGACACGTGGTAGGCAACACAGTTGGGATGGTAAAGTGACTGGGGAGTTTGTTCCAAGGCAACTACCGATGCGACTGGCAAAACAGAATCATATGACAGTGTCAATAGCTTCAACAAGATCCAATATATTTAAGAAGAAATGAGGAACTATCAAAGTGTTGTTGGACAGATTTGAAGAAGAAGACAAGAGGAAAATACTTCAGTTTACTTTAGACGGGAAATCTATATTTTTAACACATACATTTGTAACAGGAAGTTTGAGGTTGATAACTCAACTTTCTTAATTACTTTTATATTTTTGCATCATTTAAGCATCCTTATTTGTAATATCATCATAGAGTGTATTACAAACTCTGTGATAATCATAGAATACCTAGTTCTCTCTCGCTCTTATTTTCTTCATGCTTGTTAATTAGTAGAGGTTCATTAGCTCATTAGGATCGGTAAGGTAAGGACTATCCCCCTTGCTTGTGCTTATCCCAATGGGAATTTTAAAAAAAAAAGACACTCTGTCTAGTGGTATAAATTCGCAAAAAAAAAAGAAGTGGAGTTAGATGACATGAAATATCCCCATGTTACAAACAAGCATCCCCATGTTATTTATAATCCCACTACAAGAATAGTAAAATATCTTCCTTCCTAAGTTCGATTGATGATGAATTTACCCCTTATTACTATTCATTTGGTTTTGAACCGGATGAAAAGAAGTATAAAACTTTGATAGGTAGTATTCCGCTAAAGATGAACTCACCCACAAGACATTGGGTTTTAATTCTTCGCTCAAGCGAATCGTGGAGAGAGATTAAAAATGCACCCTGTTTGTTATTTCTGCTACTGGCTGGAGGAGTTTTCATGGAAGGATCAATCTATTTCATTGGTACTCACAATAAATGATGCATAGTTGCATTTAATGTTAGGACGGAGAATTTTAGAATTATCTCGTTGTGGAACGATGTAATAGATGTTTCGTCAAGAAATTTTTACAACTTGATAGAAGTGAAAGGAAAATTAGCAGCCATTGCTCGTTCAAGATGGGATGTGAGAGAGCTGGATTTGAGGATTTTTCAGAGTTATGAAACCGAAGAATGGGTAAAGCAAACCATTGCATTTTCCGAGGCACTTTCTTCTAGCTTGACGATGTATTTCCTGTGTTGCTTTTGTAGCAGTACACCGGATGGTGAGATCGTTTTCATAGCTCACAAGCAAAATTGGATTGTCTCTTATGATTTGATGAGTAAGAGTTGAGAGAAATTAAAACCACTGAGCTTGCAGAAAAGGTGGAGATCATTGATCTCTATAGTCATGTAGATAGCTTTTTATCGTGTATTGTTAGTTTTGAAATTGATTATTTCAGAGTATATTCTGTTTTTTGGTATTAATTGTTATATATGGAGAACATCATTATCTGTTGTTCTTATCTATTCCTTGGGACTTTGTTCCTATTATTAGAGACTTATTTTTACTTTTTTCTGCCAAGGAAAACTGAGAGAAATAACTGAATTTTCAATTCTTGATTACCGTTTTTCCTCATTCATATTTTCTTTTTGATTCCGTCAGTCTGGCAGACATTAATTCACAATGTGCTTAACTCTTATATTTTATTATATATGTTTATCTCAATTTCATTAACTAGGAGGGGAACGACCAAGCATATGTTATAGAAATTCAAAAGAGATTACATGACAGTCAAGGGGCCATGTCAATAATAATCAAATGTGGCTATGATGACTATAGGGATAACACAAGGTGACTTTTGGGTGACAAAAAAAAATGAAATAGATGGCTTTGATGACCAAATACGACAATTTGAGTAATAATTCAGGCAATCAACTCCATAATTAACGGGAAGAGCATTATTAGAGAGATCAGAGAGTATCATTAAACTTTAGTAACAAATTCACCTCTCATCCTGCTTATGTGGAAATTAGGAGAGAGGAGCAGGCACAAGGGAGTCTAACCTTATTCCTTATATAAGGAAGCTAACATGTATAATTAGAGGTGAAATGAATTCAAATTCTGATGAAGCATGGACTTTGAAGTCTATGCTTTGTATTGATGATTTGACAAACCTATTGAGGAACCAATTATGTTGTCTAAAGGACCTGGTCCATTTCTAAGAGTCAACATTCACAGCTGTAAAGTTGTTGTCACAGTGGCAGAACTGCAGCTCTGTTGCGGTCCCCCTTTCTTGTACGGATTGTTAAGGTTTTCACCTCTCTCGTCCTCCATAAATATTTGGACATGACAAGAGGTAAAGCCTAGTTTTTACATACATCAAAATCGCTCAACCTTCTTCTGCAAAGTCGCTGAAGTATTCCAACAAGACAAAGCTACAACAACTGAAGAACATGTTCCTATTCAACTGGTCATGTTTAAGTTCTAGGTTGTTGAGTCTTTTATCTTTTGTTTTAACATTATAAACCTACTCCTCATTTGAGAAGTTGTCGTAGGTATTTCTATTCAGCCTTGTTTTGTATGTTGATGGCTAGAGTTAGCTGAGTGTGCCTCTACAATAGAGTTAATATAGAGAGAACTTGCAATAGAGTTATTATAAGGGGAAGGGATTAAGAGTTTAATTCCTAGGTTGCAATAGGTTGTAATCTAAACATTGCTCAGGTTTATTAGTGGAGTTCTGAAAAATCCTACTGAGATAAGTAGTGGTTTTACTCTATTGAGCAAAAAGGTTTTCACGTAAATATCTTGTCTTCTTTACTTTATGTTTAAGTTGTAGAAACTAGTAGAGACCCTGGTTCTTAGTATTGTGGTGGACTCATATAAGCTATCAAGTTCTTTAATGTTGAACGAGATAAAAAGAGTAAAGTTGTCAAATTGATCATGAAAGCAAGTTGCTACATAAAATTAAAGGTGGAAATTGAAGTTTGACGCAAAAGCAAGGCAAGATTAGAATAGGACTTACATTTAAGCTAAACTACTAAGTAAAATGGCTAGCTCAAGAAAATTACCAACTAAGGAAAGAACTACCTAAAAAATCATGACATAATCAAAACGTCAAATCCCAATTGAACAACCCAATTAACTTTACCCAAAAGTTCATGTAATGCTTACCCCAGCTAGGCATGCCTGACTGATAGGCCAATGTTTTGTTCCTTCTTAGTTCGTTCTATTCAGAAAAATGCAGAATGAAATGAACAAAAGAAATGCAACTTTGGAGACTATACATTGCAAATAACCTAGGAACGTTAAAATGGACAAGGTATGCTGCTTATACAGGCAGATTATTACTACCAGAACTCAAAAGCATTCATAAAACAGTAAAGTGTGGTCTTAAGCTAAATTATACTAGAGACATAGAAGCAAAACATAATATTCAGGAGAAAATGAGACAAATTAAATATCGAAACTATCTCAATCTTCGGATAAGCATTTGAGACTTGAAAACTATGCCCTATGACAGTCTTGAGTGAGTAAAAACGTGGGATGTATCTAGTCGATGTAGATCCACCGTACACTTTGACCTTCCTAAACTTCTTTTCTTTTGAGTTGTAAGAAACTAGTTGTGTTCCACGATCCCTTTGCATCAATATTTCTCCATCTTTCCAAATTATGATTGGTATAAATCTATCATAATGGATATCTAGTTGAATACTATGCTTCAAAATACGATTTTAGTCCAAGATTCAGTTATTCCATACTCTTTCATCCACCATAGACCAACATAATCATATAGCTGTTGTCAGACAAACACAAACAATTCCCCAACTCTACCAGCGTCAAGCAGTAGGATCGAGTTTCCAGACCACGCGAAGCTGGAAGGGACTTCAGCTCTTTTGTCCCAATATTAAAGGAGTAAATACTGTCATTTTTTTGGCAATGCATCCAATGAAAAGCACAACTGACATTAGCATTACTAAATGATCTGCATAGAAGTTCTGGAGCCTCACTCACATTTTTCCATTTCTCATCAACTCCAAGAGTATAAACCTCCAATTCTGATACTTTTGGACGATCATGAAACTTTTTAGTTACTAATCTCAATACTTTATATTGTTGCGAGGCCTCACTAAAGAAAAATCCATAACCAGAATGAACAACACTTTCTTCCCATTCGGATAATTCAAAAGAGGAATGCTGATGCAAACCGAATGACGTACGTCATTGCTCCAACCATTCAACAAACAAATGAAGCCATTACATGAACAAATTAATCTCAAGTTTTGTCTAACATAACTAGAACAAGTGGGTGGAGGGAGGTGAAATATAGGGCCTCAACACAATGGCTCTGGTTAGGGGACGATCAAAATCATCTGCTTTGAGTTCCACAAGTAACTTGACAGAGTCATTAATCGAAAGCAAAATGCTGGGAAACTTAGATGATCTTTTGTGATACATCTTAACAATTAAAGTGTCGGAAGTTAAAAGATGATACCAGCTTTTGCAAACAGTCTTACAGCAGAAAATGGACTTGATTGGCAATCTTGAATGAATTTCCACCATAATCACCCTTGAAAGGTCCATAATTGTGACTTCACTGATTCTTCTATTCTGTTTGGAACTTACCGTTGGCTTTGAGACAGTGATAGGAACATCAAAAGCCTTGGGTTCCATTCAGTGAACAAGCAACGAACTTTTAGGGTTTTAGTTATGGCGCAGGAAAAAAGAAAATGTCCGACCATCTACTACAAGGAAATGCCTGGAGTCTAAAGCATGATTTTAGTAAACCATAATACCCATTTCAAAAAGTATTAGAAAATGATTTAGGGTATTGAGTAATTGGTAAGACAAGAAGAAAGGTTATTATTTTCTTTTTGATATGTTAAAGTGGACAAGAAAAAGTATAAATATATATGTCCTTATTTTTCAAAATACTAGGTGTACATAACTTGATTCCAGACAACTAAATATAAAGACTCTTTGTTAGCCTTTCGTGCATTCTTAAGTTGTCAAATAAAATTTAAAACTATTCAACTAGAGTATAGCCAGAATAAGCTCTTTTTGTATTGAAGGTGTTTTTAAATATCATTCCATTCTGTCGATAATAAGACGTAGCTTAAACAAATATTCAGGCTCCTTACAAAAGCAGGTACAGTGCAACTTGATAACTCATAAGTTGTATTGACGGAGGAAAACCACTCTTTCAAAGTTGAGATTAATCCCAACCAATTCATCTATTTGTGGAAGTTTTTTAGATGTATTAAAGTTTCATAAATCCTACACAACAACATATTCAACATGATATCACAAATGGGATCAAAAATCCGACACAAAAAGAAAGATATTTAGTATGCTTATAAAGATTGATTTTTCAGTTGGTTTTTGACAAAATTGAATGATCATGTATTTATTAGCCTCTAACTCTGCTTCAATAGCTTGGCCTCCATTTTTTTTTCCTCTTAGATTTCTTTCATTGAACAAGTCTCTAAGTTATAAGGGCTTTGGCAGTTGGCCTGGCTAGTTTTGCCGCAGAAAATGACTGCCTACAATCAGTGGCGGAGCCAGAATTTCACTAAGGGGTTCAAAATATGATGAAGTAAACATAGGACTAATAAGAGTTTAATTTCTAAGCACCGACATCGTAAAAGATTATTTATATAATTAAGTCAATTGAAATGTAATTCTGTTTAATATAAACATTGACTAATTAACTAAAATAAATGAAAAATAACGTGTTATAATAGATTAAATTACATCAATATAGTTTAAATTATTTTGACACATTATCGTGGCATATTATTAAGATTTCACTAATATTTGTCTTAGACTCCCACCATTTCCTTGTAGGAAGGGCAGAGCCAGGCAGGGCCAATGGGTTCATCCGAACCCTCTTCGGTGAAATATTACACTGTGTATACATGGTTAAAAATATTTTTACATATATATAATAAATTTTAAATTCCCTTTGATTTCTTTGTTGAAACTTAATATAGTTTGTTTACTCATTTTAACAATATAAACTAACATATAAGAAAATGAAACCTTTTAATTTATTATAATTTAAAAATTATATATCATTTTCAAGTCCTTCTAATATAAAATTTTATAATATTCTTATATAATGATATAGAAATGTATTAAATCATTTTTGCGTATTATCGAGTTTTTATTTCAAAATCTCAAGTTATAATTAATTTTAGTTTTTCAGCAAAGTCCTCTTATAACTACTAGAAAATTTCTATAATATGTATTACAAAGTTACAATTAATATTTAAAAAAAGTTAACTATTTCCTTATATAGTCATGACATTAGAAAATTTATAAATTTTCTCTTCAAATTTATAATTTTTAGTTAAATAATAGTAGAACATTACTTTGTCTAATTGTAGAACTTTGAATTACACTACTTTAAGATTACTATCTATCAATAAAAAAGTTTAAAACAAGAACCAAGTTATTGTATTACAACAAATGACTAATATTTTATTAACTTGAAAGAACCTTTTCTAATTTATATAATAAAATATCGACTCTTTATATACAAAGTCTATATTGCAAACACATACAAATTACTAGTTATATAATAAAAGTAATATGTAATATTTTTGGGGGTCATTAACTCGGGCCTACAACAAATGCTTTAGTGGCTTTACCTTTGAGTTACCAATGATGATTAAATGCGAAGTATTAGAATAACAATTACATCTTTGTAACCACATGATTTGAAATGCAAAATTTGATTGCAAAACAACTTTCAATTACACAGACAATCTGATTCGATTTTCTTGAGCTTATTAATTGCATGTAATAATACTTAACCATCTCTCTCCTATCTTTGATTCTTCTTTGCACGAACAGATGTATTTAATTTCTCCTTTATAAAACCTCCATGTGTTGACACCCAATTTTGACCTCCCTACATATTTCTCGGGCTGTTATTTTAATAATAATAATTATTTTAAATATTAATTTATTTTAAATTTTACTTGATAAATTACGTATTAACACTTTAAAATTAGTATATAAATATATAATTATTCTCTATTATTACTATTTTTATTATAAATTTCATATGATATTACATGTCATATACATAATTTATTCTTTTGTTAAAATAATTTATCTTTTGATAATTATCATTAATTATTATTGTATATACCCCTTTATATAAGTCATGCATGCATCAGCCATAGGTGGTTTGGCCCTAGGAGCCAACCCGCGAAATTAGCAACCTCCTTATTGTCAAAGGGTTCCCATCAATCCAAAGACAACTAATTATATTATGTGCTAAGTGATCATGACAAATTAATCCAAGCCAGTTTAATATGAAAGAAGTTTAGAAAAGTTTGTTTTGTTTCTCTTTCAGGCTGTAGAATGGAAGGCACACCGGCATTTCCCAACACTAGGATGGTTGTGGGTGTTCCCCACAAATTAAGGAGATGGTGGGAATATATGAAGAAAGAACATGGTAAAGAGATTCTTCGGTCCTTGGGTTTCCTGACCTCTTTGATTTATGTAGCTCCAGATCGGTATTTGATCAAGGCTCTGTTGCAATTCTGGGACCCTGAAAGGGTCATTTTCAAGTTTAGCGACTTTGAGTTAGCACCAACTGTGGAAGAGATTGGAGGGTTAACTGAGTTGTGGTACCAAAATAGAGGGTTGATCTTGCCTCGCAAACAATCTGGGAAAACGTTTCTGCATCATCTAGGATTGAAAAATAATCTCAAACTAGCTTGTCTGGACTTTGACTGGATTTCTTTGGATTTCCTGTATGAACGTTTCGGTCACAGGGATGGTCATAAGGTTTTTCAGAAAGAGTTCTCCTGTTCTGCTGAAAAATGGGAAAAGAAGCGACTGAATGCTTTTTCCATAGCCTTGCTAGGCACTCTAGTGTTTCCAAGAGAAAATGGTAAGATTGATACTTGCCTCAGTTCGGTGGTTCAAGCTTTATGGCGCGGTATTGATAATATGGAGACCACCTTGGTACCTATGATCCTTGCTGAGATATTTAGGGCACTGTCCAAGTGCTTTAGGGGTAAGAGGTTCTTCGAAGGGTGTAACCTTCTGCTGCAGCTATGGGCCGTTGAGCACTTTTACAAACGGCCCGACTTGATAGACGTTTTGACGGGAATGGGAAACAAGATCGACACCCATTCTCAAAGGATGATCATGTTCAATTCTCCTGTAGGTACCGAAGATTGGTTTGCTTTTATGAAAGCCCGTTCAGGATATCAGATTCAGTGGAAGTATTCATGGTTACCCGCCCGCACAGCTATCATAAGAAGCAACGAGCTTTACTACATCGAGCTCATTGGGTTGAAAGGCCTCCAGCCTTACGCTCCGGTTCGAGTGCTCCGCCAGTTCGGACGAACCCAAGTCATACCTCTAAGAGCCCACATGGGAGGTTCTGCGCTTGAGTTTGGCTCAAAATATGAAATCCCTAGGGCCAAAGAATTGCTTCAACAATGGGAAGGGTTGAGGACTGTGAGTGTGGGCACCGAACAGGCCTATTGTGCACCCGAATACTATGTATGGCTTTTGGAGGACGCTGAAGATGTGCGGCTTAGCGAATTGGGACAACCTTATGGATTCGAAGATATAAAAGAGACCACCTGGGCACGGAAGATGTTGAATCGTCATTATGATATCACTCCTGCAATGTGGGCACAAGTTGATCCAAGGTCTCTGAACCAGTACAATGGAGGCTTCTGAATTTAGGATTTTCCCTTGTCATCCCGTTTTCCCCTAGCTTTACTTTCTTGTTTTTTTTCATTTCCGCAAAGAATTATAGTAGATCAAAATTTGATTTAATAAATGGCTTACTTCGTTTATTATCTGACTCTAAACTCCGACTAATATTTGAATCTTGGCTTGGATTAAAATGTCCTGAATCATATATGTGTCGTTTTAGGCCTACCTCTGGCTCAACGAGGCCCCTTGCATTTAGGACGTTTATTTTTTTCGCAACCAATGTGTTTATCTTTAGAATAAATATCTTACTACTAACTTGGTTTCTGTCTTACTCTTACTCCCTTCCCAAAGGTTGATTTGTGCATGCTGGGATATCATACTAGATCAAAAGGGACTCCTCCTCCTCCTCCTCCGAGTCCAAATCGTGAAAGAAAAGATAAAATGGGCGACAATAGCGCTAGTAAGAGTAAGAAAGTCTTGGAAAGTGTTGGTGGAGACCGTGATGAGCTGATCTTACGAATGGAGCAAAGAATCCTTGACTTACAGGATGAACTGGCGCAAGTTCGTAATTTGGCCAAGTTGTCCTTCACTTTGAACAGTCCTCGTGACCTGACGGTCGAGGACAATACTGCCGCAAAATTCCAAACCATAGCCAATATACCGCAACCACAAAATGACTTGCAGCATACTTACATTCTTCCAAGGACTAGCCAATGTCCTCCACCACAATATCCTACCCTCTCAGCTCCACAAAACTCCCAAACCACTCCAAATATAGCCCCTATCCTCGGTCCAGGAAATTATAACTTGAACCCCATATACGTGGAAACTGCTCCTTTTGTTCAGCACCAACTTGAGTCAGAGCCTTCAAAAAAAGACCGGTTAATACAGAACATGGTCGAGAAGTTGGAGCAGGTCACCAACAGACTGCAACATATAGAGGGCGTTAGAGGGGTGAAGGGTCTGAATTATGAAGACCTATGTATGCACCTAGATGTTGAACTACCGGAGGGGTACAAACCTCCCAAATTTGAGTTATTCAATGGGACTGGGGATCCCAAAGCGTACTTGAGAATGTACTGTGATAAGCTGGTGGGAGTAGGAAGAGATGAAAAAATACGGATGAAGCTGTTCATGAGAAGCCTTACCGGGGAGGCCTTAACCTGGTACATTGAGCAGGATACCAGAAAGTGGTCCAGATGGATAGACATGGCCTCCGATTTTGTAGAAAGATTTGGATTCAACATGGATAACTCCCCAAATTGGTTTCACATTCAAAACCTGAAGAAGAAACCTAATGAATTGTTTCGGGAATATGCCTTGAGATGGAGAGCTGAATCGGCCAGAGCCCGACCTCCAATGGACGAGGCTCAAATGAAAGATTATTTTATTCGGGCCCAGGAACCACAGTACTATGAAAAGATGATGCTCATCACGGAAAAGAGTTTCGCCGAGATCATCCAGGTCGGGGAAAGATTAGAGGAAGGCATCAAAAGTGGTAGCATTATCAACTTGGAGGCTCTACAGGCTACCAGTTAGTCCCTACAATCTGGCGGAATTTCTGAAAACCGAAAAAAAAAAGAATTGGGGACTGTGATGATGGCACAAGATTTCAAAACACCGCTCATTTCCCAAACGCCTACAACCCATCCTCCACTATACCAACAATCTCCATACCATGTCCCTTTTTATCAAATGCCTGCATACCTATACCAAATCCCCTCTCACCCCGTTTATAGCGCCCAGCCTTCTCAATTCCAATCTCCCGTACCTAATCCAAATTACAGACCCTGAGCCAATTTCGACAAAAGGCCAGTCAAGCAGTATACTCCTTTGGCTGAACCAATTGCCCAGTTGTATGAAAGATTGAGGGTAGCTGGCCTCATCACTCCCGTTCTCGCTTTACCTGTAGACACTCAGGCCAAATGGTATGACCCTAACAAAGTCTGTGCGTACCATTCAAGGATGAAAGGTTCACATACTACTGAACTATGCCGCTCATTGAAGGATCAAATTCAGAGGCTAATTGATACAAAGGTTATTCAGTTGAAAGACCCGGCTCCAAACGTCACCAACAATCCGCTCCCAAATCATCAAGTCAACATGTTGGAAGTTGGAGAGGCAGTGGATCTGGAAGGCTCTATTTGGATTATCAAGAAAGAAGGGGATGTCGCGATGGTGTCACAAACATTTGCTCTGGCACAGAAACAGGTTTTGTTTGAAGTAGAGGTGGCTGCTCCTAAATCTGCATTTACTGTATATCGAGCTACTCCAGTTGCTTATGATCCCCATGCAGTACCATGGAATTATGAACGTGGTATTTCGGGAGAGGCAAAGGTAGTCGAGGCTGACACCGCTTAGGGTGTGACTCGATCTGGCAGAATCTACACGCCTGAAAATCTGGCTAAGGGAAGTTCTAGCAAGGGAAAACAACCAGTTGTAGAGGGTGAGGAGAATGGCGTTTGGAAGAAGGTACAAGCAAAAGAATATTCTGTTGTAGATCAGCTGAGCAAAACTTCGGCTCAAATCTCTATTTTGTCACTTTTACAGACTTCTGAGTCCCATCAGAAGGCTCTAATGAGGGTTCTTAGTGAGGCTTATGTACCAGCTAATATCACCGGTGGAGAGGTAGCCCACATGGTTGGGCAGGTATTCGAGGCTCATAAAATATCCTTTCACGAGGATGAGCTTCCGTTTCAAGGAAGATTACACAATGATGCTTTGCACATCACCATGCAGTGTGAAGATAGGGTGATAACAAAGGTATTGATCGATCCAGGCTCTGGTCTAAACATATGCCCCCTTGCCACACTGACAAGGCTAGAGGTTGACACTTCTAAGATTCGGACTCGGAGGATGAACGTGAAGGCTTTTGACGGCTCTCAAAGAGATACCATTGGGGAAATTACCCTCGATGCATTGATGGGACCTGCCACATTCTCCATTGTGTTCCAAGTAATGGATATCCCGGCTTTCTACAATATGTTACTTGGTCGCCCATGGCTTCATATGGCAGGAGCGGTGTCCTCTACTCTGCATCAATGCCTCAAGTTTGAATGGGACTATCAAGAGGTGGTGGTCCATGGTGAAAAGGGGCATTCTATATACGCGGTGGAAGGAAAAGAGAGACTGGATGGAGAAATGTTCCACACACTAGAAATGGTGGGATTTGTTGGAGAGGGACCATGGTGGAGCAGCACCATCATGAATATATTGCTTCGCTCAGGGTTCATACCTAATGGCGGCTTGGGGGCAAATTTGCAAGGCATAGTGGAACCAATACAGATACAGTCACAGGAGACCACATTCGGGTTAGGTTATCTTGGCACTGCACAAGAATACAAAGAGTGGAAGTCACCGTCATTGCATCAGACTTTTGTCTCTGCGGGATTTCTTGATGATGGTGAAGATGACGTGCTAGAAAGTTTAAGAGGTCTATTTCTGACAGAAGAGAACTGCAATGTCATCATTGATGAGGGGAGAGAAGGAGTTCCTAAACAGAACAATCAGCCCAAAGCCACCCTCAGCAACTGGACTGCCACTCCTTCTAGGGCCCGCCGAGCACTTGGGTAGATGAAGAAGATTTTATTTTATCGTTTTCAATAAATAGGCTCGATTTTGAGTTTATTTTCTTGCTATTTACTATGTTGAAGGCACTCAACTTTCTTTAATAAAAGGTTTTTCTTCAGTATATTGATATCCTTTATTTATGTTTTCTTACTTTCTTTTTCAGTAAAATTACTTCTAAAAACGTTGAATCTGAGACTGTGACATGTAATGAGACCGTGCAACATAATATAAGTGAACTAGAAGAGGTAGAAGAAGCTGAAGTACCGGAAGAACTCGTTAAGAAGGTTGAAGAGTTTGAACATAAACCCAAAGCAAACCTAGTGGATACAGAGGTAGTGAACTTAGGGGACTCGAAAGTGGCTAATGAAACATACGTCAGTGTTTACCTATCTGAAAATGAGAAAAAGGGCTACGCTCGGGTTTTGAAAAAACACAAAGACGTCTTTGCTTGGTCCTATGCAGATATGACAGGATTGAGCACTTCGATTGTATCCCACAGACTGCCCACTGATCCCTCCTGTCCTCCTGTCAAACAGAAACTCAGAAAGTATAAACCTGATCTGAGCTTGAAGATTAAAGAGGAGGTGAAAAAGCAAGTTGAGGCTGGAATCATTCGAGTAACTGAATATCCGACTTGGCTAGCTAATATCGTACCTGTTCCCAAGAAGGATGGTAAGGTCAGAGTCTGCGTTTACTACAGGGATCTTAACAGAGCCAGCCCTAAGGACAATTTTCCACTCCCTAATATACACATCTTGATCGATAACTGTGCCAAGCATGAAACACAATCATTCGTGGATTGCTTTGCCGGTTATCATCAGGTTAAGATGCATGAAGAGGATGTTGAGAAAACCGCTTTCATTACACCCTGGGGAGTTTATTGTTACAAGTTTATGCCTTTCGGGTTGAAAAATGCTGGAGCTACGTACATGAGGGCCATGACTACCATTTTTCATGACATGATCCACAAGGAAATTGAAGTTTATGTGGATGATGTTATCATCAAATCTAAGAAGGGTTCGAGTCATTTGGATGATCTCGAGAGGTTCTTTAATAGGCTTCGGAAGTACAATCTGAAGCTGAAACCCGGCAAAGTGTGCCTTCAGAGTCCCTGCGGGAAAATTATTGGGTTTTATCGTCAGTCGTCGCGGAATAGAGTTGGACCCGACCAAAATCAAATCCATCAAAGAGCTTCCGCCACCGAAAAATAAGAAAGAGGTAATGAGTTTCTTGGGCTGCCTCAACTACATCAGTCGCTTCATAGCCCAATCCACTGTCATCTGTGAACCGATTTTCAAGTTATTGAAAAAGGATGCTGCCACAAAATGGACGTCAGAGTGTCAGCAAGCGTTTGACAAAATCAATGATTACCTATCTAATCCTCCTATATTAGTCCCTCCTGAGCCAGGTAGATCACTACTGTTGTATTTATCTGTGATGGATAATGCTTTCGGTTGTATTCTGGGACAGCATGATGAAACAGGGAGGAAAGAGCAGGCAATCTATTACATGAGTAAGAAGTTCACATCATATGAGGCTCGTTACTCTTTGCTGGAATGCACGTGTTGTGCATTAACTTGGGCAGCCCAGAAGTTGAGACATTACCTCTCAGCATACACTACCTACTTGATCTCGAGAATGGATCCACTAAAGTACATCTTCCAGAAGCCTATGCCTACCGGGAAGCTGGCTAAATGGCAGATTTTGTTGAGTGAGTTTGACATAGTTTATGTCACTCAGAGGTCCATGAAAGCACAGGCGTTGGCAGATCACCTGGCCGAAAACCCCGTAGATGATAGATACGAACCCTTGAAAACTTATTTTCCTGATGAGGAAGTGGCATTTGTGGGAGAGGACATATCCGAAATATACAATGGGTGGAGAATATTCTTTGATGGGGCTGCGAACTTCAACGGGGTAGGTATTGGAGTTGTTTTGATCTCAGAAACTGGCCAGCACTATCCGGTATCAGCCAAACTTAGGTTTCCGTCCACCAACAATATGGCTGAATACGAAGCTTGCATCTTGAGGCTTCGGCTAGCCATTGACCTGAATGTCTAAGAGGTATTGGTAATTAGGGACTCAGACCTGTTGATTCATCAAGTACAAGGGGAATGGGCTGCCAAGAACAGGAAACTCCTTCCATACATAGATTGCATACAAATATTGCGCAAGAGGTTTGTCAAGATAGAATTCAAACATGTTCCGCGAACCCAGAATGAATTCGTCGATGCTTTGGCCACTTTGTCTTCTATGATAAGCATCCGGACAAGAATTATATTGATCCCATCCCTATTCATACTCATGAGCAGCCTGCATATTGTTTCCATGTCGAAGAGGAGTTAGATGGAAAGCAATGGTATGTTGATATCCAGGGATACTTAAAAAATGGAGATTACCCGGAGAATGCCACAAGTATTCAAAAGCGCACTGTTCGGAGGTTAGCTAACCAATTCTTCTTAAGCGGAGAAATCTTGTACAAGAGGACTCCTGATTTAGGACTGCTGAGGTGTGTTGATGCTAGAGAAGCTTCTAGTTTGATTGAAGAAGTCCACGGTGGAACTTGTGGCCCTCACATGAACGGATTTACCTTGGCCAAGAAAATACTGAGATCCGGGTACTTTTGGCTGACTATGGAGACGGATTGCATTCGTTATGTGCAAAAGTGTCATCAATGCCAAACGCATGCCGACATGATTCGAGTTCCTCCCAACGAACTCCATGTCACCAGCTCTCCTTGGCCATTCGCAGCTTGGGGTATGGACGTTATTGGTCCTATCGAACCTGCCGCAGCCAACGGACATAGGTTCATTCTTGTTACTATTGATTATTTCACCAAATGGGTCGAGGCTACCTCACATAAGTTTGTCACAAAGAAGGTTGTAGCTGATTTTGTCCGAGATCATATTATCTGTCGATTTGGAGTTCCTGAGTCAATTGTTACAGATAATGGCACTAATCTCAATAGTGATCTGATGAAAGCAACGTGTGAGCAGTTCAAGATCAACCATCGAAACTCTACAGCCTATAGACCACAGATGAATGGAGTAGTTGAGGCTGCGAACAAAAACATCAAGAGGATACTGCGTAAGATGATTGACAATTACAGACACTGGCACGAGAAGCTACCCTTCGCACTGTTGGGATATCGTACTACGCTGAGGACTTCTACAGGGGCCACTCCCTATCTTCTGGTTTATGGTACTGAAGTTGTGATACCTGCTGAAGTGGAGATACCTTCTCTAAGGATCATTCAAGAAGAAGAACTAAGCGACGCTGAATGGGTGCGAGGTAGAATGGAACAACTGGCACTCATTGATGGGAGGAGAATAAATGCAATTTGTCACGGTCAACTCTATCAGAATAGAATGGCCAAAGCTTTCAACAAGAAGGTCAGACCAAGGCATTTTACACCAGGGCAACTTGTCCTAAAACGGATCTTTCCAAATCAAGACGAGGCAAAAGGAAAATTTGCACCAAATTGGCAAGGTCCTTACATGGTCCATCGGGTTCTGACAGGAGGAGCACTCATACTAGCAGAAATGGATGGTGAAGTGTGGCCCAAACCTATCAATTCCAACGCTGTCAAAAGATACTTCATCTGAGAAGTTAAGAGAAAGTTATTTCTGTTATGCTTCCTTTGTAAGTGGAACTACGTTCGACCTGATTCCCGTTTAAGAGGGATACGTAGGCGCTCCTATGGAGTTCGGTCTTATCATAATAAAACCTTTCATTTTCCCTCTATCAAGCATTATAACTAGGGCAGAATTTTTGAGAAGATCTCAAAAATTCCATCTGAAAAGCATTACCATGAATCGTAAGACTGGGGCAGGAAATTTTGAGGGAACTTCAAAATTCGCAACAAGCGACCGCTCCTTCTACAAAATTTTCTAGCCGAGAGACAAGTTCTACACTGGGGCAGAAATTTTTGAGAACCCTCAAAAATTTCATCGGAGCTTCGCTCCAAACGCAAAGATAATAAGATATTGTGATGTCTCAAAGCATGTCACGGTTTATGATTCAACAATATTATTATTTTTAAACATTTCCCTTACCTTTTCAAAGAAAATTATTTCAAAATACGATTTCATTTATTTGCTCGAGCGAGTGCCCAAGGAGAGTACGACGGCACGCAGACACATAACAAGGAGGACAGATGCACCCAAGAGCAGATGCACAAATCAACCTCCCCTTTTTTTTATAAATTAACAATTTTTCTTTGAACGCAGAGCTAGCAGGTACAAATTCGAGAATTGTCTCAATAGCACCAAGACAAACACCGTCATCAAAATATGGAAAGAAAGCTAAGTTACTCTATCCCCTCAAAGAAGAATTGCATTAAGCCCAAAAATTATATTTGGCTCGAAAATTACATTCGGCCCGAGATTGGATTATGCCCGAGGTGACTTTGGCCCGAGATTACATTTGGCCCAAGAATTATATTCGGCCCAAGAATTACATTTTTTGCCCGAGAATTATATGTGTCCCGAGACTGCATTTGGCTCGAGAATTATATTTGGCCCGAGAATTGCATTTGGCCCGAGCTTGCGTTAAGCCTGAGAATTATATTTGGCTCGAGAATTATATTTGCCCGAAAAGTGCATTTGAGCCCGAGATTGCATTTTGGCCCGAGATTGCATCATGTCCGAGATTGCATTTGAGCCTGAGAATTGCATTTGGCCCGAGATTGCATTAAGCCCGAGAATTACATTTGGCTCGAGAATTATATTTGGCCCGTGAATTGCATTTGGCCCGAGCTTGCATTAAGCCTGAGAATCATATCTGGCTCAAGAATTATATTTGGCCCGAGACTGCATTTGGCCCGAGAATTATATTTGGCCCGAGAATTGCATTTTTTGGCCCGAGATTGCATTGTGCCCGAGATTGCATTTTGGCCCGAGAATTATATTTGCCCGAAAAGTGCATTTGAGCCCGAGATTGCATCATGTCCGAGATTGCATTTGAGCCCGAGAATTGCATTTGGCCCGAGATTGCATTAAGCCCGAGAATTACATTTGGCTCGAGAATTATATTTGGCCCGAGAATTGCATTTGGCCCGAGCTTACATTAAGCCTGAGAATCATATCTGGCTCAAGAATTATATTTGGCCCAAGACTGCATTTGGCCCGAGCATTATATTTGGCCCGAGAATTGCATTTTTTGGCCCGAGATTGCATTGTGCCCGAGATTGTATTTTGGCCCGAGAATTATATTTGCCCGAAAAGTACATTTGAGCCCGAGATTGCATTTTGGCCCGAGATTGCATCATGTCCGAGATTGCATTTGAGCCCGAGAATTGCATTTGGCCCGAGCTTGCATTAAGCCTGAGAATCATATCTGGCTCAAGAATTATATTTGGCCCGAGACTGCATTTGGCCCGAGAATTATATTTGGCCCGAGAATTGTATTTTTTGGCCCGAGATTGCATTTGGCCCGAGATTGCATTGTGCCCGAGATTGCATTTTGGCCCGAGAATCGCGCTACGCCCGAGAATTTTGATTGAGCCCAAGATTGCATTTGGCTCGAGAATTGCATTGTGCCCGAGATTGCATTTTGAGCCCGAGAATTGCATTTGGCCCGAGAATTACATTTTGGCCCGAGAATTGCATTGTGCCCGAAACTACATTGAGCCCGAGATCGCATCGAATCACGACAAGCTACCATGGAACAAAATATTCTGCCAAAACGTCATGCTATGCCACTTAAAACAGATACGCTCTCTTTAATTTCTGCTTATCACTCCCCGAAGGCGTCATAGTCTAAAGACATCATTTTCATGGCCTGCAGACATCATTTCATGGCCTAAGGATTCACTTTCTGCTCATCATGCTCCAAAGGCGTCATCGTCTAAAGGCATCATTTTCATGGCCCGCGGACATTATTTCATGGCCCGAGGATTAAATTTTACGTATCATGACCCTGAGATATCATCGCTAAAGACATCATTTTTACCGTCTTAAGCAACCTTCCATAGTCTTAAAGGGAACCTGCATCATGTTTTACTTTATTTATTATTTAAATGTTAATCTTTTATCTAGTTATAATATAAATTACAGGCACCAAAAGCTGAACAAGCCAAGAAACGAGATTAACCATCGCCTTCGCTTCCAAAACACAATCTTTCTTATCCTTATATCACCAACACGGGACCATTGCTCGCGTGCTATTCCCAGCTAATCGCTCAAATCTCATCAACTCGTGCCAACTACGTCTTCGTCCAGAAGTTCGGTTGTATACCTTCTCTAGAAGCCTCGTTCGTTTCTAAATATAGAACTACACATGGCCTGATTCCCGTAAAAACAGGTGATGTGACGCCAATTTACGTCACTTTCGACTCCTTTTAACTAAGAACAATCGTACGTTTTCAAGCAACCGTTGTTGTTTTTAATGTTTTTATGTTGTATTTGTAGGAAATGGAAACAAACACGGAAACGGAAGGAAATACGAGAAAAAGAGGATTCTGCCTAAGAGTGACGGCCTGAGTGACGGCCCGTCACACATGTGACGGTCCGTCACAGTGACCGTCAACTTGAGGCAGTGTTGCTGCCTAGCAGTGACGGTCCAGGCGACGGTCCGTCACTACCTTGACGGTCCGTCAAGCCTGGCCGTCAAGCTTAGGCAGTGGCGCGTCAACGGCTGTCCGCGTGAAGGACTCCTAACCCGTTTTGGATTTGGTTTCTTTGACCCCTATAAATACCCTATGTTAGGGTTATTTTACAGATCGCTTTTCCAATAGTTTTTACACACATTATTAAATATTTTTAGGAGAGTTTCGAGCGAGTTTTGAGAGAGGAAACGCGCTACACACGGTTTCCTTCTCCAAAATCTTGTTCTTGAGTTCTTGGTTTTTCTTGTTCTTGGATACTTGAAGATTGTCATCAATATATTGTAAGGATCTCGTTTCTTTATTATTTTATGAACATGACTTTCTTCTCTTCTTCTTCGAGCATGAGTAACTAAAACTCCCGCAACTAGCGTTGGGTTCGATATATGTATTGTCACGTTGTTAATCATACTTTATGTCACTTTTTCTAGTGGTTGCAAACATTAGAACATGCCTAGGTTTAATTTGCTTGAGTAAAGAGATTAAAACCGGGAAAACTTGATTAACGACAAGGATTCGAGACTACTAACTCTCGTCTTATTGATTAATGCCGTAACTGGATTAATCTACTTGATGTTAGGATTGAAAGCTAAAAAGCACATCTTTTCGAGGTCGAGAGAATAGAAAAGGAAATTTGTTTATTTGGTTGAGAGACGTTTAGACGATACCAATGACGCAATCACATTGTGACACGCATATAGAAAGAACCATATTAAGCCTAGAATCGATTGTTACAACGCCATGGTGAACACGCCCCTAGTTCGCATTCTCTCCTATTGATTAAAAATCACACGTTTATTACTTGTTTTGTTTACACGTTGATTACAAAACCCCCCCCCCCTTTATTTACTGGAAATGATTGACGACTAGTCTCATACTTCACTAAAGTCTTAATCTTCACCATATTCTCTGTGGGATTTGACCCCAACCTTGTTGGGTTCTTTACTTGACTACGACCGCTTACGCTTCGTTAATTTGAGGTGTAGTTTGGGCGTTATCAAAAAGTGGCGCCGTTGCCGGGGAATATGGTTTTTGATTAAGTCTGGTGTGTTTATTTGACTCTTAGTCATACTTTCCTGCTTTTATTTTTATTTGTTGTTTTTGTTTATTATAGGGTACATAGTTGTGCATACGGTTGTTTATTAAGTCTGGGGTATCTTGATGAAGTCTGAGTAATCAAGATACCCGCGTCGTGCCGCGACGTTAAATCAGGCGCTGTATGGGAGGCAACCCATAAATTGTTGTTGTATTATAGTCTAATTAATTCGTGGGGAAACCTGTGAGTCACCACCGAGGGTTTTTGTTGCCGTGTTTCTTTTCCCCCCGGTGTGCTATCTAGTAGAACCGGCATGTTTAGGTTGTTGTTTTAAAAAATTTTTAGTGTCTATAGCAAAGCATGCGATTTCTTAGCAAAGTAGCGGCCCTTTAAAAAATTTTTGGTTTTGAGCTTATGTTGAAACGATTGACTGTCTGGATCCTTGTATGTCATTGTGTGATTATGAGTAGAATGAGTATGCTTAAGCCGAGCGGTTGTTTGATAGTTGGTAGCGATATAGTTTCTTGGTGCCAAGAGCGTGTGAGATTATTGTTATAAATTCTTACTCTGTGCATGCATCTAGAACTTGCCCGGTCTATTTGGTTAAGTTTGAAGTCTGGTTGCTTAGGAAAGGATCACAGGCCCTTTTTGTGTGCAGTCCACTTAACCTAAAAGACCGTCCAAATATAAATAATCCTTTGATCCCTGTTTGAGCCATAATTGACCTTGTTCTTTCAATAACCTGTCACCGTTCTTGTTTAACTTTGAATCCCTATTTTGGCCCTGGTCCTTCCTTGGACATCGTGCACCTCAACTCAGTCAATCAGCCTAAGTTGAGGGTGGCTACTATAGAGGTAAACCTTGTTTTGGCCCTGGTCCTGTCATGGACATCGTGCACCTCAACGCAGGCAATCAGCCTAAGTTGAGGGTGGCTACTACAGAGGTGAATGATAAGAAAAAGAGGATGGAGAAGATTGGTTGTGAATAGAATGAAAATTCGGGTGTGTGCCTAAGAAAAGAAAAATAAAAAGAAGTGAAAAAGATCGAAAAAGTAACAAAAAGAATTCTCAAAATAAAGAGGCCGCACATGTAGCTAGAGAGAAGGAAATAAAGAGGTGAATAAGGATGGACAAAGTAACGTTATGTGGTAAGAAGATGTCGGTAGTTCCAAGGAGGGCTTAGTCACTAACCCCTAAATGTATCATACCTACACCCGAAGCCTCATTACAAGCCAATACAAGTCCTGTAGTGATCCTGAACGGCTTTCTGAAGAACCAAAATAGAATAGTAAGGGCAAGCCTATGGTATCGCATGTGCATTGTTTGAAATCGTTTGTGAGTGTGAGCGCTTAACTAATCCCAAATCTTGTGTGTGGGATTTCTTTGTGGTGAGGGCACCAAGATGTCTGTATTGTCTATTGATTGTTAGGATAGCTGCGTGTGTGTATGCATAATATTCTATCATATCGGAATGACATGTTTGGATCCTTGCAAGTTAGTATTTCATACATTAGTGTGCTACGAGGGAGCTTGATTTAATTGAATAAGTTTGAATGACCATGAGTTGCTATAGACACGAGTTTGTGTTCTTAGTTGAGTCGTATTATTGTTTTATGTTATGTTGCTTGAGGACAAGCGAACGTTTTAAGTTGAGGGTGTTGATGTGACACCAATTTACGTCACTTTCGACTCCTTTTTACTAAGAACAATCGTACGTTTTCAAGCAACCGTTGTTGTTTTTAATGTTTTTATGTTGTATTTGTAGGAAATGGAAACAAACACGGAAACGGAAGGAAATACGAGAAAAAGAGGATTCTGCCTAAGAGTGACGGCCCGTCACACATGTGATGGTCCGTCACAGTGACCGTCAACTTGAGGCAGTGTTTCTGCCTAGCAGTGACGGTCCAGACGACGGTCCGTCACTGCCTTGACGGTCCGTCAAGTCTGGCCGTCAAGCTTAGGCAGTGGCGCGTCAACGGCTGTCCGCGTGAAGGACTCCTAACCCGTTTTGGATTTAGTTTCTTTGACCCCTATAAATACCCTATGTTAGGGTTATTTTACAGATCGCTTTTCCAATAGTTTTTACACACATTTTTAAATATTTTTAGGAGAGTTTCGAGCGAGTTTTGAGAGAGGAAACGCGCTACACACGGTTTCCTTCTCCAAAATCTTGTTCTTGAGTTCTTGGTTTTTCTTGTTCTTGGATACTTGAAGATTGTCATCAATATATTGTAAGGATCTCGTTTCTTTATTATTTTATGAACATGACTTTCTTCTCTTCTTCTTCGAGCATGAGTAACTAAAACTCCCGCAACTAGGGTTGTGGGAGCCATGGCAAACGTAGCAATATAAAATCCGGGGAGCGTTGGGTTCGATATATGTATTGTCACGTTGTTAATCATACTTTATGTCACGTTTTCTAGTGGTTGCAAACATTAGAACATGCCTAGGTTTAATTTGCTTGAGTAAAGAGATTAAAACCGGGAAAACTTGATTAACGACAAGGATTCGAGACTACTAACTCTCGTCTTATTGATTAATGCCGTAACTGGATTAATCTACTTGATATTAGGATTGAAAGCTAAAAAGCACATCTTTTCGAGGTCGAGAGAATAGAAAAGGAAATTTATTTATTTGGTCGAGAGACGTTTAGACGATACCAATGACGCAATCACATCGTGACACGCATATAGAAAGAACCCTATTAAGCCTAGAATCGATTGTTACAACGCCATGGTGAACACGCCCCTAGTTCGCATTCTCTCCTATTGATTAAAAATCACACGTTTATTACTTGTTTTGTTTACACGTTGATTACAAACCCCCCCCCTTTATTTACTGGAAACGATTGACGACTAGTCTCATACTTCACTAAAGTCTTAATCTTCACCATATTCTCTGTGGGATTCGACCCCAACCTTGTTGGGTTCTTTACTTGACTACGACCGCTTACGCTTCGTTAATTTGAGGTGTAGTTTGGGCGTTATCAACAGGGATATGTAGGCGACTTGGAAGCCGAAGTCTCGGCTGCAGCTCTTTCATAATTTCCCCTTGTTTCTCCGATTTCGAAGAGCTACGCCTCTAGTCGGACAAAATTGGCTACTCAGTCAACGTTCCTCGCCCGATAATTCACCCTTCATTCCCGAGCAAGGAAGGGGCAGCTGTTGACACCCAATTTTGACCTCCCTACACATTTCTCGGGCTGTTATTTTAATAATAATTATTATTTTAAATATTAATTTATTTTAAATTTTACTTGATAAATTACGTATTAACACTTTAAAATTAGTATATAAATATATAATTATTCTCTATTATTACTATTTTTATCATAAATTTCATATGATATTACATGTCATATACATAATTTATTCTTTTGTTAAAATAATTTATCTTTTGATAATTATCATTAATTATTATTTTATCTACTAAATTTTATATACGTAGTAGTTTATTTATTAAATAGCCATCCGAATTCAATTTTCAATCTCAAATTATTTAAATCCTAGCCCCTTCCTACCCAACTTATTTTAATTTTAGCCTAGATTGAGCTAATTTGGCCCAATTTTAAATCCCAAGTCTAATTCAATCTCAGTCGTTGATCTAATACGATCAACGGCGGAGATCAAACCCCTTTTCTCTTTCCTTTTAAACAATCCCCAACCCTAACCCCATTCTCACTTCTACCCTTCAACAGCCGCCGCCCCCCTCAACTCTCTCTCTCTCCCTCACCTCTTTCAACCACCAGATGCCACCGCCACCCACTGCTCTGACCAAAACCTCGCTCCCTTCTCCTCACACCACTCACCTCCTCCGCCTCTTCCCACCGGCAAAACAACAAACCCCAAAACCCTCAACCAAACACCACCAAGACCCCACCAACAGCGGTGAAACCCCATCGTCTCAACGCCGTTGCCATTATCCCTCCCTCATCTTCTCCTTCTCTCTGCCGGCGAATCCGACGCTGCTCCACCATCCAAACCCCACCGCAACTACCACCAGCCACCCACTCACCATCTCCTCTCTTCTCTCTCTCTGCGTCACTCCCCTCTCTCCTCATTCTTTTCAAAGACCAAACTCCAAAGCCTTCTCATCTCAGGCGAACTTCGTAGAGTTCCGACAAAAGAAGCCCCGCATGCGCTCATCAATGATATTCACGACTGAGTTTCGAATGATTGATATCTCTTTGAGATCAAATTTTTCACTTTGGTTCTGTTAAAGCTTTGAGATCTCGATTTTATGACGAGTTACCACGAATCTATTCCGAGTTTGGTCCATTTCATAATTTAATCCTCTTTTCTTGCTGCTATTTAATTTTTAGATGTAAAATTAGTAACTTGGCTGTATTTTGTGGTTGGAACTATGTGATTTTGTGTTAATTGCCCCATGTGGACCGTCATATGTGAAGAACCCCAAGTTTTCATGAACTTTCTTCTAGCCTAATTCTGGAAATTCGATTATATGCTTGTTTTGTCTATAAATTCGATGTCCCAGCATGTTGTAATCCCTATGTTGTGTTCTATGACTGAAACATTGAGTATCTCTGTGATGAATTCAATTTTTTTTAGTTGCTGCTTCGTGTTCTAATTTTGAATTGGTCTAGCTGCCCCTTTTCACTATCACTTCGTCGCCCCGATGTGTTCTACATGTTAAAAGCATATGTTATTGTGGAAATACAATTCATGTCTTAAAAAGTTTACGCCTAGCCCCGAAAGTCTTATATGGTCTGTTTGTGAGTATGAGAGTAGAATAATTGCTATTATCATGTTACTCGATTGATTCTGTGATTAGGAATCCTCCATGCTCATTACTTGATTATTTTAGACCGTAATTGGCTCATCCCAAGCATGAATTGATATGTTATCGTATGGGCAGCACAACTTTGATACTTGGCCTTCCATGGTGAAAGTTTTACTATTGATTAAATGTCTTTTAACTAACTGCCATAACTTTAGCACTTATCTAATCATGATAATTTTGGCATAATTGGCTCATAATTGATTTGGCTTATTTGTTTAAAGAATTACTCCCCTCTAATTGATTCTTCGAATATGTTTTCTTTCCTCTCTTAATTGATTATCACAACCGTAGTATTTGGTCATTTTTATGGGCAGATTTTGATTGCTTTGCACTAATTGATTCTCTATGCTAATTAAGGAAAAGGCTCCCCAATTTACTCTTATCTCAAATATTCCTCTTTCGTAAATAACTTTACTTACTATTTTCTTTGTGACAAATTGATTGTCTTTGTTAATCAAGATAAAAAAATTCCTTGATTTATTCTGTGAATGATTTCCTTCCTTAATTCAAGTCCTATTCTTTCACTATAAAAACACAGTTTCTTTTTCATTTATCGGTCAGACTTGACAGACACTACTACTCATATTTTTAACTTCTCTTCTTGATTGATAAAGGCTACTTATTGCTGATCGTAAAGGCTTTGAATATTTCCTGTTGTTTGCGGATAATTGGTTAGTGTTTTATCGATGCAGATTTCAATTCATATGCATGTTTACCTTTAGTTTGGAATATGTATCCATTTGTGTTTAGCCATGACTGTTCTGTGATTTGTTTATAAAAGCATGTCTGTAGGATGTCAATTTAGAACTTATATTTCTGTTAGCATGAACTTGTTAGTTGGCTTATGTTGTTTGACTGGTTGGTTTATATGATTACCTTTGCTTCTGGCTTGGTTTTGTTTTCGTTGTATTTTGCGGAATACGGAGGTCCTAATGTATTCCCATGCCTCGACATAAGCACTGCCTAGAATCCTTGAGATTCTCAGGAACTCTGACATGTCGAGGGTAGTTTCATGGATCATACTAGGATCTTCCGAATCCTATGCTATATTTAACAGGTTTCTATTAGAAGATGGTTACACGGTGAAGAATTGCTCGAGATTTGAGAGTCTCCAAAGCTTAGATCTGTCTTATTTTATTTTCTCGTTCATCCATTGGTCTGTAATAATTATTGTATAAACTTCGATAATAAATAAAATACTTTAGGGGGACTGCTATGGGGAGGGGCAAACTACGTGCTACCTGCTTTTATCTAATTGAAGACATAGAAAGCATGACTATAGGTATTTATTTAATCTCTAGCATATTTGTAATTCTCAGCATGCTCGCAGTAGCGTTGCATATTAAAAAAAATGGTTTACAATTCCGCATGCTCATATAACTTCCAATTCTTCTTATAGTTATTTGTGATTTCTGCCTATTAATTAATATGACAATTAGCTATCATGCATATAGTATTTAAATCAGTTTCAGTTTTTCTTTGTATTAAATTAGGAACTGTGCTTATATGATCAATATCTGTTTTAGCTGTAAATTAGAAACCCTGCTTATAGAATTAAATTAGTTTTTAGCATATAAGATAACTAATATCACGGTTATAGGCTTAAACCTGCTTTAGCATATTTAATTAGTCAACATGCTTATAGTATTGATTCAGTTTCATTTAAGTAATTAAAAACCATGCCTATAGGATTTAAAGTAGTTCCATTAAAATTAGAAATCACGCCTATGGGTTAGAACCGTTTCAGCATGTTAGTTTCAGTTTTCAGCATGTTTAAATCTGTCAAATTTAATTCAGTATATTAAAATCAGTCTCAGCATGATTAAATTAGTTATTTTGCAAGTTAAAAATAGAGATTATGCCTATAGGACTAAACAAATTTTCAGCATGTCAATTAGTTAATCAGTTTCAGCACTTTAAATAAATTAGTCACCATATCTTAAACTTTAAAATCAGTTTAGATCACGCCCAGGTTAAAACTGATTTCAGCATACTAAATTATTTGGCTATCAATTTCAGCATGTTAAATTATCAATTACCTTGTTTGAGAGATTAATTGTGTTCTCAGCATATCAAGTAATCAGAAACTTTGCCCATGGATTTTTAATTGATGAGTTTTGCATGTCAAACCATTAAATTGTGGCTATAGGTGCAATCAATAAGGATGTTAATTGTGTGAGATGTGTTAATCCTTTAATTAATTAAGAGGCTTATTTGAGATAATTATGTGCTACTTGCAGTAAAGTCCTCCTTGTTTTGTTTGACGCTTTTCGTGTTTAATTAAGAAACCTAAGACTTTATTTGTCTAGACCCATACCCAAATAGTAAGTCCAAATACCTCTTGGACATTAAGTTGGGACGGGTAAGCATCTTAAGACGCGTTAGTATTTTTCATTTGTTTAGTGCGCTCTCAGGATAATAATCTTAATAATCAACTTAGGCGGGTAGATAGACGGATATGATGGAAATTGACCCGAGCAGAATACGACAATGTCTTTGGAATTATCTCCGATAATAAGCCGGGTGCTGATCCGAATAGGTTAAAATTAACCTAAGTTTGTTTCTTTCTATTTGTTTGGGGTAGTTAACTAAGTCACTTAGTAATTAGGTCTCTTTTCCTATATCATTGTGTCACTTCTGACTTCTTGCTTATCTGATTTTTTTCGTTTATTTATTTACTTGCGTTAATTCATGCATGATTTTCTCACTTAGATTTTAGTAATTAAATTGGCTTAAATACTTATTTTAAAATAAAGTTTTACTTGTTTAATTACATAGTCTTTAGTTTAATTAATCGACCTATTATTCATCACCTATTCCCACATAAATAACGAATCCGGCAGGGACCCACATTTGTGGACCTCGAAAGGTGCTTAACACCTTCCTTTCGAGGTAACTTGAACCCTTACCCGATTCTCTGGTTGCGTAGACTTAAAATTTAATTTAATTGTAATTAGTTAGAACGGCGCCCTAACGCGCCTTAAATTCGTTAGGTGGCGACTCTTCACCCTCTCTTCCTAAAAGAGAGTTGTCACGTCGAAACCCGCTTTTTCGCGAGAAAAATGGGGCGCGACACCATGAAGAGAAAGAACAAAAGAAAGAAGAAGATAATAATGCGTTGTTCTAACAAGGAGAATTATAAGACTACTTCGGCTTAATTCTCAGCATATAATGTGAACTCTATTTGCTATGAAATTATAACATTTCATTAGAGTCCAAATTATAGAGTAAAATATCCAAATCTACAACATCCAAATATTAACAATAGAACGTATAAAAATTTATCGCTAAAAAGAAGAACAAAAGTATTATTGTAACTTTTGAAAAGGCTAAGGTTGACCATATGCTCCACAAAGTATGCAATGTACGACGGAAATAAATTATAAATATCATTTTTCACATTTTCAAGTTTACAGGCATCAACCTAGTATTAGGAAATACTTAAACTATCTCATACATATGAGCAAAATATATTTTCTCCGCTTTAATTTATATGACACACTTTTCTTATAAATTCGTTTTAAAAAGGTTGTCTGAAGAAGTCCAGCACAAGCCAAGCCAATTCTCAAACCATACAAGGTTGTCTGAAGAAGTCCAACAGTCACGTTGTCAGTGTTCTTGTTAATGTAATTGCTATGAAAGAGAAATTCAACGAGAACAATTAGGAAAAGGACAAAAAAAGTGTCAAAATGTACATGCCCAAATTATTGTATCTAAGCCAACATGAGAAGAGAATCTCAATATTATTTCCCAAGAAAAACGTCATGTGCATCATCATGTGCCGGTAGTTCATCATTGTCATCCCGCTGTTATGGAAAAGAAAATCATCAGATAATCTAGGGAGGAAATCATAAAAGATTTCAGCTTTTACTGTAGCTTTACAACTCACTCAGCTACCAACGACTCTGATGGCTTTACAGTGACGAGTTGATGGATGAAATCCATAACCATTGCTCAAGGTGCAAGTTTCTTCATATGAACATCTATTAGCTTTGGCCATAGTGTGTTTCCAATTGAAAGACAAGAAGTGGACCAAACATGACATATATGGTACTATGGTCCACTATCCCATTGTCTATGAATCAAATTTCAGTTCAGTTAAAGATGTTATGGAAAGAGGGCCTTTGGAATATTCTGCATTTCAGTTCAGTTAAAGATGTTATGGAAAGAGGGCCTTTGGAATATTCTGCCTCTGCATCGCTAATACATATTCGTATTTCATATTTTATCCGATATAAAATAATACACAGAGATTTTCACATCATTAAATGTGTCTCTTATTGTACCACCAGCAAAACATTGTATTTTCTTATGCAGGATTTTATACTAAAATAAATTAAAGTAAAAAGAATAAAATTTCTCATTAATGAGTATATATACTTACCCCATTGGTTCTATTTTCCTTGTTCCCATGTATTTGCTCTCTTTTTCTCCGTTCATGATGGTTTGTATACTATTTTAAACTCTACTTTTCAAAATTTATTTTTTTATTTGCTAATCTATATCTATTTATATCTATCTATCTATCTATCTATCTATCTATCTATCTATATCTATATCTATATATCTATATCTATATTATATTAAAAGTGTGAAGCACCTTATAATGTGATTTGAACTTTTTGCCCTTCATTAAAAATATCTCCTTTAGACAAAATCGTCTTTTTACTATTTTTTACAAATTATTATTTAAATATTTTTGTAATATATATATAGGACTTTAAAAATCGTCTTTAAATATTTAAATAATCAATTAAAATTATAATTTAAAATGAAAAACCCTAATTAGAGTCTTTATATGTTTACTCGGAGAAACACAAATACGGTACATATCAATAGTAGCGTGACTCTCATCTTTGTGTTTTCAATCTTTAAACCTATTGAGGTTAGTATATTAATTAAATTTTTTCCAATTAGTTACTAATTGTCTTTTTAATATTGTTGTAGTTCTTCTTCTGGTGTTGTTTGCTGTCGTTTTTTCCCCATGAATATTGTCCTTTTTTTAATGTATGATGTTGGTAAATTTTATCCGTTGAAATACAATAATATTGTTAATTAGAGTTTTATATGTTCTCCAACATAGTTTACGATGTACATGAGGGTAAGTAGAGACGCGGGTAAGTAGCCCTCGTACAGTATATATAGCTTCATCATAGGATGAATATAATTTTTTTCATTCTTAATCAAAGATTTCAAGTTAAGCCGTGGATATAATGAAAAAATTATAAAAGAAAAACGTTTCCCTTTTAATGAGTATGGTGCAGATTCAGATTAGTAGGGCCCAATTTCATGCAATAGAAAGAGTTTTATACAATATTTATGGAGCAGACTAAACTCCAAATATATTTTATAATGATTAAATGAATTAATCTCATAATTGAGATTGGATGAAACTAAATTTTCATAGTTGTGCCAAAGTAATTCAAGATCATGTGAAGGAGGTGGAATCATAAGAGATGAGAGAGGCATCGTAGTTGCTTATGGTAGATTGGATTCTTAATCTTACGAAACCTCCGTGGAGTTTATAGGATAGTATTATGAAGATTAGAAACCAAGTGAATTAAGTGGACATATGGAGTTTACAACATTACATTGTTCTACGGAATGAGGCAAGCAATTATTTGGTTTCTACTCAAATTAAGACCATACATGTTTATTTTTCTTCATGAAATTTACTACTAATTAATAGATAATCTTTTAATTATTCTCATGGCTTTTTCAGAAATTCCCTAGCAGTTTTTTCATTAGCACCAGTAGAATAAAATCCACGAGGCACATGTTCATTGAGGTTAGTGATTTACCTTCTTTTTTTCAATTAGTTTATTAATTGTTTTTTAATACTGTTGTAATTTTTTAATTATGGTGTTGTTTATTTTATTGTAATAAAAAGAAAAGTGGAGATAAAAGTAAAAAAGGGCAAAAGGGCAGCCCGGTGCACTAAAGCTCCCGCTATGCGCAGGGTCCGGGGAAGGGCCCGACCACAAGGGTCTATTGTACGCAGCCTTACCTTGCATTTCTGCCAGAGGCTGTTTCCAAGGCTTGAACCCGTGACCTCCTGGTCACATGGCAGCAACTTTACCAGTTACTCCAAGGCTTAATTATTATTTTTTGAATCTGTGGTGGATTTAGGAGTATTAGAATTTAGATATTGTGAGTTATGAGTTTGGAGTGTGGGTTTTGGAGGATCCAGAATTTTAGACGTAGTGATTTTTGAGTTTAGAGTGTGGGTTATGAAGGCTCTGAAATTTAGGCATTATGCGTTCAGAGTTCAGAGTGTGAGTTTCGGAGGATCCATGATTTAAGCATTGGGGTTCTGAGTTAAGAGTGAGGGTTGCAAAATATAAATTTAGCTTATTCGTTAGTATTATAGTTGATTTATTAATTAAAATTATTAGTTGAGTTCGAAATATAAGGTTATAATTATGAATGATGAACCTATAAATTTAGGGTTATAGTCGACTCTTTTAAGTTGGGTTTAAGTTTGAAGGCAGATCAAGTATGTTATGCATTGTAAATCGAGTTACTATAGAAGTTATATAATAACATTTATTTTTACGTTAATTATTATTTTAAATAATTTATATATATATATATTGCTTAATGTAATACATACGTGCAACGCACGTACACTAAACTAGTACTATATTAAAAGTGTGAAGGACCTTATAATGTGATTTGAACTTTTTGCCCTTCATTAAAAGTCTCCACTTTAGACGAAATCGTCTTTTCACCTTTTACCCCCAATTATTATACTATTATATTTATAATAGTAAATATTGATTATATTAAATAGAAAAAAATTATTTCTGTACAAACTCGTATAATATATGGAAAGACTCATAAATATATAAGAAGTAAAATATAGCGAAAGTTTTATTTCTAGACAAACTCTTAAAATATATGGGTACACTCCTAAATATATGTGGACTAAATTAAAACTTATAAATATATGAGTATTAAATATGTTTAAACGTATTGTTTTTTAAAAAGAAAAATCATATTATTAATCTAACTAAATAAAAGAAAAAAAAGTTGCTAATAATGCAAAGTATTCAGTTGATAAACGTCCCAAAAGAAAAACTGAAATTACTTTGGTATGGGTTCAGTTTATTACTCATGTAATTCTAATATTGATAAATAAATTATAAAAATAAAATAAAAAATTACTATAATTAAGTGATTCTTTCTTGAAGGAAAAGGTTTTATACTTTTATAAATTGAGAATTCTTCTTTTTTATAACAACACAATAACATCTATGATGTAGTTCACTTTATTTTTCTATCCTTTTTGATTTTATAAAGAACATGTTTTCAAATATTTTTGTTGATAGATAGATTTTCAGCCTATGCGTACACAGTCTAGCTTTTAACTTGACAAGCAATATATATTTTATATATGTTCTGCTGGACGTCTCTTAATTAGATAACTAACTTCCTGTTTTTGATTTTATTTTTCCGTACTCTACTAATTAGCAAAGAGCACACGAACTTTCAATATTAAAGGGTTACAGTGGTTATGGTATTGAGCAAGGAGAAAAAGTAAGTACTGGCTCTCCATATATGTAAATAGCCAAATAAATTTAAGGTTTACCTTTTTAAAAAATTTAATTGTGATTTAGTTTTGATTATATTATTTAAATATTAGTAAATTGTGTTTAATCTATCTCTTTATATTATTATAAAAGCATAGGTAATAATATTGAACGATAAAATAGGCGGTGATGGTGAATGATGACAGTGGTTGACGATATATAGTGACTAATGATGATGATTGTTAGTAGCGATTGGTGGTTGTTAAGATGATTCTTCTTGCATTCGTTATTACCATTTTTTTTTTGTCTTTCTTTATTTTTTCTCTTAATTGTTTAAGGTTATATATGAATTATACATAATCAACAATTGACAATGGATTATTCTTTTTTGATAATTTTTTGTGTTTTCTCTTTCAGTTAAAAATTGTTGATCAAAAAATTGGATGAAACAAGCATATCGCCGCTGAATGCTACGAGCAATTTAGTGACGAATCAACGATTAAGTCTGTAAGTTCAACTTTCTTTCCTATAGCATTTGTTAACAATTAAGGTACGCATTTTGATCACGCGCAAAGCGCGTATACTAAACTAATCTATATTTATACTATATTAAAAGTGTGAAGCAGCTTATAATGTGATTTAAACTTTTTGTCCTTTATTAAAAGTTTTTTATTTAGACAAAATCATCTTTTTACTATTTTTCTTATATTTGATAATCTGAAGAAAAAAATATTAACTTATTAAGCAAAAAGTAAAGAAGATAAAAGAAAGGAAGAAAAGTAAAGTGTGGAAAAAAAGGAAAAAATTAAATCATGTACGGAAAAACCAAAAAAAATATTATTATAGAAACAAAATTTTAGTAGAATTGTTATTCATAGAGTCCAAGGTCTACTAATTATTGCACAAACAAATTTTACCTAATAGAAAATAATATTTAACACTTTTAAATCAATAAGAATTTTACCTTATATACCTTATAATGCGATTTGAATTTTTTGCCCTTTATTAAAAGGCCCTTCAATAGACAAAATTATCTTTTTCTATTTCCTCAAATAAAATTATGATTATATATAAATACTAATATATATTCAAATATAATAATATTATATTCCACAAAGTTCAAAAAAAATATTATCGTATGTTTTAGTTCGTAGCTTTATTTTAGGGGGATTTTCCAATCTTTATTTGGTTATAAAAAGGAATCCGTAAAACAAAACATATAAAAGTTCCAAAATTAAATTATTTTTAAAATATATATTACAACATTAATAATATTATATTCCAAAAAAACTACCGTAACTTTTACTTCGTACCTTTTATTTGGAAAAACTTTCAGTCGTCTTTTGATTATAATAGAGGAATACCTAAAACAAATCATATAGGAATCCCTAGAATTATTGGGTATTTGACTCAATCTTCAATCTTCATGCACTTAACATAATTTTGATGGCTTTTTTGTATAAAGATTTGACTTAATTATATTGTTTTAATATCTCAATTATTGTATTATTATATTGTAATTTCTATTTTGTTACTATCTGTTATTTTTCTGTTTAAAACAGGTTGTAGATGAATGTTCGATGGAATTTTGAGAATTTTTTGTGAAAAGGTTAGGTTTAATCGTATTGTTCTAATATTTTGATTATCATATTATTTTATGGTAGATACAGCTGGTAGATGAATGTTCGGTTAGGCTTTAAGGAGTTTTGGTATAAAGGTTAGGTTTAATCATATTGTTCTAATATCCCGATTATCGTGTTATAATTTTGTTGTAGTTTCTGTTCTGTTGCTATCTTCTATTCTTACTACTTAATACAGGTGGTAGATGAATGTTTGATCGGGCTTTGAAATTTTTTTGTGTAAAGGTTAGGTTTAATCGTATTTGTATGATATCTCAATTGTCATATTGTTTTATTATAATTTTTGTTATGTTATTATCTGCTATTTTTAATTTTATATATTTTCTATTGATTAACAGTTTGACATGATGTACATGTGCAACGCACATACACTAAACTAGTACTATATTAAAAGTGTGAAGGACCTTATAATGTAATTTAAACTTTTTGTCCTTCATTAAAAGACTATGTAATAGACAAAATTATCTTTTCACTTTTTTTCTTTAATTTTTATATCATAATAATATTGAATATTTACTATAATAAATATATTAAAAATATTAAAAAAAGGTTTTCTACTTAACATAATATGAACATTATTCACTAAGCAAATAAACCAAAAATTGTTGTACCATTCCTTATTTAGAGTTTAGGATCTTTTAGGTTTCTTTATATTACTGTGTGTGGCTTTTGTTTATTTTAGGTTCAAATTAGAGCTCTTATGTTTGTATTGGTGTGGACTTATAATTTCAATTCTGTAACGATCGGATCCGTCGTTATTTCAGGAATCACGACGTTATAAAATTTCAAAACGAATCAAAATATTTTGGTATTAAGTGGGGTGAAGTGATGAAATTTTTAGATTTTTGAAAATCATCCGGGATGACGTCACTCCGCTATAGCGGTATTTTATCCGCTATAGCGGAATCGCTATGGCGGAAGGCCACCCGCTATAGCGGAACGACGGGAGGCAGTAGCCTCAGAATGAGTTTTATTAAAAGATTTCTCCTCCTCAGTGGAGGATCAGACGAGGGTTCCTCCAAAAACCCTCATATGATGCTCCAAGGCTTAGGGACCATGAGAAGGAGGAATTCCAGCTAAAGGGGCACGAAACCATGGATTCGGGCCTGCAGGATCGTCAGGGAACACCTTCGCAGAGACAAAAAGGGCATGGAACAACTGCTCGGCATCCAGGTAGGCTAAGTTTCTTCCAAGCGTAGATTGACCTCTTTAATTTTCTTATTATTGTATAGAATGAAAGGGAGAATCCATGGTTAGGCCTTCAGGCACGGAGTCTGGAGGAAGTTGTTGATTGTTGGATTAGTTTGGAAATGGTAGAATAGGGATAGGATGTTGTGATATTCTAGGCATTGCTTAAATTGTGTGATTTTTCTAATAAAAATATGGAAACTAGAATATCGGGAGGTTCGGGGAACCGGAAGGGGGTTAGTAATTAACAATGTGTAAGGAACAGACGTTCCGAAACTAATTGGGATAATTAGGATATTCATTAGCTGTGTTCTAAGGCTGGAAAAAGTTTTCCCAGGTTGTATTTGGTCCTAGGAAGAGGATCAGGAATAAATGTAATTAATTGCATATTTAAAAGGAGTGAATTGGGGTTAGCCTTTGGACGGGATTTTATGGTTCATTGTGTACCCGGAATGGGGTAGGTAATGGTGCTTTTCTATTTAAGTACTCCTATCTAAGTAGTTGTATGGGATGCATTGCTTAGGGAATGATTAGAAATGTCTAATAGTCCTGTTTAGCAGTCTGGTAAATTGAACGTTGTATTGTGCTTGTTGGTTTACAAGTTGATTGTTCATTTTTGTGGCTGTGAATTATTTTGACATTCGGTTGGCTCGGGTACCATGCCTGGTATGAAATATACTAATGGTTGGCACAGGTAATATGCCTGGTATGGGATAATACTAATGTTTGGCTCGGGTACTATGCTTGGTACGGGATAATACTAACGGTTGGCTCGGGTACCACGCCTGGTACGGGTTTACTTATTGCATTACATTGTGTAATTTAATTAGTTCTATGAGTGGATCGGGCTGTGTTTATAAATTGTTATATTATATTTGGTCTTGGTGTAGATCGGGTTTGCCATGTTAACACCTAGATATATTAGGAGGATCCGGGTGGGTCCGGACTATGTAAATGAGGTTATAAGTTCGCAAATTATTGTCATTAAATGTACTAATAGCGGTCAGGAATTGTTGAGGTTAATAAGCTAAGGGTGGGTCTTGGTGTACACTGGGGTAGTCTGTTGAATACTTAGGTGTGGGCGGAGGATCCTTGGAGGGTCTGGGTTATGTGATGTAAAAAGGGAATTAGATGTAATACTGTGGTTTCATTAAAGGTGTCAATGGTCGTTAGTAGGATTCTATATAATTGGTATATTGGGAGGAAGACTGAGAGTCTGAGGTGTAGTTACTGGCTAATATAAACAGGCTGGAAAGTCATCTTAGAGGTTCTGGAAAGGTCCGGACAATGGTAGGTAATACTACGGGCATAAGTGGTTTTGTGGGGCAGTTAGCCGGATCAAGTATTGATATTTAGTCAAGGTAGATGACTGGGGTAAAGGTTAAAGTGAGGCTTGGGAAGTCTAGATGACAAGGCGACTTGAGAAGTCTAGTTATGAGTGAGACTTCGGAAGTCCTAGATGTCAGGGTCCAGGGTCAAGGCTAGTGTGGTGGAGTGGGCAGCGAAAGGTTAGGAAGGTCGGTTCTGAAAGGGCGGGAGGGGGGGGGTTATAAAAGTGATATTGAAAGGGGTGAAGCATTTACCTTGTGCATTTTATATTGATTTTTATATGATGGTAGGAGTGAATTCGAGTCAGCCGATGATTCCTACAATTACGTGTGTTTGTTACTGATTCTACTCTTGCTATACCTTTTTGGGTATAGTCTGGTTGCAGGGTTGGTGATGTTTCACAGGTTCAGGGTTGCGGTGATCTTCCAGCAACTCCTGTTTCCTTCTATGGTGGGAGTTGTGTCCATCTTATGTTATAAGCTCATCTTGTAGAAGCTCTTGTACCGGCTTAGACTATGTTCTGGGGAGGTTGTGTTATATTGTTAGTAAATTTTCGTAAGTTCTAAAGGTTGTTATTTTTTGAAAGTCGTTGTATAAATATTTTCCAAATGTTTGTAAAAGGATTTCTCATGTATAAAAAGGGACTTACTTAATGGTTAATTCCTTTTCTGCTTTGCCTGTTGGTTCGGGTGGTAAGGGTTCTCCTATCTAGGTGGATTAGAATAGGTGCCCGTATGGCCCGGTAGTTGAATCGTGACAAATAGTATCAGAGCCCAGGTTACCGATCTCCCAGTACAAGATAAAAGTATCGAATAGAGTCCCGTGGATTAGTGTGTTGACATCCACATCTAATCCTAGGGAAGCTATGAAGCATTCTAGGAAACACTTCTCATCTTTCATTCCTTTTCGTGCGGTTCGTTACTTGCTTGTATGGGTTGAGTCTAATTGGTATCTCTCGATTCTAATTGGTATCTCAACAAGGTGAAGGATGTCATTGGACTCCGAGTACGACAAACAAGAAAGAAGGATTGGAACCGGGAAGGTTCCAATTGGTATCTGGCCTGAGAGGCTGTGGTAAGGCATGGGTGATTGGCTAAGGGTCATCCATGAGACGGATATAGAGTAATTGTTGTTGGTTTGATTTTTGTGTAGCTTGAAAAATGAAGTGTTTGTGTATTATAATGCTGGCATGATTTACTGATTCGTATATGATTGTTGCCTTGTTACGAAATTATGAGTCTTAAGGAAATGGCAATTGATTCTCGGTATGATTGAGAATGATTCAGTGCTCAGTGTGCTTGGAGATAGGATTACATGTAAAAATTTTGAGGAAAGGGCTCATAATTGGTTAAGATGGTAAGGGAAAAAATGATTTATGACTGTAGGGAAACTTTGGTTTTGGGACAGTCAGACCTGGTTGGGAACCAAGGGAACTAGAGGGTTATTCGTGCTTAATAGCGAAAGTGTATTGTTAAGAATAACTTCTTGCGTAATCCTCTTGTTGATTTGTGAAAATTGATGCTAAGTTTCAGTCTGTGTAGTACCGGGAATGGTCTTGATGATTGTTTAAGACCCTGGCGGGATTAACGGGATTAAACAATGTTAACCGGGAAGGGGGGATGAGTACATTTAGCTGAAAAATCAATTTTCTGTACTAATTACAGTCGGGACCGCCATAGCATACGACACCGCTACGGCGCTCCCGCTATAGAGGAAATTTCTCCGCTATAGCGGTTTCACTATAGCAGAGTGAAAACCTCCATAGAGGAGGTGCATGAGGCAGAAAGTCTGCCATGTTTTTTCCCTGTTTTCATTCAATCCTGAAAATATAAAAATGCAATAGTAAACTACGATTGCAAGGAATTTAGCTATAAAACTAGTATAACATTCATATAAAAGAATAATATCAGAATTTAGCATCCATGTGCGATAATAAAAAGGGGAAAAGGAAAGAGGAATATTGTCTAACACAAGCCCCAAACGGGGGAGAATTCCAAACAACAGTAAATTGTATGATAAAAGGGGGGGAGGTCCTAGGCCTCATCATGGCTCAGGAAGGGAAACTCCTGCCTATCCTCGGGCTCCAGGGTGGGAAGCTCTTGGCCCGGGGCAACACAAAAGAACATGACCTTGATGGTCTTCCACATCCGGGTAAACATACGTTCCCGAGAGCGCCTTTTCTTCTTCTCCTCCTCTAACTCCCTTTGGAGTGTAGCAAAGTCCTGAGCAGAAGGGGGTGGGGTTGTACCTCCAGCGGCGGTGCCCTTTGTGAACCTCCAGAACGCGGCCAAGGTCTTCTCTTGCTGGGTGCTAGTGATCGAGGGTTGAGGCTGGGATGGGGCAGTAGTGTAATCATCATCATCATTGTTGGCCTCCTCAACCGGCTAACTACTCCCGGCTTCATCCACCTTTCTCTTCTTCTTGGAGACTACTTTCACTCGGACAGGGTCGAAGGGGTCGTCCATAGCCACCTCCAAGTCAGTATGGTCCTCAGGCACCTCAAACTGCCTTCACAATTCAGACACCAAGCTCGTAAGATAGGGGCCCTTCCTATGACCCGGTAGAAGTCCTTCCATTCGTAGATGATATGCTCCCCCACGTTCATGATTATACCCTGCATGGCACAAGCAATCACTAGGGACCGGGCATAGGTCACATTGGTCTTGTTGCCCTATGGGCGGATTCTCCGGGATACCAAGTTTAGCCATATCCTAGCCTCCGCGGAAAAGTAGGTGCTAGTGACGCCCTCTGGGCTGACCCAGTAGACCTGATTTCTGAACTCTGCATCCACCAAAGTATCTCTCAACCAAGTCATGTCCCAAAGCCTTTCCTTGGCCTCGTATGCAGCATTGGAGACGTGAGGCACTCCAAGCACCCCATTGATAGTCTGAGCATCTACGGGGACGTCCACCCCTCGAATGCGGATGGTGGGGTTGGGCTTATCCCAATGGGCTGTAGGAAGAATGACATAGAACTCCTATACTCAGCCTGTCTGTGTGGGAGGAGGATCTACTAGCAAGGACTCTCAACCGAACACCCGAACTCTGCGGTGGAAGGCGGCTGCTTTTCCATCCACACCTGTCATCTTGCACCCCCTCTCATAGAAAATGACCAGTTTCCGGTAATCCAGGAACCTCTCCCGGCTAGCTTCGCCAGGGAAACGCTCGTAGGAATACACGGGCAATTGTTGTCCTTCAGCCATTGGAAGTATAACCTGTAATATAGCAAGAAAACCGAATTAGAACTCGATAAAGCATAAGGGGCTTAGAAAAAGAGCGAAAAAATTTCTAAGTGTCATCTTGGGGAGCTATTGGTTCGCAGCCTTCCGGTATAGCGGATGATCGTCCTCCATTGCGGAACCGCCATAGCAGAAAAATATCCTCCGTAGTGGAACCGCAATAGCGGATCCCAACCGCTATAGCGGTATTCATCGTCCTCGAAGCTTCAAGGGGTGCAACAATGGCGCCCCTTGACCCAAAACTCCATTTTTGACAATCCAAGTTCAGATCAGTGCTCCTAAAACATTCTATTACTGTTTTCTCCAAAAATTTGGGCATTATAACCCCTAAAATCTATCTAAATTACAACTTTTGTTCAAGAACAACCCTTCACCTCCCACCCCATTTTTGGCCAAAAATAGTTAAACCTTACGCCCATAACGCCTGGGAGGCATTGTAAATATAAGGGAAACATCCATGCCTCGGAAATCCAACAAAAATCCAACCTAAGGTTCAGTTCAAAACCCACTACAATGAATACCCCAAAACCCTCATTTTCTACCAAAATCGTGTCTAAATTCGTGAAAATGAGTCTTACTTGGAAATTCTGACGTCGGGAGCAAAGTGATCGGGAGAGAATGTGGTATTTTCGAAAGGAATATGGGGAGAATGAGAGGTGAAATCTGTTTTCCCTCTATTTCAACCTGCTGTCAACCGCTATAGCGGTTGATAGTCCGCCGTAGCGAAAGCGCTATAGAGGAATGATATCCGCTATAGCAGACAAAAATCCATTTTGGGAAAGGGAAGTTCTCCCGGGTATTTTCAAATTCTTTTGCGCCGACATTGTTGGAGACTCCGGATTCCTTGGGTACTCGGGAAGGTCACATGTAAATTTTCTTACGTAATTCAAAATTCTCCGAGGGAGTAGGATCATCTAATTTCCTTTAAATTAGTGCGACTAATCGAGGAAAGGTTGGTAATTCACGTAGGTTCATAAGTTACGCGGTCATTTGGGACAACAAGGGTCCCGGGCTAGTTTCTTTCATTTTCTTAATGTTGGGGATTATTCGGGGATAAACGATGGGTAAATTGATATCTGTTGTAATGATCGGATCCGTCATTATTTCAAGAACCACGATATTATAAAATTTCAAAATGAATCAAAATATTTTGGTATTAAGTGAGGTGACATGATGGAAAATTTTAGATTTTTGGAGATCATTTGGGCTGACGTCACTCTGCTATAGCGGTATTTTATCAGCTATAGCAGAACCGCTATGGCAGAAGGCCATCCGCTATAGAGGAACGACGGGAGGCAGTAGCCTCAGAATGAGTTTTATTAAAAGATTTCTCCTTCTCAGTTGAGAAACATACGAGGGTTCTTCCAAAAACTCTCCTATGCTGCTCCAAGGCTTAGGGACCATGAGGAGGAGGAATTCCAGCTAAAGGGGCATGAAGCCATGGATTCGGGCATGCAGGATCGTCAGGAAATGCCTTCGTGAAGCCAGAAAGGGCATGGGACATCTGCTCGGCATCCAGGTAGGCTAGGTTTCTTCCAAGAGTAGATTGACCGCTTTCATTTTCTTATTATTGTATAGAATGAAAAAGAGAACCCATGGTTAGGCCTTAGGGCACGGAGTCTGGAGGAAGTTGTTGATTGTTGGATTAGTTTGGAAATGGTAGAATGGGGATAGGATGTTGTGATATTCTAGGCATTGCTTAAATTGTGTGGTTTTGCTTATAAAAATACGGGAACTAGAATATCGGGAGGTTCGGGGAACCGAAAGGGGGTTAGTAAATAACAATGTGTAAGGAATGGACGTTCCAAAACTAATTGAGATAATTAGGATTTTTGTTGGCTGTGTTCTAAGGCTGGAAAAAGTTTTCCCAGGTTGTATATGGTCCTAGGAAGAGGGTCATGAATAAATGTAATTAATTGCATATTTAAATAGAGTGAACCGGGGTTAGCCTTCAGATGGGATTTGACGATTCATTGTGTACCCGGAATGGGGTAGGTGATGGTGCTTTGTATGTTTAAGTACTCCTATCTAAGTAGTTGTATGAGATGCATTGCTTAGGGAATGATTAAAAATGTCTAATAGTCCTGTTTAGCGGTCTGGTAAATTGAACGTTGTATGTGCTTGTTGGTTTACAAGTTGATTGTTCATTTTTGTGACTGTGGATTGTTTGATATTCGGTTGGCTCGGGTACCATACCTGGTATGGAATATACTAATGGTTGGCTCAGGTACCACGCCTGGTACAAGATAATACTAATGGTTGGCTCGGGTACCACACCTGGTATGGGATAATACTAACGGTTGGCTCGGGTACCACGCCTAGTACGAGTTTACTTATTGCATTGCATTGTGTAATTAATTTGGTTCCATGAGTGAACCGGGCTTTGTTTATAAATTGTGATATTATATTTGGTCTTGGTGTAGACCGAATTTTCCATGTTAACACCTAGATATGTTAGGGGAATCCGGGTGGGTCCGGACTATGTAAACGAGGTTATAAATTCACAAATTGTTGTCATTAAATGTACTAATGGAGGTCAGGAATTGTTGAGGTTAATAAGTTAAGGGTGGGACTTGGTGTAGACCGGGGTAGTCTTTTGAATACTTAGGTGTGGGTGGAGGATCCTTGGAGAGTCCGGGTTATGTGATGTAAAAAGGGAATTAGATGTAACACTTTGGTTTCATTAAAGGTGTCAATGGTCATTAATAGGATTCTATATGATTGGTATATTGGGAGGAAGACTGAGAGTCTGAGGTGTAGTTACTGGCTAATATAAATAGGTTGGAAAGTTGTCCTAGAGGTTCCGGAAAGGTCCGGACAATGGTAGGTAATACTATGGGCATAAGTGGTTTGGTGGGGCAGTTGGCCGGATTAAGTCTGGATATTTAGTCAAGGTAGTTGACAGGAGTAAAAGTTAAAGTGAGGCTTGGGAAGTCTAGGTGACAAGGCGACTTGAGAAGTCTAGTTATGAGTGAGACTTGGGAAGTCTTAGATGTCAGGGTCAAGGCTAGGGTGGTGGAGTAGGCAGCGAAAGGTTAGGAAGGTCGGTTCCGAAAGGGGGGGATTGATAAAAGTGATGTTGAAAGGGGTGAAGCATTTACCTTGTGCATGTTATCTTGATTTTTATATGATGGTAGGAGTGAATTCGGGTCAGCTGATGATGCCTACCAGTACGTGTGTTTGTACTAGTTCTACTCTTGCTATACCTTTTTGGGTATAGTCTGGTTGCAGGGTTGGTGATGTTTCACAGGTTCAGGGTTGCGGTATTCTTCCAGCAGCTCCTATTTCCTTCTATGGTGGGAGTTGTGTCCATCTTATTTCTAAGCTCATCTTGTAGAAGCTCTTGTACCGGCTTAGACTAGGTTCTAGGGAGGTTGTGTTATATTGTTAGTAAATTTCCGCAAGTTCTAAAGGTTGTTATTTTTCGAAAGTCGTTGTATAAAGATTTTCCAAATTTTTGTAAAAGGATTTCTCATGTATAAAAAGGGACTTACTTAATGGTTAATTCCTTTTCTGCTTTGCCTGTTAGTTCGGGTGGTAAGAGTTCTCCTATCTAGGTGAATTAGAGTAGGTGCCCGCACGGCCCAGTAGGTGCCCGCACGGCCCAGTAGTTGAGTCGTGACAAATTCAAAGTTATTATAGAGTCCAACTCAAACTCTAAATCCATAAATAAAAAAGGACCTGTTATCTTACATATCTTGCTCTTAATATTAGGGGTAAGATCCCCACTGTTGTTGTTTGGTATTTGAATAAATAACACGTATTGGTGTTAATAGTCCGCGCTTCTTTGGCATAGTTTTTAGGGTTTGTTTTCTTCTCATGGTTTAAAATTTTGGGGTATGAAAAATCTATAGGTTATTATGAATTTCCGGCGAAAGAGAGCACTATTGATTTTAGTATTGTAATATTTTGCTGAATTTATTTGGAGGTTTAACAAATTAAGGGCAGATAGATGGCAGTGCAATTTATAGATCAAAGTAAGTTTCTGTTTTACAATACTTATTTTGAAACGCATACTCTTTTTGTTTTTGGTGCTCGGAAATAGTAATATGATAAATTTTGATTCTTGACATGTTAAAGTCATTTTTTTGATTCTTAATATGTATAATTTTTGGATTTAAAAATCATGATTCTATTATATTGTAAAGATGATTATGTTAATTTGTAGACCACTAATTTTCGTCACTTATGTATCATGACAGAGATTTATTGGATAAATCAACATGCATATAGTGTTTCAATTCAAAATTATAACTCCGAAAATATGAACACATGAAATCTTCGGAGCTGCAATTCGGTACATACTTGAAGGAGGATCGGAACATGGCATCATAGATTTAATCAACAAAAAAAGATGTTTATTATTTTGCTCACGATGTTGGAAGAACTCCAACTCTTCCTATGAATATCTCGGTATGTAAATTTTGGTTTGAATTTTTTGTCTTCAAGATTTTATTCAATTTGAACTTTTGAATTTAATAGTGTAAAATAATTTCCTATACGTAGTTGAATATGTTATAGACTTGTAGCAACCCTCAGAATATTATATATTTTATTGGTTATTAATTCATTATTGTAATTAACTTTTAAATGACCTAATATTCAAGGGCATATCTAGAGGGTTGGTCATGAATTCACATAAATTCGATAGATTTTACTCAAATTATATATTTACAATGTATGATCAAAATTCGAATAAAATAATCATAAAAGTAAGAGCAAAAGCTGAAGTTCCTTTTTTAATATCTCCACATCATGAAGAATTAATATATTTTGGTTATAGCTCAATTTTGGGTTTGTAAACTTATTGCACTATTTTAAGTTTTTCAATTTGTGTTCTTGTGTATTTGGTCATATCTGATCGGCGTCAAGTCGAAATTATGTCTACACAACCTATTGAAAATTATTGGGTAAAGTAACAAGAGTAAGCAAATATTTGTGTCTTAAAAATGTACTCATTTTTTCTGTTATTTCTCATTCTCTTGATATGATTTAACTTCAGTTATTGTTTGATAACTTGCATAAGATTGACATCTTTACGTGGGACTATTTCTACCATCCTGAAATTAACAAATTCACCCTCATGAGAAATTATATCAGAACTCAATGTTTCTTTTCTTTTAGAAATATGGTGTAGAATTTAAATAGGATTTAAAATACAAAAGTTAGTTGATTTTGAAATCTTAACAACAACAACAACATACCCAGTGTATTCCCACAGCGTGGGGTCTGGGGAGGGTAGAGTGTACGCAGTCCATACCACTACCTCAGGGGTGAGGTAGAGAGGTTGTTTCCGATAGACCCCCGGCTCAAGACAAAACAGTCTAAAAATAGGCTAAAAAGGACGTAACAATGATACAGGATAACAATGTTATAGAAATTCATAAATTTTAAATTATGAATATGCTGTTAATAACATGGATAAATATTAAAAACATAAAAAGGACTTTTCTCGTTTTAAGCCATACAAGACTTTCTTCAATAAGCAAAGAATGGGAAAGTCCGATAGGGCTTTAAGAGATAGGAACTCCAACAATGCGGTAAAAAAATATCACTTGGTGAATCGGATGGATCACACACTTGAAGACAGGGATTAATTGGACAGTGGCATATGCCTAATTCTTTCAAAGTATACAAGTATTGAAAAAATAGTGTTTGGGGAAAACAATAAATTAAATATGAGGAATGACACATATCCCTGCTAAAGAAGTTCGCATGCAAGGGAAGGGACATGCTAAATATCTAACTTTTCAAGAATTTTAAAAAAAAAATTCGTGTCAAATCAAATAGAGATCCGAATAAATTGAAACAGATGGAGTAGTAATAATCAGGGTTCCTTAATTAGTTAGAGGAATTAGATAAAATACTTCCCTGATAATTATCTGTCCAAGTAATATATGATAAGGACAAGGATGCACGCCTTCTTCTGATCAAGTTGTCCTTTGTACACATGAAATGATCCGCTCGATTAAATTTGGATTCGCACGGGGAAGTTCCATATTAAAAAGTAAAATGCTCTCTAATTAACAAAGACGTCTACGCACCTAGAAAGACTCAAATACGGAACCTAGATTTTGAAATCTTAAATATTAGAAAAATGATTAACTGATTATTTTTAAATATTAGATAAATAAGTAAATGATAATCTTGTATCATTTTTTTGATATAATATATATTTAATTCATCTATTGTATCAATTTAATAACTCTCATTAATTTTCATCATTTAAGGAAATATTGCATTTATTTTTTTGCGTTAATTGTTATTTTTTAATAATCTTTATTTTATATGTATTTTGTGTTAATTAATTCACAACGTGTAAACATGCAACATACATATATTAAAATTATAAAAACACATATTTTCTCCATTTAAATAAATATAATATTGCATATATCATAATTTTAATTATAATATTATATATTTTATTTTTTTGATATATAATTTTTTATATCGACGTGATACACACGTGAACGCACGTAGACTAAAACTAGTTTACTTTAAAAGTGTGAAGGACCTTATAATGTTGATTAAATCATCTTTTTACTATTTTTCTCCATTTTGTTTTAAAGAAACAATATTTCTATTAATTTTATTTAATTAATTTGTAAAGTAACATTGAAAAGAAAGTCATCTAATTAATCCTATTAGGAGTAAAATAGGGTGTCCACGTATTACTAACTTTCACCATTTTTTTAAAAACCAATATTTGTATTAATTTTTTATTTAATTAATTTGTAAAGTAAAATTGAAAAAAAAAGTCATCGAATTAATTCTATTAGGAGTCAAATAGGGTGTCCACCAATTAGAATTTTACCTTATATATATATATAAAGAATTTTGACAATTCTATTTAAATAATATTTTGGATTAAAATTTACAAACACACGCTTTTCTACTTAGTTTTTCTTCTTATTTTGATTTTGATTCAAGTTGTCTTCCTGCGTTCATTATCATCATTCTTTATGACTTTCTTTATTTATTTTAGTTAATAGCGTTAAAGATTAAATATGAATATACATAATCAACAATTGACAATAAAATTTTTCCCTTTTGATAATCTCTCATAAAATTTGCTTGTGATTTGAGGTAAGTTTTCTTAAATTTTAATATGTTCTTGAAGCTTACTCTAATTGTTATCGCTTACACAGAATATGATCAAACAATCTCTTATGAGGTAATTTAATTTTTTGTATCAATATATATAATTATCTTTCTTCAGTGGATGATGCTTTGTAAGCATGCTTTTCTATCCAAAGAAGAAGTTCAATGTTTCTACATTTATAGAGTTGATGATTTTTTTCCGTAAAGCATAATTATTTTCGAGTTTCACACGTATAGAGATTTATAATTTTGGGGTCACAAATGGGCCCATGGGTCCCGTAATCTGAAAACGAAAAATACACTTGTGTTCCTTACCATCCCAGGAGCGCATGCCCAAAAATTGAGCAAAAACGGACAACAATTGGGGCTCAAAACAGCCCGCTCAAGTCAAGAATTAAAGATGGAATTTTTAAGAAATCAAAGTCAGAATTTAGCCAAAAGGTACTTACCACAACGAGAAGGCAAGCTAAGGAGGTGCAAATTCCAAACCCACAATCATGCAAGCTCAAGAGGGCAGCCTCTACAAAGGATTTTCAAGCTTTGAGAAATGACAACAATGGAGGTTTTTCAAACAATTGAAGAAGAACAACTTGGGGGAGAGGAACTTACCAAAATCGACAAAGGAACGAGACCATCCAACCCAATTGATGACTTTCTCCAAGCTAAGACTAAAAGAATAACTTTGGTGGAGAGGGTTTTTAGTTTGGAGCTGGAACTAAATGAGAAATAAGGCTGGAAAAATGAAGTTTCAGCACTTTATAGTTGTTGGCCGCAGACCAGCGCCATCGCGCAGGAGGGAAGCCTGGCGCTATTACGCCAGAAGGGCACCATCGGGCTGGCACGCGGGCGAGCGCTGGAGTGCTATCCCGCTGGCACGGCGCCATCGGCGCTGAAGGCACGCACAGGCTAGCGCAATCGCGCTACCTGGGCACGCCATTTGCGCTGAAGGCCCTGCCTGCACTAAAAACCAGCAAAACTTAAAACTCCCATGGGGCATTCCGGGCACAATCGAAACTCGATACTCAAAATTCAATAGTGCTATTAGAGTGGAAACGACATTTTGGACTCAACGGAATTGACGAAACTTCCATATAAGGTCATTTCGGAAGAATATTGACCCAAGTCAACACTAGCTAACACCGACCAAACACCCAAAATGAGCCCAGCTCATCCGGAACCCAAACCAACCACCTATCTAACCTAACTCAGCATTCCGGAGCTAGCGGTGCTAATAAAATTTCCACCCGAGGCCATCTTCTCCGAATGTTGACCAAAGTCAACCAAACCAGCCCAATTGGCCTGAAAAGACAGAACGAGAGAGAATTCCAAGCTGAAAAGCGCCTGAATCCCGACCAAAGATCCCTCTAGACCAAAGTCCACGCTCCGGAGCTAACGGAACTGTCGAAATTCGATTCCGAGCATGTTCACCGAGAATGTTGACCAAAGTCATCAATGAATTCAAAAAGCCTAAAGCTATAAAATAAGGAATGGCCAAAAAGACCAAGCAAATGGCTCGGGCACCGAACTACTGATCCCAGCAAGCCATAAATGACTTGAGGCCGCTACAGACAGGCTCTAATGCTACAAGAACGGTGAAAACGTGTAAATGACCGGGTGGGTCATTACATCATCCACTACTAAAAAGACTTTCATCCCTGAAAGTCAGGAAAGAAGGATAGACTAGAGATTAAAAGAACAACGGAAACACAGCCTGCACTACTCTCTCGGACAACCTGGGTAGCCTCCTCGGCCGGACGGCACCCAACAGAACAGAACCATCGAAGGCAACCAAGCCTAAACCCCTTACTAGCCAAGCTAGATTCCAACTCAACCTTCAAAACTCAAAAGGGTCTGCCAACCCAAACTGAACCTCGAGAACCTCAACCGAAAGGCACCGACACAACACCAAAACCAGAGAATCAAGGCTATACACACACAGAGCTCGAGTCTTCAAAACCACCACCAAATTCACCAGAAGAGCCCCATCAACCCAAAACTCCAACTTATGAACCCGTTGATCCATAAATCACTTTTATCCTGAGCAGAACCCTTTCACACCATAACCTGAAGTTGCATACGAGTCTAACACTCAACCAATATCGAAGCATCAACTGAAACACCAGAAATACACAGCCTTCGCTTATACTCTACCACGAACGAAGTCACCCTCTATACTCAAGTTCTACTAAAGTCAAGCTAAAGTCTACTAACTTTTGCCATCCAAGATAACAACCCACAACGGGTCCTTAAAAACTGGAGTTACCTGACCCAACTGACCATCAAGCAACAGAAGAACACTTTTGCCAACACCAAACTCGCTAACTGAACCCAAGTGATTAACCCATATGAATCTGACTGAAGTCTGCACACCAAAGTTAGGAAAGGCATATATGAATACCTTGTGTTGACGAAGAAGCTTCCCACTGTAGAACTAACCCAACCGTTGCACCATGCCGAGTCTGAGTCAACCAAAAGTGAATGAACCAGGGAAACCTTCCCAACAGACAAAAACCAAAACCAATCTCTGCAAGAAGTGTGGTAAGCCTACCATGAAGTATGAAATCACCGGCTAAGCTCCAAACTCTGAGAATACTGTTGCAACTCTGAATACTCGAACACCATTTTGAGCTGAAGTCGTCTTACCAAGCTCACCTCGGGAAGAAGTCCACCACGCCATGAGTACCAAGTCAAAACACCCCGAAGGCCAAGGAAAAAGGTGCATGGAGTTCAAAGTTACCATCTAGCCATAGAAATTTTTGCATATACCTTCAACTCACCTTTTTGGCTCAAATCAACTGTTCCTCTGAATTAGCGCACAAACCAACCATCCCAAAGAATACCACACACCGAACTTCTAGTCCCCAATGGCCGAATCTAACCAACACTGGAACCCCACATAAACAACAGCTCTGGAAGAATCAACTAAACAATCTTTCAAATCCTCGGCAAATGAATGACGATTCCCAGTCTCTACGTATCATCAGAACCCAAAATAGCCTCGCTAGTCTCAACGCGCACAACCTGACCACGTATAATACATCACCACTAGTTTTGGAACTCACGCCACTGCATCTGTCCGATTAAAAAGGAAGAAATTTCATACCATGAAGAGCACTACTAAAATCAGGAATATCCCGCCCAATATAGAGGTTAGCCAAGGACTAGGTGTCCAAGGCCAATAGCCACATCCGAAACTGAAGTAAAAGAAACTAAGTTGCCCGAGCCTACTGCCTCCCGGCACTAGGATGATGCAACCAAATAGAAATTTCCACGAACCATCCGATGAAACCTGTCAAGCCATGATTCTGAACCCCAACTTCAAAACTGCCAACCAAAGCCTTTGTCGAACCCGTATGCTGCCAATGAACCCTTAAGAACCCAAGCCAACTAGGCTTGAATATGCAAGTTGCCAACACCGCCGCTGCTACCAAAACACAAACCAATCGATGGAAACCCACTGCAATGTGTAGACGGCTGAATCAAATCACCAACACACAATCCCAAAGCAAACCTTCGTCGCCACCTCAGTCAACTACTAAGACACATAAACACCAACACAAAGTCATCTCCCCCCTTTTTGGCTAAACAAAATCCTTCTATAGCGTATACAAAACCTTACAATTTCTTTCTCAAGGATAAAAATCTGGAGCCATTACCTTAGCTACCAAACTTACGTTGTCAAAACTCAACAAGGCAGAAGAAAAAAAGGTCGGATGCCCGACTCACCTAAAATGCTATGAATACAACCCAACCACGAGGTTACGGTCAACACTTAGTCGGAAGTAAAGTCAAAACCCAATCACCATGCCAATATCAAGAGCTCATCCAGAGAACTACGATCAGGATTCCTTCCAACTGGAACAGGGGATACAACAAAACACCCAACGGACAAAGAACTAGAGGAGACTATAGGAACAACCCACGTACCTGCCAACCTCCTAAGCTAATCAACAAAGAGGGTCGACTCTAAACACTCGGGAGGCCAAACCGATCTATGCCAGCTAGCATAATAAAAATCTCCCAACTAAGGCAAAATCTCAACTCTGGCACAACTACCGGTAATACACTGAACAATCACAAGGATCTCTAGACATGCTAGATAACAGCCTAGGTAACAACCATCTAGGACCGCTAGAAAGAAAGACCCAAAGCAAGCCTAGAACCACAACAAACAGGAAGCGAGCTCTACAAATCCTACTCACAAGCTACAACTCTGGGTAAAACACCTCACAGGGCTAACTCAACCCCATCAACTACTAAAGAATAAACTACCAATAAGACAACACACCGATACTACAATTCAGGTATCCAAACAACTAAACAAGTAGCAGGTAAGCATATAAGCAATTAAATGATGAAAGGGATAGAATCGCAATACGAGCAGGACCATCACAATTCGAAGGCAGCAAAAGCCTAACCTGGAGCAACGATATCAGGAGCCTTTACCTCTGTCCCACACAGAGGAGCATTAAACTGACGGGATCTAACTCTGGACTGAGTGGTCAAAACTGAAGGCCCAATCATCCCTCGTCGGTGACAAGCTCTATAAGGGGGACCAGTCTCTTCACAATCATAACAACCAGGCTGACCGGGATACACATTCATGGGGCAATTCCTAGCAAAGTGCCCACGCTCACCACACCGAAAGCAAACCCTACTGAACGAAGCTGGACTAGAAGATCTCGCTGAACCTGACCAGCTACCATGGCCTACATACTCTGAAGGCAAACCCCAAAGAATCTGAACCATACCATATCCACTCTACTCAATATGTCATGTACCAACACCCCCTAGAACCTGTGGAGCAACTAAAACTGGCCTGGTAGATAAGAAGCAGTGGAACCTATCTCTGGTGGAGAATCCTCTACCTCGAGTCTGTGAACCTCGAGAACTGTCCTGGCGATGACGTTTCTTAGTACTACCTCCATAAGCCTCACGGAATAAACCCTCGATGGCCCAAGCATGATCCACTACCTGAAGGAAGGTAGTCCAAACTGTAACCAAGTGCTGGGTAGCCAAACGGAGCGGTGAAATCAAACCCCCAACAAAGCTCAAAACCCTATCAAAATCTGAAGGCACAGTCCTAGAAGTACGCCTAACCATCTCGTGAAATCTTTCCTCATACTCCAATACCGACAGACAACCCAGCTGAAGAACTGGGAGCTCAACCCTAATTGAAGCACAACTCATAGAACCGGTTACTGAAACACCTAGCGGATGGCTCAGAGTCCTAGCCACAGTGTCTTGAAGAACTGGGGTAACTATAGATCCAATCAGAGGCTGGGCTGGTCCCACACCCCATATCTGATGTGGTAAACTCTCACTCTGTAGTCCTAGCGTTGACGAAAGCACTGAAGCAACAGGCACAGAAGCCTCGGCATCACCCGCTGTCGAACTCGCCTTAGGAATCTAAGAAAGAATGAAACAACTGAAGTTTAGAAGTCCATAGATCCAGGAATGCACGATAAAGAGCCAAGAAGATAAAACTTTTCCTAACAATGCCATGTAGCCTCCCGCAGATAGGATACGGATGTCATCGTACTGATCCACGAGACTCTACTTAGACACTTGCTTCTGTACCACGACACTGGTGAACCTAGAGCTCTGATACCAAGCTATCAGGACCCGATTTCTCAGGTCATGATGGCACCTACAATCCCCCAGTAGGTGAATCAATCCCCGTAGTCCGAAACGGTTAGTAATGGGCTACTACCTAACCAAAATGCACAATAAGCAGAAATAGCAGAAGCAGAATGTAAAGGTAGACAAAGTGGTAGCAAAACTCAAATATATACATAAAGAGAACTACACCAACCCCAAGACTTGGTATCGATAGTACAGAAGCTTCTAATAGAGTACAAGTGCTAGAAGTAACAAAATACATTACAATTTATCTCCGAAAGTACAAGGAGTAACAGTGCCAAAAGATGAGATACGGTCAAGCCCCGACCATTAGGCGCTCACCCTAGTCTCAAATATCCACAATCTGCACGAGTCTCCAACGCGATCAATGGTGAAAGCTCAACTAATATCTGTACAGAAAGTGCAAAAATGTAGTATGAGCACCAAAAAAATGGGTACTCAGTAGGTATCATCGGCCTACTGAGCGCATAGAAGATATAAAAACAGTAAGTAACAGATAGCAAGCAGTCATTGAAGCAATAAATGAAGCACAAGGAGCTAGCACAGAGAATAGGCAACAAAAAGCTACAGGCAAAACATGCTAGCACAGAGGATACAATTACACAGAATCACAGGTGAAGGAAAGGAGAAAGCACCTGGGGTCCTTGCACAATAATACAAGTAAGCAAAAAAAGAGGGAGAGAGAGAGAGTTGAGAAAATGACGGTATACCGGTAACCTCAAGCAAGGGAAAAGACGCAAGGCAGTCTAACATACTCAAAATGGAATCAACAAGTATAAGGAAATCATAACACCAATCCAATCACATGATAGCATAACCAGGAATTCAACTCACAAGTACAACCCTAGGATGGAATAACTAACCCACAATAACTAAGATATACCACTCAACTCCCAACAAGAAAAGAACTAGAATCTCATACTCTGCTCATAGGCCACACAAAAGTGCCCCAATAAGATAGGACTCCCTAGCCCTCTCAATAATCAGAAATCCCACAACCGGAGCCTCAACAGGTTAACCATCACTAATCCTTAGATAACCGAGTGCCAAGACAAGCTCTAAATAAGATAGGAGTAAATATAATCTACCTACAGTCCCAACGACCGCCCATACAACCGAGGAACACAATCAAGCGAATACAAACCCTCCGCCGCCCATACAACCGGAGCGTACACTGAACACATAGCAGACAAAAGTGGAATCAAATGCATGATATGATATGATGTGACAATAACCAATGTGTTCCCCCTCAGGTACCTTTCGGGCCCATACAGAGGCGGGACCCATGGAAGGCTCTTTCCTATGTACCTCTCCTCTATCATACCCCCCCTTCCTGGCACGCTGCATCGGGCCGTAGCCTGTGGCCCAGGAACAACAGGGGTCCATAGAGGTCTACCTCTCGACCACATACAAAAACTCAATCTCAAAGCGTGTCCTCCAGAATCGAGTCTGGGTTCAAGCCAATGGCTAAGTCTCAAATGTAGCTCAAAGCTCAAAATCTCGTAGTACATGCCCGGCTTAGACCCGGGTCTAAAATAGTAGTAATCTCAAAAGACCCTCTCAAATGGTGCCCGAAGTATACCAGGGTCTAAAGCAGTGATCAAAGTCTCTATAACTCAAAGGGTGCCCGGAGTGTGATCGGGTCTAAAATGGTAGAAAATCAAGTTTAGTGCTCTACCCGACAGAGACTAGTATCAGTAATAAAATCAAGTCTAGTGCTCTGCCCGACAGAGACTAGTACCAGCAATAAAATAAGTGTGAAATCATCCAAAATCCCCTTTTCTATCATGAACCGTACCAAAAATGAGCACCCAGGGCCATGCAAGTTTAGGAAAATCATCCGTAGTGGCTCACAGCCAAAACTGTAGTAAACCATGCAGGGGAAAACCTTTTTCATGGATGATATGCTTGCACACAAATATAAATTAGCCCAACGGCTCACAACAATTCCTATCAGCTCTACATAGGCCCAACAACTACTCAGCAGACATAACCAGCCTTAAAGGATAATCTCTATGTCCGAGACTCACGGGCATTCCCCAAATAACCCACCATCTATGTTCCAGAGTCAAACCAAGGCCGCACAGGACCACAAGGGTAATATACAATACCACGCGAATACTACAAACAACGTATGAATTAAGCGGACGAACAAGGCGGACAAGGTCTAGGGTACCAACCTATAACAACCCACCCAAGGATGTTAATGAATGCAGGTATAGCCTATATATGCAGAGTCTAGGTAGAGAAAGTCATAACCTACCTGTCGTCCGACGAATAGCTGTGGGGACGGCGGCGTCCAGGCTCGAACTGCGCCGAGAAGCTCTAATTCACAAAAATAATATCAAAACAGTAATTTATACGGCAAAATGAGACTAAGAATACCCATAATGCCATAAGCACAACCGGGTCGAAATCCGGGTCACAAACGGGCCCGTGGGCCCCACAATCCAAAATTGGAAACAAAAAACACACTTGTGTTCCTTACCATCCTAGGAGCGCATGCCAAAAAATTAAGCAAAAACGGACATCAATTGGGGCTCAAAACAGCCCGCTCAAGTCAAGAATTAAAGATGGAATTTTTAAGAAATCAAAGTCGGAATTTAGCCAAAAGGTACTTACCACAACGAGAAGGCAAGCTAATGAGGTGCAAATTCCAAACCCACAATCATGCAAGCTCAAGAGGGCAACCTCTACAAAGGATTTGCAAGCTTTGAGAAATGGCAACAATGGAGGTTTTCCAAACAATTGAAGAAGAACAACTTGGGGGAGAGGAACTTACGAAAATCGATAAAGGAACGAGACCATCCAACCCAATTGATGAATTTCCCCAAGCTAAGACTAAAAGAAGAACTTTGGTAGAGAGGGTTTTTAGTTTGGAGCTGAAACTAAATGCGAAATAAGGCTGAAAAAATGAAGTTCCAGCACTTTATAGCTGCTGGCCGCAGACCAGCGCCATTGACGCTAAAGGAGCGCTATCGCGCATGAGGGAGGTCTAGCGCCTCGGTACTATCACGCCAGAAGGGAGCCATCGTGATGGCACGGCGCCATCGGCGCTGATGGAACGCACATGCTAGCGCAATCGCGCTACCTGGGCCCATTGGCGCTGAAGGCCCTGCCTGCACTAAAAACAAGCAAAAGTTAATACTCCCACGGGACATTCCGGGCACAACTGGAACCCAATACTCAAAAACCAATAGAGCTATTAGAGTGGAAACGACATTCCGGACTCAACGGGATTGACGAGACTTCCATACGAGGTCTTTTTGGAAGAATGTTGACCCAAGTCAACACTAGCTAACGCCAACCAAACACCCAAAATGAGCCCGACTCATCCGAAATTCGAACCAACCACCTACCTAACCAAACTCGGCATTTCGGAGCTAACGGCGCTGACGGGATTTCCATCCGAGGCCGTCTTCTCCGATTGTCGACCAAAGTCAATCAAACCAGCCCAACTGACCTGAAAACACAGAACGAGAGAGAATTCCAAGCTGAAAAGCTCCCGGATCCCAACCAAAGGTCCCTTTAGACCAAAGTCCACGCTCCTGAGCTAATGGATTTGTCAGAATTCGATTCCAAGCACGTTCACCCATAATGTTGACCGAAGTCAACGAATTCAAAAAGCCTAAACCTCTAAAATAAGGAATGGCCAAAAAGACCAAGCAAACGGCCCGGGCACCGAACTACCGATCCCAGCAAACCATAAATAACTTGAGGCTTCTACAGGTAGACTCTAACGGTACAAGAACGGTGAAAACGTGTAAATGACCGGGAGGGTCATTACAACAACTTTTTGATAGACTAGTTTAGTGTACGTGCGTTGCACGTGTGTATGACGTTGATCAATAAAAAACTTAATTGCACAATAGCTAAATTTTATATCTTATAAACATGCAAGATTAAATTAGTTGCACAATATTTATAAGATTTTATTGTTGTTATTGTTGTTATTGTTGTTGTTGTTGAGATGTCAACATGTTATGTTATCTGTCTATAAATGATTATTAAATTTAATTGGTCTTTTTGTTTAACCAAAAAAATTAATTTGATCCTTTTGTTGTCTTTCAGTTGTGTTATTAACTTGACGCAATCATGCATACGTATTGCAATAATAATAACAACATATCTAGTATAGTTTCACAAAGTGAGATATAAAAATTATAGAGTGTAATCTTACATTTACTTCAGAGACTGTTCATTTGGTCAATTGATCTGCATATGAATGATATAAAAAATAAAAATAAGAAACTATTGGGAGAATAATCTCTCAACAATACTTCGTTTGAGGATTACATTGTGAATGTTATTGTATTGTTATAGAAAAGAATAATTCTCAATTTATAGAAGTCCAAAACCTTTTCCTCCAAAAAAGAGTTGCCTAAATATGATTTTTTTTTATTTTTCTTCTATAAATTATTTATTAATATTAAAATAACATGAGTTTCAAAAAAGTTAAACTCATACGAATAATGTCTAATATCAAAAATTTAGTACTAATATGTTTCCTTCTTATTCTCTCATTGAAGCCCCCCCCCCCTTTTTTTTAACCTACGGTAATATTTTGACTATTAACCTGTTCTTCTTTTCCCTTTTTTATTAAATTTTTTCCTTCACCACTAATATTTTTCCTTTTTAACAAATTTGTATATTTAAAGAGTTTTTTCAATTTGAAAATAAATTTACTAATATGACGAATTTGAAAAGGAATAAAATTGATTTTGATTGGATAAATCTACATAAAGTATGCCTTGAAAGGGGATGCATTCAGTATAGAATGAATTCAGAAAACAAAAGAAAGAAGATAAGCAGATGGTGTAGTTAAAATATCAATCGCAAATGAAAATAAAGAACAATCTGAATATTTTGTTTTCGTTTTTGTTCATCCACTTTCAACTTTCGTTTTCAGGTTTTTATTCATCGACATTCACTTTTTATTCATCATAGTTTTTATATATTAATTGCTATGCCAGCTTAAGTTTAATTTCCAATAATTTTATATGAAATACTTTATACACAAAACTTCTATACAAAAAATATATAAGAATTTCTCATAAAATAAAAATCAACTCTTAGATCATACTAACAAAGAATAAAAATCATCACGTAAAACCGTTAATCACTATAAAATATATAAAAAGACAATAAATTTATTAAAAAATAATAATTAACTTTAAAAAAGCTATAATACTTTTTCCTTTGATTTCACAGAAAATCAAGGTCATTTGTTGTAAATTATTAAATATGATAATTCAAAGTTGTAAGTTAGAATAATACTTTTGCAAGAAATCACTTATCATGTATTAGACAAATCGACAGTAGACGATGAGGTTAGTGCTCTTTGAGAAAGAATTAAATTGTGTAATTGTTGTTTTATGAATAGAAAGCCAAAGTGAATTGATATTAGAAATCCATATGAATTTATATTAGTCAATATTCTGGAAATCACAAAGCTGGAGACCCATTAACGAAAGCTACACTTTAACTCAAAAAATACTCGTAAACCTGAAGAATGTTGGAATTGAAATAACATAACATCATGTGAAAGCTAACCATTGCAAACCATGGCGGCTAATTTTATTTAACTTAGGATACATAAAGAAATCTTATTCATGTAAGAGTTTTCATATGACTTATGCACTGAGATTTCTTTAATCGAAAATATTTATTAGTCTTGAAAATTGTAATAAAGAGATTTTATATGTAAGTAATTAATGTTCTTAAACTCGATATTCACTTTCTTTGGCCCTCACAAAAGTTGAAGAAACAACTTGAAAATTAAAAATTTAAAGTTAACTCAAATATATATTTTTTTTAAAAAAACTCATTGAACTAAGTATAAAACTTGGCACCAAAATATTCATCCTCCTACAAATAAAAGTGAAACAAAAGAAAAACTTGGAAGAAAATAAAATAAACCAATAAGAATGTATTTCACAAATAAAAAAGAATTTCAATACTCATTCCCATAAGCCAAAGAATAATAGTGGGGCATCGAGGTATTATTCCCTTTTTTATTCAACTAACGGATCTCGATATGCACTCTGGATGCAAAGGTTCTTTCGGTTGGTCGCATGAATCTCTAAACAATAGATTTACAATAGGAAAAAAGATCAAATTTACCCTCTACTTTAGTTTATTGGCCAACTTTATTCTTTATCATACTTTAGGGCTATATTTACTCCAGCCATTAACAAAATTTTCATATATGTACAATATGTAGAATAGATCCTAGAAAATTCACTTAAAACGCAGTAAAATAATGATTACATAATAGAGTTTATAAATTAAAGTGTCTAATATCATAATAATCTAGCTTGATATTAAGTAGAGAATCAAACGAATATGTTCTCACCCTATGAAAGATATGATATATTTCTACCTTAGCTTGAAAGTAACCTCCTAAAGATTAAAAAGGACGCATTTTAATCTTATACAACTAAAAAGAGAAGATATGTTAAGTTAGAATATCAATTCAAGGACACCTTTCCAATGCAAAGCTTCTTAAGTCTCTGCTTTGCCATGCAAATGGCTCATCCATTCATTCACGACGTGCCTACAAGTGGAAAGCGGTTCGACCAGACCTAATAACTTTAGTTCGAACTTTGAATTTATAGTAAAAAATTCATTGAATATGTACAAATTATTTATTTAGAATCCAGTAACTTAAAAGAATAAGAATCTCAAACCTCTGTTTTGCCATGCAAATGGCTCATCTATTCCACCACGACGTGCCTACAAGTGGAAAACGGTTCGACCGGACCTAATAACTTTTGAATTTAAGGTAAAAAAGTCATCGAATATGTACAAAATATTTATTTAGAATCCAGTAATTTAAAAGAATTAGAATCTCGAACCTATAAACTTCAAATTCTGGCTCCGCCTCTGCATCTCAAACTAATTGTGGAGCCATTAGAGATGCTAAGGTAATAGATTTTTCTGGAGGAATTTCAGCCTTGGAGCTGTCCATTAAATATCACCAAACCATCACGAGAGGGAACAACTTTCACTCTTCCCTTCGACCATCCTATTGATGACTGAGATTAACCATTCAAATCAGGAATAAAATTTGATTGAGACAGAGATCATACTGTTGACACCAATCAAAGAGTATGCACAAACAAAATAAGCCACAAATCAAAATCTTTAATATGAGTAGGCCACAAATCAAAACAATGCGAATTAATCTAACCTTTACATAAAAATTTCTTAAAGCCCGATCGAACATTGATCTACCACCTGTATTAAGCAAAAAAATAGCAGATAGCAACAGAAGAGAAACTAAAATAAAATAATACGATAATAAAGATATCAAAATAATGCGATTAAACCTAATATAATCAAAATAACAGATAGCAACAGAACAAAAACTAAAATAAAACAATACGAGCAGAAACTAAAACAAAACAATACGATAATAGAAATATCAAAATAATGCCATTAAACCTAATCTAATCAAAATAATGATCAAACAAAGACAATAAAGTGCTCAAGTTTGTTTGCTGTGAGCTGCCGAAATTTGTTTGTTGTTGTTGTTTAGTTTATGCTAAAAATATTAGGTTTTAAAGCCTTATATATAAACCTAAAATGTCAATAAGTAGTCAAATTGTAATCCTTGCCGTGATCAAATTATATAAACCTATTATTTAAACTTTTTTCCATATATTATTAATAATTAGAGAAAAATAATAAAAAGACGATTTTGTCTAAAGGAGAGACTTTTAATGAAGGACAAAAAGTTCAAATCATATTATAAGGTGCTTCACACTTTTAATATAATATAGATATAGATAATTTGATATATTATCTAAGAATTTTATAGTATCTATTGAGATCATATAAATATTTGCACCATAATTCTCGTTGAATTGCTTTTATTTTTCAAGAAAGTCTTTGGGTTTTTGAGTTTGCATTGAATTTGATTCATTTGAGGTCTCACATATAATAAAACAGATTACATTTTTGGTACTATATTTTTTGGTCAATTTGTCATATTTTTCTTTGGTAATTGTGTTTGAACAGCAATCAAAAATTTATTTTTTATTTTTCCCGTTAATTTGAGCATTTGGATGTTTTGTGTGTTATTAATTGGTATGTGAGAATGAAAGCCTATTACCTTAATACTATTAAAAAAAGTTAAATAATTGGTTAATGAATTGGCTTCATATTTTTTATCATTAATAATATAGTAATTATATCAAAAATAAATAAAGAAAGAATTAGTCTCATATCTTTTGGCATTACCATTAATAAAAAATACATCAAAAATAGTAAATAAGCTAAAAAGTAATCCCAACTTTTTTATATTTATTAATCTACATGTCAACCATCTAAAAGTGCATTGATAATTATTTGAGCAAAAACTAATGGAGCGAAGCTAAATCCGTTTAGACGTATGTGTGTGTTTTTATCTAACTACAACACTTAGAGATAATATTTTGTAGATGCTGTTGATAAGGATACTAACTGAAAATAGAGAGAGGAAATAGGATAGTTATTTAGCTTAATTAGTCATATACGTAAAGGAACGAATTACACATTTTATATTGTCATTAAATCATGTAACATACACAATTTTTTTTTTATATATTTATTGTTAATTAACACAATACACACGTGTAAAACACGTACACTAAACTAGTCTTCTATACTATATTAAAAGTGCGAAGCACCTTATAATGTGATTTGAACTTTTTGTCTTTCATTAAAAATTTCCACAATAGACAAAACTGTCATTTACTATGTTCCTTAAATTATTATTTAATTATTTTTATAATATTTAAGACTTTTAACTCAACTAAAATTTTCATTTAAAATAACAACACTAATTTAAGTCCTTATATATTTAAACACACAATCACAAAGACGTATATCAATAGATATCAAGAGAAGTTGTGAAACCAGAGGTTAGTATGTTAATTGTGTTCCTTTTCTCCAATAATTTATTTGTCTTTGTATTATTGTTGCAGTTCTTCTATAATCATGGTGTTGTTCGTTTTATTGAAGCCAAAAGAAAAGTGAAAATAAAGGTAAGTCAAGTCAATATTTTATTTTTTCTCTTTCGATCTTGATAGGTGATTCAAATATTAATTTACGTTGTTTTTTTCTTCAGTTCTTATTCCTTCCTTTGCTTTTGATCATCTAGATCAATAACGTTATTCAGTGTATTATCATATTAGTTATTTAGATTCCACATCTATATCAGTTTACAAATATATACATAATTTTTGGATCTATGATAAGTGATTCAAACATTAAGTTTTATGTTATTTTTTTCTCAAGCTCCAATGATTCGTCTGCTCTTGATCGTCTAGAGGAACTTAGTGAAAGTCACTGTGATCATGCCTAATTAATTTTTTTAAATTTAGTTATTTTGGTAAAGGAAAAAAAGAAGACCATGAGAAGGAATTTAATAATAAAATGTACACACAAAAACTTATTCCTTATTTTTTATTAAATCATTATTTAATAAAAGATTCAAACTTATTTTTTTTAAGTTTTATATTTAATAATAAAATGTACACACAAAAATTTATAACTTTTATATACATTTATTATTAATTAACGTGATACACACGTGCAAATCACGTACACTAAACTAGCTATATTAAAAGTGTGAAAATCTTATAATGTGATTTGAACTTTTTGTCTTTCATTAAAATACTTTGCAATAGACAAAATCGTCTTTTACTATTTTTTTGAAATAATTATCATTTAATTATTTTCTTAATATTTAGAGTTTGAAATTAATTAAAGTTATAGTTATTAAATATTTACTTATTTATAAAAGGTAAGAACTTTAAATATTTAATACTATTTTTCTAAAATAAAAAAAATATAGAAAAAGCAATGAATTCAAATTGGAAAAAACACGCACGAATTTATGAAGATGGAAGAATGTTTCAATATTTTGGACTGTAATTGGAAAAAATTTGTTATATTTAAATCAAGTAAATATTTTTCTTGGAACAAGTAAATATTTATTTATTACATCTACCCTTATTTAAATCGTATAGGATTGTAAATAGCTACGTCTTTATAAATAATTAGAATTTTACCTAAAATATTTGAGAAAGAGAATTAGAAAAAGACTCCTAAAATATATATATAAAAAAACAACTTCAAATACACATTACATATCCGCTTAAAAAGACACTACATAAGTTCTTTAATCTTCTTTATACATTTTATATTGATTGACAACTGAACGTGAAGTACACGCGCAACGCGCGTATACTGGACTAGTTATCTTAAAAGTATGAAGGTCCTTATAATATTGATTGAACTTTTTGCCCTTCATTAAAAATCTCTCTTTTAGACTAAATTATCTTTTAACTTTTTTCTCTAATTATAATAAATGTATTAAAAATATTTGGAGAAAGTTTTCTAAAGTGTCGGAAAGGGTATTCCTAAGGTGTAAGGTTTCCTACTTTGCAAAAAAAGGTCGGCTAATTCACTTTTTCATAAAATTTAGGATTCTTATACTAATTATTAATACTCACATTGATTTTTCTCTTTGTATTAGCTTAGAATTAGCTTGAGGTATCTATTAGGTTTTGATACGTGTCTGAGAGAATTTTTAGTATAAAGATTAGGTTTAATTTTATTATTTTGATATCTCGATTATCGTATTTGTTACAACCCATACCACTGTGAGTGGCACCCACCCAACCCCCGAATGAGCGAACCAAATAGAGTCCAACTCTTAGCATAGCCTAACAACTTAAAACCAGTGTGCAGAAATGTAAACTAGCAATCAATCATAATAAAATCAACTCTATAAAATAAATATAATCTGCGAAAATCCCTCCCTAGAATCTGAAAGTCATCGTACCAAAAACATCTACCAAAACAAGAGTACGGGGATGCAACCCCAAATATAGAAATAGTCTAAGCCCGAAACAAATGGGCTACAACTCAAATAGATGGAAATCAAGGCAGCTTGGTCAAACAACTCAGCCTTGATATCTCGAAGTGTCAGGCCTACAAGTGAGGTCGTGCATCAACCGCTGAAAGATTTTCTGTACTCACAAAAAGACAAGCAAGTGCAGTATCAGTACACAACCACCATGTACTGGTAGGATCATTAGCCAGTTCCAAATATATAGTGTATGAGTAGTACAACAATAAAGTAAGAGTACAGAAACACATAGGCAAGTCAACAGGTATTCCTAACTTCAAGTCTCTACTTAACTTGTTCCCACATGCAAACCACTTCACATTTATGATCAATAATCCATAACAATAACAAGTATACCTCATCAAATATCCCGAACTCACCCTGGATCCCTTCTAGACAATACCTAAGTGTCAAACACACAACCCGATCTACACAAGGACAAAACTCATAAAGCAATGTAATAGCCCGGCTTCTCAAGAACAAAAAATACACAATCACAATTCATAAACACAATCCGGTCCACTCAAGGAACCATTAATAAAGATGCAATCAATACAATAAAGTAAACCCGTACCAGGCGTGGTACCCGAGCCAATCGTTAGTGTTATCCCGTACCAAGCGTGGTACCCGAGCCAACCGTTAGTATATCCCATACCATGCGTGGTACCCGAGCCAACCATTAGTAATTCCCGTATCAGGCGTGGTACCCGAGTCAACCAAATATTACATAAATCCACAGTCACAAACAATGAACATTCAACACTTGTAAACCAACTAGCAATAACACTTAAATCATTTCACAAGACTGAAAAACAGGACTTTTGGACATTCCTAAATCATTCCCTAAGCAATGCAAACCATACAAATACTTAGACTTGAGTACTCAAACATACAATGCATACATAAATCAATAACCATCACCTACCTTGAATAAGCAAGCTCTATAGTGCCGAAGATTTTCCCCTTTCAGCATCCCTTGCTTGTTCTTGGTCTAGAAACAAATACACAGCAACCAAAAATCAATCCTCATGGCCTACAATTTACCCGAATTATGAAAAATCCCAAACCCCAGGCCAACCATGATCATTCCACCCATTCCCGAGCTTTCCCACCATTAATTCACCTAAATTAATCATTTTTATGGATTCTCTTAGAGAATTATAGCTAAAAGATCATTAACCATTATCAATAATCAAGACTCAAGAACTCTAGCACCCTAGAATCACCTTTTTCCCCGGATTCTACCATTCTTAGGTCATCCCAAACCTTTCCCCAAGTCCACCCCTAGAGATTCTATAGTGTAGGAAAGATATCACAGAGTTTGGGGAGTAGAATTCTTATCTTTAGGACAAAAAATGGTATCGCCCCCTTCTTCTCCCAAAATGTTCCAAGAAAAACTGAACTATTTTGGGGAAGTTTTTGCATTAAATCTCATCATGATCCGATATAACGGTCCACTTTGCTATAGCGGTACCGCCATAGCAGAGTCGTCCGCTATGGCGGAGGCTGACCATTGTTGACTTTCGTTGTAGCGGTAATTTCTCCGCTATAGCGGAGGTCACTATGGCTGAGTGTCAACCTCCGTAGAGGTTGACACGGGACAAAAATTAATAAAATCTCTAAAACTAGTTAATTTTATAACACACTTATTTTTCCCACGTCTCAGAATAACCCCTTCACGTCAACCTCAATTCCAAAAGTTTTACTTACCAGAATTTGATTTCAAAAAGTCCCCCGTACTCTTTTATGTGTTAGCTACAAGAAAAACTAGCTCGAATCAAGTCATCAAATACAATCCTTACCCGGATTATCCTAGACCATACCTCGCTCCAAATTCGGCCGAGACTAGCCTAGGCCAAAGTTTCAAACTCCCAAATCCAGAGTTTTCTAACTCTAAAAATTGGCACGAATGATTTTCCCGTAAAGACAGACCCGATCGTTACAATAAATACTAATTTACCCATTTTTCGTTCTTGAATGATCAAACCCAAAAATATGGAAAGTAAAGAGCAAAAGGAGTAGTACATATATTCTCAAACAAGTGAGGGTACTTATATTGCATGTCCCTCTCGGTTTCCTAAGTGGCTTTCTCAATCGGACGATGCTTCTATTGAACCTTTACCATATGGACACCTTTTTCCTCAATTTCTGGACATCCCGATCAAGAACCAAAATCGGTTCCTCTTCATAGTGAAGATCCTTATCAAGTAGCACCTCATCCCACTTGATGATGCAGTCTCCATCCCCATGGTATCACTTTAGCATGGATACGTGAAACACCGGATGGACACCCGATAAACTAGGCGGCAGAGCCAATCTATAAGCGACGAGCCCTATGATCTTAAGAACTTCAAACGGTATGATGAACCAGGGGCTGAGCTTGCCCCTTTTATCGAAACACATAACTCCCTTCATTGGTGACACTTTCAACAATACCTATTCACCAACCTGAAATTCCATGTCTCGAACCTTGTGATCCGCATACTCCTTCTTCCTGCTTTGGGTATCTAGTAACTTGGTCTGAATGTCTCTTACCTTTTCATTCGCTTCCCTTACCAAGTCTACGCCCAAAGGCTTTATATCACCTTTCTCAAACCACCCAATCGGTGACCTACAACTCCTCCCATACAGAGCCTCGTACGGTGCCATGTCGATACTGGAGTGGTAGCTATTGTTTTATGAGAACTCATACAATGGTAGAAATTGGTCCCAATGACCCCCAAAGTCAATCACACATTCCCTCAACATGTCCTCCAATACCTGAATCGTCCTCTCCGACTGACCATCAGTGTGAGGATGGAAGGTTGTACTAAAGGTAAGTTGAGTGCCCAACTCCTCATGCAACTTGCCCTAAAACTTGGAAGTAAACTGCGTACCCCTGTCTAAAATGATGAATAGTGGCACTCCATGCAATCTCACAATCTCACTCACGTAAATCTTAGCCAATTGTTACGAATTGTAATCCACCCTGACCGAGATGAAGTGAGCTAACTTGGTCAGCCTGTCAACAATGAACCAAATAGAGTCATACTTCCCCAAAGTCTTGGGGAGACCCAACACAAAATCCATGGCTATTCTCTCCCACTTCCACTCTGGAATGACCATCCTCTGAAGTAGTCCTGCAGGTGTCTGGTGCTCATACTTTACCTGCTGGCAATTCTGACACTTAGACACAAAATCAGCTATGTCCCTTTTCATCCCAAGCCACCAATAAAGTTGCCTCAAATTCCTATACATCTTGGTTACACCCGGATGGATTGAATACCGCAAACTGTGAGACTCTGTCAACACCTTCTGAATCATATCATCAACCCGAGGAACACATATCCTTCCTCTAAAATTTAACACACCACCAGAGTCCAACGTGGCATCCCCAGACTCTCCAGATATTGCCTTGCTCCGAAGCCTGCTCAACTTCTAATCCTAAAACTATTTGGCCTTTATCTCCTCTATGAATGTGGATTTGACCTCAATACGGGCCAAAATCCCTCCTTGTTCTGAAATATCCAAGTGCATGAACTTGGACTCCAATGCCTGAATTTCCCTTGCTAGTGGTCGTTTGGACACCCCAAAACAAGACAAACTGCCCATGATAATCGTTTTCTGGCTCAATGCGTCTGCCACCACATTAGCCTTACCTGGATGGTACTAAATAGTCACATCATAGTCCTTCAACAACTCCATCCTGTTGACACCCAATTTTGTCCCATCTTTTTTCCCGATTAACTCTTTATGCTTCAAATAATTTTGATAATTTAAGAATGCATACAAGTTATTTTTATTATAATTAGAAATCTATGTAATGCTATCGTCCTTATTTTTGTGAAATTATCAATATAGTTCTACTACTATTATTATTATTACTTTATTATTGTTATTATTCTATAAATCTAGCAGCGTGCTCGTTATTTTTAATTTTAGCAAAGGACGGAGGCCGTCACCCCTAGACAGTGTTGCTCACCACCTTGACGGTCAATGTGACGGACCGTCACACATGTGACGGACCGTCACTCAGACCGTCACCTTAAGGCAGTGGCACTGTCTTCTTTGCTAACTTGACGGCCAGGCTGACGGACCGTCAAGCCAGTGACGGACCGTCGCCTGGACCGTCACCTTAAGGCAGTGGCACTGCCTCTGTGCTGCCATGGTGCGACGGTGGGGGTGACGGACCGTCACCACCTTGATGGACCGTCACGGCGGCCGTCACCCCTAGACAGTGTTGCTCCTCTCCTTGACGGTCAATGTGACGGACCGTCACACATGTGACGGACCGTCACTCAGGCCGTCACTCTTAGGCAGCATCCTCTTTTTCTCGTATTTCCTTCCGTTTCCATATTTGCTCCCATTTCCTACAAATACTTCTTTTGATTTTGCTAACGTTATCGTAATTCCTACGATATTGATTTTTCCTAATATTTTTATAATTATCTTCTAATCATAAATAATTTATTTAATTGAATACGTTTTAATCCACGTGGATGCCACGTAAGCGCCACGTAAGCGCCCAATAGTCACAAACACACCTATAGCACACGCTTTCCATGTGCCTCACACATCTTGCACACACCCAACTTCCTCCTCGCCGCGTGTCACTCCCTTATTTGCTGGTCAAATCCAACTCACCCCATTTTGCTTGAACTACCTAATTTACCCCCACTTTAGCTACCTAAAATACCCATAATACCCCTCAAAGCCCTAAATCCCTTTCTCCAGCCAAGCTCGCCTCTTTCTCTTCCTATTCATTTTTCCTCTTCTAGAAAAAAGCTCCAGCAAGCTTTGGCCATGGCAGAAGGCCACAACTCCATTTTCGTGCAACCTCCACATCTCCCTTCTGAAGAAATCAGACGCTCTCTTCCCCTCTCTCATTCGCATCTCTCTTCATTAATTCGGTCAACACAAGAGGCCAAATAGTTCTGAGATTTTCTGAGGGAGAATCAACAAGCAGAGATTTCAAAATTCAAACGGCTATTTGATATAGAAATCCCGCCCAAAAGCTCAACCTTAACCCTATTTTTGTTCTATAAATACCAATGTTTGAAACTCAAAGAAAAAAAAAAGTTTTCTCAGCCGCCTCCTTGACCCAAAAGCTTGATAATATATTTTCTTCTAAGTTTCTTTTAGCTTTGTTCGTCTCTGTCGGCTAACCACGATAGAGATTTTGCATTTTTACTCGTTCAAGCCAGCCCTGTTTTCGTTTGCAAAACGGGTGTAGATCCGAGGCTCGAGGACGCCTTAGTTCGCTGCACCCCAAAAGGTCAGTCTATGTCTTCTTTTGATTCCTCAATCTCTTATAATTGTGTTTGTGGTTTGGGACTTTGTTCTCGTGCCTTAGATATCGTAAAGATGCAATATTAACCTTGATGTTGTTTAGTCGTGCTATGCGTTTTATTTTATTTTTTAGAGGTGTCTGATGAGTTTCTTTTTACTTTCACTTATGTTTTCAAATGATAAGGAATTTGTATGCTGGTTATACATTTTAAAACTTGAATGCTATATGTTTGATGAAATGCTCATGTGGATGACTTTGGCTCTTGACTAGTTTATTTGAGTTGCACACTGTTTCTTATAATAAAGGGTCCAAATTGGTTTATATGTGCATAAATTTGAATCGGAACTTCGGAGATAAGTTGGTTGTCGATCGAATATTTAGAGATCATGTCCGCATTCATTGGCTTGATACTTCTAGATATTGTGAAAGTAGTTACTTTTTCATGTCTCGTTCGTGGTGTTTAAGGGTCTGTATCTAGTTAGTTTTGCTTATTGAAAATTATTTTCTTCATTCATCTTCTTGTGAGTTTTCAAAGGTCAGTGACCTTTACTCCCTCTGTTTTCGACTCCAATGAGGTATGGGCGAATTGGTGTATTCATACCTGTTATGTACTTACTGTTAGTTTCATTTTTTAGTTACCTTCGTTTTCGACATTATAAAAAAAAAATATAGCATGATCACTGATTCAAATCATCATTTTTTAATAGTCACATGTTAAAGTATTCTTGACCATTGTCATGTTTTCAAAAAGAAAAAAAAAATCATGTTCCAAGGACTCATGTATTTTATAGGTATTAAATTCTTCAGAAACTATACCTTTACTTGAGTTGATTTATGAGTAAAAGTTAATCAATATGCTTAAGTGCCGTTAATAGAACATGTGTTCCTCTGTTTCGCCACAACATTAAGGCTCTAGATATCATGTCTAGCTTCGTTTATGTTTTGTCGGAATTCCACCTCTTTACAGTTGGTGAAGAATATAAATGGCATGCCTAAAATTTTGTATTTCGTCTTCTAATTTGTAATGGCTTGAATATGTCAACAAAGATCATGAATTCGAGGTTTAGAGGTTTTTTTTTGCTTTGGATTTCTTGATATTTTAAAAAAAAACTCCGGCGTAGGTTTGTGTTCTTGCCTAGAAGTTATGTTTAAGAGAACTTGTTTGTTACATGAAGTAGTAGTAACTATTTGGCTAAGAAGAAGCATGTTAATCCATTTAGAAGGCATGCCTTTAGAATGTTCTTATGAATTGGTAGTCCTTTGAATGTTAAAATCATGTATGTGTAGAAATTGTGTAAAATGCCTTTGTTGTCATGGATATTTGGACTCTTGAATGTTGTCAGAGCATGCTCCTGTTAGTCTTTATACTAGTAATTTTGCTCTCATTGGCATTTGGTGTGATACTACTACTCCTATGAGTCTTATGCTATTTGAATACATTTCACATCACTAGTTTCTAATCTTTATTTTTCTCTTCTTTACATGTACACTTCGGAGCAAATGGAGTCTTAATTCGAGACTCTCGTAAGTGGAGTCTCAAGGCGAGACTTGACTCATTATACCTGCATTTGGAGTTGCCTTATATCATCTTCCTTAGAATACCCAATAGCAAGAAAAAAAAATGAGTGAAACGTTTGGGGTCGCTTATGGTGTCCTTCCTTCTTATTATTCTTATTATAACTTTCTTGTTATTGTTTAGTAGCTTATTTGTGTTGACTTGGTTTTATCTCAAGTTTGAGATTATTTGTTGAATTTCTTTCTTAACACTAGACTAATTTTATTACGTGAGATCGTTAATCTAGTTAATTAATAGTGTTTTTATTTTATTATTTGATGTCAATAAAAGAATTAGGCCTAGAATACTTGAACCTTAGAAAGGGTAGTTTGCTATATATAATAAAAGAAGTATATGACTAGCTCCTCTCTTTCGTATATATACATACATGGCTACTAACCAAATGCTTTGCCTTCTTTTTTAATCTTTCTTGTTAAAAGTAGAGTTAAAATCTAGATATGTTTGGTGTAAAAAAATGCAACTTTAGTAAGTTCAAAAAATGCAGATTTTATGTATAAAACGCAGTTTTTTTTTAGTGTAAAAATGCAGATTTTAGTGTAAAAAATACAGCTTTTCCAAGAGTTTTAAAAACTAATTTTTTGAAGGCGAAATATACTTGTTTAATGATTTAAAAGGTGCAGATTTTTGAGCTAAAAAAAAACACAGCTATTTAAGAGCTTTAAACGCAGATTTTTGAGGTCAAAACGAAACTCCCTTTGTGATCTTTAAGGTGCAGATTTTGCATTAAAAAATGTAGATTTTTGAAGTGAAAAATGCTCTTACCAAGAACATGAAAAATGCTTTATCTTTTAGTAAAATATGGCTATTCGAAAGGATCAAAACACACTTTCGTGAAAGGTAAAACTAATATTTTTTACATCATTGGAATTTTTCCTTATTTGCTTCGAAAACTATTTTACTAATAAATATCTTTGAAGTCTTTATTTTATCAAGTCTAAGCCTATAATTTTAAATCCAGGTATTCCCTAGTAAGCTATTCTTTATAACCAAATAGTTTAGTTGCACATCTTTTATTGCTCAACATATATTTTTGGAGAATAACTCACTTGATACTTTACCATTAATTTATTTTTTATTCAGACACCCTTTATTTTAAGTTTATCACTAATTATCTTCTTCTACAAATTATCAATTTTACTAGCAATTTTATGCTTTCAATTTGTAACCTTAATAATATTTGTAAGTTATTTTTTAGACCCTTATTTGTTTAACCTAAGTCTGGCCGGTTAACCGTATTTGGCGGATCTTAAAGGGTGCTTAACCCCTTCCCTTTAGGATAGTTAGAATCCTTACTTAGAATCTTAAGTTTAGTAGACCTTAAAATGAAGTCTTTATTTGCTTTAATCGCATTAGTTAATTATAGGTGTCCTAATTCACCGTAAGACTAATTAGGTGGCGACTTCCTTTTAATTAATTTAGAAGTTTTCAATACGTTGTACACCGTTTCGACCTCGGTTAAAATGGGGTATAACACATCCATATTCTCTGCCTCAGATTCAAGTCCTTCTGAGTGGAAACATGTTGCAGGCTGCGATGATCAGTGAACACCTCACACTTGACACCATAAAGATAATGTCTCCAAATCTTGAGTGCAAACACCACCGCTGCCAATTCTAAATCATTAGTCAGATAGTTTCTCTCATGCACCTTCAACTGCCTAGAAGCATAGGCTATCACATTCCTATCCTACATCAACACAGCACCCAAACCAGAATGTGAAGCATTACCGTAAACAATAAAGTCTATACCTTCAACCGGCAAGGACAAAATAGGAGCCCTGGTTAGAAGTGTCTTGAGCTTTTCGAAGCTCTCCTCGCACTTGTCGGAACACAAAAACGGTACATATTTTTGTGTCAGCCTTGTCAAGTGAGTAGCAATGGATGCAAAATCCTTAACAAACCTCCGGTAATAACCTGCGAGCCTAATAAAACTGCTCACCTCAGTCACAGATCTAGGCCGTGCCCAACTCTTGACTGCCTCTATCTTCTGGGGATCTACCATCACCCTATGTTCTGACACTACATGCCCCAAGAACGCAACTGAAGTCAACCAAAATTCGCACATGGAGAACTTCGCATAGAGCTTTTGATGTCTCAAAATGTCCAACACTATACGGAGATGTTTAGCATGCTCCTCCCTACTCTTGGAGTGGATCAAAATGACATCAATGAAAACGATAACAAACGAATCCAAGTAAGATTTAAACACCTCATTCATTAGACTCATGAATGCCGCCGGTGCATTGGTCAAACCAAATGACATCACTAAGAACTCGTAATGCCCATACCGAGTCCAAAAAGCAGTCTTCAAAATATCCTTGACCTAATTTTCAACTGGTGATACCCTGACCTCAGGTCAATTTTTAAGAACACCGACGCACCCTATAACTGGTCATATAGATCATCAATACGGGGTAGAGGGTACTTATTTTGGATGGTAACCTTGTTCAACTGCCTGTAATCTATGCACATCCGCATACTACCATCTTTTTTCTTTACAAACAATACTAGAGCACCCCAAGGCAAAGCACTGGGATGGATATATCCCTTATCTAGGAGTTCCTGAAGCTGAGTCTTAAGTTTCCTCAACTCTGTCGGAGCCATACGGTACGGAGGAATGGAAATGGGATGAGTGCCCAACTCCAAGTCTATATAAAATTCAATATCCCTGTCTGGAGGCATACCAGGCAAATCCGCTGGAAATACCTCTCGCAACTCTGAAACAACTGGAACTGACTCAATAGATGGGGACTCCACACTATCATCCCGGAGATGAGCCAAAAAGGCTAAACACCCTCTCCCCACTAGCTTCCTAGCCCGAACAAATGATATTATTTTGGCCGGCTTAGACCTGTACACACCTTTCCACTCTAGCCTATCCTTACCTGGAATCTCTAGAGCCACAGTCTTGGTTTTACAATTCAACATAGCATGATACAGGAATAACCAAGTCATGCCCAATATAATATCAAAGTCAACCATATCCATAATTACTAAGTCTACCCAAGTTTGCAACCCCACAAATACAACCGAGCAATTATGATAAACATGAGTCACAACCATCGACTCTCTAACCGGGATAGAAACATGGATAGGAGAATCAAAGATATCATATATCAAGTCCAGACCCAAAGCAAAACTCACAGACACATAAGAATATGTAGAACCTAGGTCAAATAATATCGAAGCCATTTTATCACAGACAAGAATGGTACCTGTTATCACCGCGTCAGATGCCTCGGCCTTGGTCCTCCTTGGAAAAGCATAATAGTGAGCCTGGTCATCAATCTGGGCAACCTCCTTGGCCGGCTGCGCCGCGCCCTTGCCCGCGCCATCGTTCCCTTTCTCCCTGACCTCCCTGAAAGTTACCTCGCCCACCCTATGGATGACCTCTACCATGACCACCTCTACCTGTCGAGACCACAGCCTTAGGCTGCTGCTGAACCTGATTACCGGTCTACCTGTGAGGGCACTCCCTCTTAAAGTGGCCCAGATCACCACAATGGAAATAATCACGATCAAGTGCAGGCCTCCTAGCAGATTAATAAGAAGCTCCCTGGCCCTTAGGAGCTGAAAACTGTTTATTTTCCCCCGGACGACCACCTGTAGCAGCTGGTAGAGCTGACTGAATAGGATGGGCTGAGTATACCTGCTGATTCTGACCCCTGGAGTACGGACCACCGTAATTTCCCTCATTCCGGAGCTTCTTGGCTAACACCTTAGCTTGCCCCGCCTGCCTGACTCCCTCAAGTTTCTTCACATAATCTGCCACTTCGTTAAAGCTTTTCCCTGAAGAAGTCATGTGCACAGATAATACCTGAAGCTCAGTATTCAAACCCTTGACAAACAACTGAACCCACTCCTCCTCGGAACCCAGCAACTGTGTAGCAAAATGAGACACGGTATGAAATTTTGCCTTTTAAGCAGAGACTGACATGCTACCCTGCTCCAAATTCAAGAATTCATCCTTTTTCCAATCCTTCAAAGTATGAGGCACGTACTTCTCTAAGAAAAGAGCATAAAACTGCTCCCAAGTTAGTGGGGGCAAAACAGATGACCGACACTCCACATGAGATCTCTACTACTACTTGGCATCACCCTGCAGCTGAAATGTGACGAACTCAACCCCATACTGTTGCACAATGCCCAGCTTCTGTAACCTCTCATAACAATCTAGTATGAACTCATAAGCATCTTCCCTGTTAGTACCCTAAAACGTAGGAGGTTTCAGCTTGAGAAACTTGGTCAGCATCTCATGTTCATTTCCTGTCATCCCTGGGCCTAGCATTGGCCTGAAGAAGTCACCTGTGCCTGAAGCTGCATCCATCCTAGGAGCCGTAGGATCTACTGGTTGAGTGCCCAGAGCCTGATATGCAATGCCCGCGGGTATGGCTCCAACACCAACCAACCCACTCAAGAAGTTCCAAGCCTGCTTAAATGCTTCGGGCATCATAGAGGGTAGGCCTGCACCTCCAGCTGGTGCCGTCTCTGCCTCCGCCTTCACCACTTCATCTTCTACAACAACTTCAACATCCTTCAAAACCTACTCCTGAGGTGGGGGAGTGGTTGCCTCTCTCTCTCCTACAGCATCTTGAGCCCCACCCCTGGCAGGTGTGGCTCTACCTCATCCTCTGCCCCTTCCCCTGCCTCTACCACGAACAACCGAGCCCGCTGCTGGGACCGCTGGTCTAGCTCTATTGTTCCTAGTGTTAACCATCTGTGTACAAAAGAGTGAAAGAGTCAGATACCAATTTGTATCACCAGATACCAATTGGAATCAAGTTATAGCACGATGAAAGAAAGAAGAGATAGTCTGCTAAAGTCCTATAGCCTCTTGAAGAAAAGTACGGACGTCTCCGCACCATCGCGCAAGACTTTACTAGACCTGTTTTGGTACGACGAGATCAATGAACCTAGGGCTCTGATACCATCTTTGTCACAACCCAGACCGCTGTGAGTGGAACCCACCCAACCCCCGGATGAGCGAACTAATTAGAGTCCAACTCTTAGCATAGCCTAACAGCTTAAAACCAATGTGCAGAAATATAAACTAGCAATCAATCATACTAAAATTAACTCTATAAAATAAATATAACCTGCGGAAATCCCTCCCTAGAATCTGAAAGTCATCGTACCAAAAATATCTACCAAAACTAGAGTACGGGGATGCAACCCCAAATATAGAAATAGTCTAAGCCCGAAACAAATGGGCTACAACTCAAATAGATGAAAATCAAGGCAGCTTGGTCGAATAGCTCACCCTTTATATCTCGAAGTGTCAGGCCTACAAGTGAGGTCGTGCGTCAACTGCCGAAAGATTTCTTGTACTCACAAAAAGGCAAGCAAGTGCAGTATGAGTACACAACCACCGTGTACTGGTAGGATCATTAGCCAGTTCCAAATAGACAGTGTATGAGTAGTACAACATTCAAGTAAGAGTACAGAAACACATAGGCAAGTCAACTGATATTCCTAACTACAAGTCTCTACTTAACTTATTCCCACATTTAAACCACTTCACAATTATGATCAATAATCCACAACAATAATAATTATACCTCATCACATATCCCGAACCCACCCTGGATCCCTTCTAGATAACACCTAAGTGTCAGACACACAATCTGGTCTACACCAAGGCCAAACTCATAAAGCAATGTAACAGTCCGGCCTCTCAAGGACCAAAAATACACAACCACAATTCTTAAATACAATCCGGTCCACTGAGGGAACCATTAATAAAGATGCAATCAATACAATAAAGTAAATCCGTACCAGGCGTGGTACCCGATCTAACCGTTAGTGTTATCCTGTACCAGGCGTGGTACCCGAGTCAACCATTAGTATATCCTGTACTAGGCGTGGTACCCGAGCCAACCGTTAGTATATCCCATACCAAGCGTGGTACTCGAGCCAACTGTTAGTAATTCCCGTACCAGGCGTGGAACCTGAGCCAACCGAATATCACATAAACCCACAGTCACAAATAATGAACATTCAACACTTATAAACCAACAAGCAATAACACTTAGTTCATTTTGCAAGACTGAAAAACAGGATTTTTGGACATTCCTAAATCATTCCCTAAGCAATGAAAACCATACAAATACTTAGACCTAAGTACACAAACATACAATGCATATAGGAATCAATAACCATCACCTACCTCGAATAAGCAAGCTCTACAATGCCGGAGCTTTTCCCCTTTCAGGATCCCTTGCTTGTTCTTGGTCTAGAAACAAATACACAGCAACAAAAATTCAATCCTCATGGCCTACAATTTACTCGGATTATGAAAAATCCCAAACTCCAGGCCAACCATGATCATTCCACCCATTCCCGAGCTTTTCCACCATTAATTCACCTAAATTCATCATTTTTACGGATTCCCTTAGAGAATTATGGCTAGAAGATCATTATCCATTATCAAGAATCAAGACCCAAGAAATCTAGCACCCTAGAATCCCCTTTTTTCCCGGATTCTATCATTTCTAGGTCATCCCAAACCTTTCTCCAAGTCTACCCCTAGCGATTCTATAGCGTAGGAAAGATATCACGGAGTTTGGAGAGTAGAATCCTTACCTTTAGGATGAAAATGGTGGAAAGTTGGTAGAAATCGCCCAAAATTGCCTTATTCTTCTCCCAAAACGTTCCAAGAAAACCTGAACTGGTTTGGAAAAGTTTATGCATTAAATCTCGCCACGCTCCACTATAGGGGTACCGTCGTAGTGGAGTTGTCCGCTATGGCAGAGGCTGACCGTCGTTGACTTCCGCTCTAACGGTAATTTCTCCGCTACAGCGGAGGTCGCCATGGAGGAGTGTCACACCGCAGTAGCGGTTTACACGGGATAGAAAGTCATAAAATCTCCAAAAATAGTCCATTTTATAACACACTTATTTTTTTGACGTCCTAGAATAACCTCTTAACGTCAACCTCGATTCTGGGAGTTCTACTTACCCGAATTCAATTTCGAAAAGTCCCCCGGACTCCTTTATGTATTAGCTACAAGGAAAACTAGCTCGAATCAAAACATCAAATCCAATCCTTACCCGGATTTCCCTAGACCATACCTCGCTCTAAATCTGGCCAAAACTAGCCTAGTCTAAAGTTTTAAACTCCCAAACCCAGAGTTTTCTAACTCTAAAAATTGACACGAATGATTTTCTCGTAACGACGGACTCGGTCGTTACAGTATTATTTTGTTTTATTTTTTGTTTTATTGATATCTTCTATTTTTCTGCTTAATATAGGTGATAGATGAATGATCGATCAGACTTTGAGGAAATTTTGTGTAAATGTTAGATTTAATCATATTTTTTTGATATCTCGATAATTATATTATTTTGATATCTCGATAATCGTATTATTTTATTATAATTTTTGTTATGTTATTATATATTTTTTACTAATTAATAGAAGTATAATTAATTTGTATGCATGACGTTTGGCTTAGAGGTAAAAGTCAATCGGAGTCAAGTTTTAATATAAGAAATCTATGGTTAATAATTTGGTGAAAAGTAAATTACATGCTTAGAGAAGTTGATATGATATCTTGATTATCGTATTATTTTGTTATAGTTTCTATTTTGTTGCTATCTGCTATTTTTTCTAGTTAATATAGGTGGTAGATGAATGGTCGATCAAGCTTTCAAGAATTTTGGTGTAAAATTTAGATTTAATCATATTATTCTGAAATCTCGATAATCATATTGTATTGTTGTAGTCTCTATTCTATTGTTACATAATTTCTACTAATCAATAAAGGTATAATTTGTATCCATGTCATTTGGCTTAAAGGTGAAAGTTAATCGGAGTCAAGTTTTAATATAACGAATCAACTGTAAATAATTTTGTCACGACCCAACCCCACCGTGAGTGGCACCCACCTAACCCCCGGATGAGCGAACTGACATAAACCAACACTTAGTATAATCTAGCAGCTTAAAACCAGTGCATAAAGTAAACTAGCATTCAAGTCTCAAAATACTATTATAAATAAAAGCCTGCGGAAATTCCTCCCTAGAACCTGAAAGTCATCATACCAAAATAATCTACCAATGCCTAGAATGCGGGGATATAACTCTAAATAAATAAGAGTTTATGCCCGAAATAAGTGGGCTATAACTAAAAAAAAACCTAAGGTAGATCGATCTAAGCAACTCACCCTTGATGTCTGGAAACGCTGGAACTACAAGTGAGGTCGCGCGTCAGCCGCCGGAAGATTGTCTGTACTCACAAAATGAAACACAAGTGCAGAATAAATACACAACACCGTGTACTGGTAGGACCATCAGTCAGTTCCAAATAAGTAGAATATGAGCAGTAACTAAAGTTAAGTAAGCACATGAAATATGTGAACAAGCCAACAAATATATCTAGACTACAAGTCCCTTCCTAGCTTATCCCCACATGTAATCCACTTCACAATCATTGACAACATTCAATGACAATAACCTATATATATATCTCTTTTTACATAGTCAGGACCCACCCCAGGATCCCCCTAATAACACCGAAGTGTTACACACGCAAACCGATCTGCACCAAGATCAAACACAAATCAAAAAAATAACTCGGCCTCTCATGGACCATATGCAAATGTCACGATTTAAGAAACATAACCCGGTCCACTCATGAAACCATCATCAGAATACAACAATTCAATAAATTAAACTCGTACTAACGTGGTACCCAAGCCAACCATTTTAGTATTCCGTACCAAGCATGGTACCCGAGCCAACCATTTAAAATCCCGTATCAGGCGTGGTACTTGGGCTAACCATTTAGATTTTTGTACCAGGCGTGTTACCCGATCCAATCGGATGTCACACAGAAATCCAAAAGTCACAAACAATGAACAAAAATACACTTGTAAACCAACAAGCTATAACACCCAGTTCATTTTACAAGACTGCTATCCGGACATTTAGACATTCATAACTATTCCCTAAGCATGCAACTCATACAATACTTAAGCAAAAGCACACGAACATATAATGCCTAATGGAAATCAATAATTATCACCTACCTCAAATTATTCAAAGCTCTATTAAATCGGAGCTTTCCCCTTCTCGGGATCCTTTGCTTGTTCTTGGTCTAGAAATAATTATACAAGAGTTATAGTCAACTCACTCGCCTAAATACCTGGATTATGCAAAAATCTCAATCCCCAGGCCAAACTATGATCATTTCACCTATTTCCGGGCTTTCGCCACCATAAATTCACCTAAGTCCATCATTTTATGGATATATTTAGAGAAATATGGCTAAGTGATCATAAACCGTCAACAATAAACAAGACCCAAGAACTCTAGCACCCTAGAATCCCTTTTTTTCTGGATTCTACCATTCCTAGGGCTTTCAAAACCTTCCCCCTAGTCCCTAACTAGAAATTCTACTCCGTAGAAAAGGTAACATTAAGTTAAGGGAGTAGAATCCTTACCTTTGGGATGAAAAACGATGAAAAAATGGGGGAGTTCGCCTAAAATCGCCCTTGCCCTTCTCCAAAATATTCTTGATGAAAGTTGAATGTTTTAGGAAAGTTTTATGCATTAAATCCCGATTGGTCTGCTATAGCGGTCCCCTCTTTGCTATAGCAGTACCGCCATAGCAGAACCGACCGTCATAGCCGTGCTGAGCGGCATTGACTTCTGCTATAGCGATAATTTCTCCGCTATAGGATGTCGCTACAACGGTGTGTCAACCGCTATGGCGGTTTACACGGGACAAAAAGTCGTTAACTTTCCCAAAAGTGCCCATTTTACACACACTTTAATTCCCTGACGTTCTGGAATAACCCTTCACGTCAACCTCGATACCGAGAGTTCTACTTACCCGAATTCACTTTCGAAAAGTCTCCCAAACTCCTATATGTCTTAGCTACAAGGAAAACTAGCTCAACTCAAGAAACGTTACCAAATCCTCACCCAGATTGCCCTAGACCATACTTCGCTCCAAAACCGATCGAGACTAGCCTAGCCCAAAATTTTCAACTCCCAAACCCGGAGTATATCTAACTCGAAACTTGGCACGAAAAATTTACCCGTAACGACGAACCCGATCGTTACAAATTTGGTGAAAAGTAAATGGGTAAATTGCAAGCTTAGAGAAGTTGAAGCCTTATGACTTTGATTATTAATTTGTTTTTCTGTTGAAAAAATAATCAATTGCATGAATTAATGTTGCCTGAAATTTCATTAGATATCGACAAACAAGTTATTTTGAATTTAATGTAATGCAAAGTGGATCAAAGAAAGGATTTTGATGTATGTTTTGCTAACTACATGCGTTATTTTATATTTTATTCAATTTACTTGATACTTAGCACTAACTCGGATATCTCATACTTTTCAAACGTATGTTAATTGCCAACAAGAAATTCATGAAAGCCATGGAAGGTTTTGGTCTCCACATGCTTGTTGGGCGATGGTTTATGATTTTTACTTCACTTTGATCTTGACTGTCGCAGGTGGTACTTACATACTTGGTCTCTACTCAGAAGAAGTGAAGATTTCTCTAGGTTATAATCAAACAACCTTAAACTTGCTTGGTTTTTTCAAAGATTTTGGAGCAAATGTTGAAATTATTTCTGGTGTCTAATCAATGAAGTCACCCCACCATTAGGTTCTTCTTCTTCTTGGGGCGGTGCAGGGCGGGGCGGGTTTTACCTTATGCGGGGCGGGGCGGGTTTAACCTTATGCGGGGGCGGGGTGGGTTTAACCTTATGTGGGGGCAGGGTGGGGCGGGGCGGGGCGGGGCGGGTTAAAATAATTTTCTTGACAATCTAATGCGGGGAGAGTTGCGGGTAAAATAAATCTAAATTTAAATTAGACACAATTGAACTAAATCAAACCATTTTTTCTTGGACTATAACTAATGTTTTATACTTAATATTTTGGCCAGTTTTCAATTTTCGTTGTCAACTTTTTTTTTCAGTTCAAATTTTTTTTTATAATTATTTTCTTGTTTTTATTTGATATTTTATTTTGAAGAAGCAAAATTAAAATTATAATTTTTTACATACCTATAGAAGTTAAATAAAACGAAATCATGAATGTTTTATCTATTCATTAAAACTGTACCTTTTATCCATATGCATTAACTTTTGTATAATTTCTAACAAATAAAAGCTACACTAAACAGTAAGCTAGTAGCTACATTTAATCCAACACCTCTGCAAGCTACTATATTTCTTAAATTATTTAAGTTCATCTCGTAATTTTTTTTCCCAGATTGACATCTAAAATTTTCTTTTAATTTCTTCTCTAAAAGACACAGGTGAAGCAAAATTGTAACAAAGAGTAATAAAAAGTACTTATATAAATGACGTTCTAAAAATTATTGATATATATAGAACAAATTATCGAGGCGGGTTTATGCGGGGCGGGTTGAAAACATCAAATTGTGCTTTGCAGGGCGGGGCGGGGCGGGGCGGGGCGGGGCGGGGCGGGGCGGAGCGGGTTAAAGTCTTTACGGGTTTGCCTCGCACCTGCCCCGCACCCGCCCCATTGCCATCCCTAGGTGCATTCATGAATTTTTCCGGATATCTCTTTATTTGGCTTGTTGTCACTGGTAAATTGACTAAACCTAAAATTTGGCAGATGTGTTTTTGTATTTTTCTTGGGGCAAATTCACAAACATTTGCAAATACTGGGGTTTTGGTGACTTTTGTCAAGAATTTCTCAGAAAACAGGGGAATTGTGATTGAACTTTTAAAGGGGTTTGTTGGTTTAAGTGAGTATACTACCACAATTATATCATGCCTTTTACGGGAACTAGGGATGGCAATGGGGCTAGGCGGTTGCGGGACGGGGCGGGTTTAGACATGTGCGCGACGGTGCGGATTTAGACATATGCACATGCAAGGCGGGGCGGGTTAAAATAAGAAAAAAACAAAAAATTGCGGTGCGATGCAGGTGTGGGTTAAGCTTTTAACTCGCCAGATCTGCCCAACTTGCCTCTTGGTTCTTCACAGTATCACTACTCGTATTGCCACTGTTATCATTGTTTTCCAATCTTTTACTTTGGTATCAAAAAAAATTTATGATAAATTTAAATTAACACTATTTAGCATGAAAATAAAAAAGAATTTTATGAAATTTACTTTTAATACATATCAAATTCAGTTAAAAGAAAAATTAAAAATTATGCAAGGTAGGGTGGGGCTGGTATATGCGGGGCGGGGCGGGCAGGTTGATGTCTCCACGGATTTATACGGGTTTACCCCGCACCCGCCACGTTGCCGTCCCTAATGAGAACAATGGGAAATCATTTTCTACCAGCTTCTGTTTGTCACTTGGTTTAGTTGGTTTTCTCATGGCTATATATAATTATAGTGCAAAATAAAGTTGAGTTTAATAGGGTTGGTTATTGGTCAACTGCTGATACCATTCTTGTTTTGGTATTTGCTCCTATAATTCTTTTTATTAGAGAAGAATTGGAACTATCACAAAGAAACAAGTTTTGAGTCCTCGTAGAAATTAAAGTTGCTGAATTGAGACACCACAAACTATGGGACGATTTTGTCTAAAGCACGTCTTTTAGAGTGTATTTTCGTGCATCAATGTTAATATAATTTTAACTTTTGCTATCAATGGTGAAATTCTGTTCATTACATTTTAATTTTGATTTTTAATTGTTAGTGTGATGGTGAGTTATTATGTTCCTTTTTAAATACGTTTTTTATCTTAAAAATTTATGTTAGTTTCTTAAAATTTTGTACTTAATAATATAACGTACACATAACAATTATTTTTTATATATATTTATTATTAACTAGTCTCTATGTACGTGCCTCGCACATAGATCTTTAGTCGATTATTTATACGAAAGGACAAAAAGTCAATTTATACGAAATGCTACGACATGTTTTGTATCTATAAGTTCCTGTAATATTTCCGCATATTTTTCAGCTAGCTCACCCCACAGGTCACAACTCTAATATCATACATAAAATATTCACTTGGATTATGTATTAATTGCAAGAAATAAGTAAACGCTTTCATATATTGTTAGTTACTTGAGATGAATATGAAATAACTCAACAAATTTTCACTTACCTTTCATATTTAACTATTATTTCTAGCTACAATGAAAAATAATTTATTAGTGAATCTTGTTAGTACAATATTGTTTATCCTTGATTCTCTCATTCATCCCTCTGAATTGTTCCTGAGATTTCATGGCTGAAGCTATTGTTTCTCAAATGTAGGGTAATGTGAACCTCCTTGTGTATTGTTGATTTCCAAGAAAGTCGGGTAGTACTCCAACAAGTTCTCTTGACCTCTCCTTCTTGTTTTTTCAATTGAGGGTTAACATGGTATGTCTTGAGCGAGGATTGTGTGGATTTTCTTAAAATATTTGATTGTTAAGAAGTGTCCAGTTATATTTAGATCGAGTTGATCTTGAGAAAGAAGTCTCTTACTCATTGTATAACTTCATTTTTGAGAAAGATAATATTTGATATCTTAAACTTTTTGTGACTATTCCAAAAAGTTTATAGAATTTTCGAGATACTCCTATTAAAATATAAGTGAATTCTAAAGAGCACAACATTGAAAAATTTAAAATAAGGAGAAAATAAAATTCAATAATCTTGAAAGAACTAGATCTTGAGAAAAATTTATATATGAAATATTCAATGCTTAGCTAAAATTCTTACCTGCGATTTTTATTACAAAGATGTACTCCCTTTGGATCATTTTACTTGTCGTCTTTATTAAAAATAGATGATCGAAAATAGTTGTCATTTTAAGAAATCTAGGTATAATTAGTTATTTGTTTCCACCTTTACCCTTAATCATAAATATGGAGAGAGATTAATGTAGGGTAAAAGAGAGAGACACTAAATATTGAGGAGTGTTAAATAAGAATAATTTAGTCAAATTATACTTTAGTTAATCTTTTTCTTAAAGAGTGTGCAAATAAAAAATATGACAAATAGAGTGGTCCGAATGAAATATTTGCTATGCACATCTACGTCTACAACCACATCAATATGTGGGCTAACTATAGAAAATAGTAAACCTAGTATAAAGACGTAGTAATTCATTCCTATTGAAACTAAAAATCATGTAATTAGCAATGCACTCCTATTCAAAATTTGGAATCTTCACACGTAATCATAGAAATAAAATTTCCAATTTTATCCAATTTCAGGTTAGTTCTTTGATTGAGTGGTTCAATTTTAAAAGGGTATAAAAGTCGTTCAATATTTGAAGAATATTTTTGTCACAATAGAAAAAGGTTTTGTTTAGTCCTAATAAGAAATTACATTTATACCCATATTATTAAGTTTCTCATTAAGAGTATAAAAGTCGTTCAACATTTAAAGGATATTTTGGTCAACCAATATTTATATTCATGCTTTTATAATAACTAGTTTAGTGTACGCGCTTTGGGCGTGATCAAATCATGTACCTTATTTAATAATAAATATTATGAATAAAATAGTATTATTTACCTTTTCATCAAATATTATGAATAAAATAGTATTATTTACCTTTTTATCGATAAGTCATACTTATTTGTAGTAAAATTCCGATAAAAGGGGTTCAAGTAAAAGAAAATATATGATAAATTACTAAAAGAAAAGAAATTATAAAGTCATTTATCCCACAAAACATCTAACTTCTCGCTCTTGCCAAATACATTTGGGTGTTTTATACAAAGATTGTCAAAATAAAAAAAATAAAATTATCAATCTAAATATGAGTGAAAAAAAATGGTTTAAACCCAAACCCTCAACCCTTCATGATCCATCCTCACATACTCCAATAAAAAATTATAATCAAAATAAAAAGAAGCTAAATATTTTAAGAGTGAGGCATGAGAGAATTATATTACCTGCGAATTACCAATTCAATGGGGCTATCAAAATTCCTGTTTACAGAAACAAAGAGATAACATATATAGAGAAACAAAGAGTGAAGAACTAATGAATACAAAATCAATTGAAAAAAGTGCTTTAATATAGTTTATATTCAAATTCAAGAAGGTAAATAAAAATTCAATCTTTACAATATAAAGCACAAAAAATAACTATCATCTCTTGCACTTCATGGTTATTACACGAATAACATCATATAGTCGATTGAGCGCGACACTGATACATGAAATTCGAATGAATCTAGAACTCTTTTTCTTGACTACAAATAAAATAAACAATATTAGAATTGAAGAAGAACGTAATAGTTTAATAGAAATTAAATATCAAGCAAAAATAATTTACAAATTTACAAAAAAAACAAAAAGTGAGACAAAAACCTAAATACAAAGTGTTTATATATATATAGGTAAAAAGTAAAGTAAAGTCTCCTAATCCTAAAAGACTTTCTCGGCACATTAAAATAATTGCAAATTTTCCCGAAAAATAAGAAGACCAAAAATAATTAAAATTGAAAGGTATTCTAATTATGGTATACAATTTGAAATAGAAATTTTTTATATAAGAATCTTAATCAATTTTAAACTCCTAAATATTTTAACTATTATAAATACAACAATATAATAATTAGAGAAAAAAGGTGAAAAGACAATTCTATCTATTACGAAGTCTTTTAATGAAGGATAAAAAATTCAAATCACATTATAAAGTCCTTCACACTTTTAATATGGTATAGATATAAATTAACATGAGACACATGCGCAAAACACGTACACTTGACTAGTACTATATTAAAAGTGTGAAGGACCTTATAATGTGATTTGAACTTTTTGACCATCATTAAAAATTTCTCTTTTAAACAATATCGTCTTTTTACTATTTTCCTCTATTTAATTATCTTTATAATATTGTTAGAAAAATTATTATTGTCTCCTAAAATATATGGTAAGAGGTAATAATGTAGACTCTTAAAATATATGAAAAGGAGAATTAAAATAAGACTCCTGAAATATATGAAAAGGAAAATTAATGTTAATAGGTTTTCCATATATCTGTGTATATATAAAATCATAAATAGTCAAATACCCTACAACAAAAAAAGAGAAAAAAAGAGTTGTAACCGTATGAAGATTCAAAATCACTTCATCTTCTCTTTCCATCCTTGCTTCTTCCTACAAGATTTCTTTCTCCCTCAATTTTATATTGTGTCACGTTTATGATACTACACGAAATAAAAAATTAGTTGTATATTTTTTCACTGAGTGCTGCATGTATTGTTAATTTGATTTGCTCATGAGATTTTTGGTAGTGATCTGTCAGTTAAGATGTCCATACTGGTTGTTCCTTACAGATCAGAGTTTTAACACGAACCATCTCAATTTTAAGGAGCAAGGCTTGAACGTGTGTTTCTTTAATAAATGGCTTGTAGTGAATGTGACATCTTTTGTTTCTCTTTTCCTTTTCTTCTCTTCTTTTGGAACATTGCACTCTTTTCTGGCTTGTGTTTTTTTTATTGCAAATTTCCCTGCATATAAAGTATTTCCTACTTTATATATAGTCAACAATAGAGAAATAATTTTCTTCTTTTGATAATTTCTCGTGTTTCTCTTTCAGTTGAAAATTTTTGATCAAAAAATTAGAAGAAATAAACATGTTAGCGCCGAATGAAGTAGCCAAAAGATCAAAGGTTTATCTCTTTCTTTTTTTCTTTCTTTTTTTGTTTAATTGTGACTTAAATTTAATTATGTTATTTAACTATATTTTAGAATATTATTCTTTATCATTATAGTTGAATCGTTAGTTAAACTTATTATTAAGTTTGAAATATAAGGTTATAATTAAGTGTTGAATTTTGATTTGCAAAGCTTTTATTTGAATGATGAACCTATAAATTTAGACTATGTTATAGTCAATTTTTTCAATTTGGGCTTACTACTTAAGTTTGAAAGTGGATCAAGTACGTTATTCGTTGTAAATCGAGTTTAATGTATCTTAAATTAATTAAAGTCCTTATCAAAATTTATCATATTTGCATCTTCAAAAGTTATGTAATAATATTTCTTTTATTATTTAAAGAAATATTGTATTTATTTTAATGTTAATTATATCTTCAACAATTTTCATATATTTATTGTTTGGCAAGTTACACACGTGCAACACACGTACACTAAACTAGTGAAAAAAAATATTTGAATAAATTAATACTTGAAAGGATAATTTTATAGCTTTGCATCTAAAAAGGCTAGAAGTGTGATTTTTTTTAAAAAAAATACATGAGTTTGATCATTTAAAATATTTATGATTTCTTAGTAAGTTTTGGCTTTAGGCTACTAATTATATTACGCCGCCCCTGTTAATCATATTGCATAGATGATGCATGATGAATGTTAGAGAGTAATCTCCGGGCTATCTAGGAGCATGATGAGTAGAAATTGGGATTCCTTTTACCTTTTTAAGAACTTTGGCTTTTTTGTGTGCGTGTGTACAATTAATGTCAAAACTCACTGTTGTTATAGATTAAGCAAGATATTAAGCTTGAATTTGTCTCAAAAACTCAAAACAACTTTTATCTTAGCCTTAATCTATGGCCTTCGATTGGTGGCAGAAGAAGCAAGATATTTTCAGATTTCAGTTGCTTGGGACTATACTATTCTTGGAAGCATCTAATGTTTACTCTATTCTTTGTCCTGATAAAGGAATGTTTATTGTATTCTTTGTTTATGTTGAGTTACTAGGCACCAAAAAATAGTTCATATTGGAGCACCTATGGACAATTAGAAGCATTCATTTTTTGAAAATGGTTTAGCCTTACTCGTCTTGGACTGGCCTCAGGAATGAAACTTGATAAAAGAAGATATATTTGCTAGGAAAGAACTTCGATATTTTAACAATGATTTCGGGCTCTGTGAGTTACAGGAAAAATATTTTGGTTTTCTACATTACTAGTGAAATAGCCCTCGCTTCGCGCGGTTATGAAGTGTGATATTCATATGTATGTGATATTGTTGTATACCTACTCAAGATTTAAGATTAAATTTTTGTTGTATATACATATAATAGTAATCAATTTTTTTTGTGATCAAATAAAAATTATAACTTTTATAGGAAGTACACTTATATACATGAATCTCTTAGCGTACTTGTTATAAAATACATGTGGTTTAAGTATTTTGATATATTCAGCATCAATGCCAAAGCTTATAGTCCAAATATATATAAGATCTATTTGTAATTGTTAAAAGAAGTAGAAAAAAAGGAAAAAAAATTGGAGACAAAGATATACCACAACGCCACACAACATGAGTCAAGTGGTAGTCCCAAACACCATAAGCAGTGACAAAGATAAGAATTAAAAATGCGACAACTGATACTTGAAATCACCAATCAAGAGTGTACAAAAGGTCAGTAGTCTTGAATCTTGATATATCAGTACTATTTTCTTACCTGAGGCAAATGAAGAACAATGTTTAAACAGGGTGGTTAAAAAATATGAACAACTGTGACGAGGAAAAAAGATGAAGCTTATAATGCTACTACAAAGGAGGCAATAAGTTATAATGGCACAACTAATCAGCGGTTTAGTACGTGTCTTTATACTTTTCTCAATAGAGTGAAATTATTTTTCTCTAAAAAACTCTATTACTCTGAAATCCAAATGTTGCAGCTACTTGTGTTAGCATGATGCTACAATCTGACGGATTGAATCATCTAAATTTGTCACAAAATTCATGAACAATTAATTATATCTAAGGAGCCAACAACTCATGGGTAATACCATAAAAGTTTGACTGACTCACAACCGTGGAGAGGAGGTTTCTTATTGAAGTCCATTCTTGGCTTCAAATAAGCTAAATTCACAAAGAGGAACTTCTACATGAAAGTATACACACACGGAATTCAGTCACTTTGCTAATATTTAACTCCTCATTGGAAAACAAATTGCAACTGATGACTTATTCTGTAGTTTTTGAAAGATTTTAAAAACTAAAGTTGGAAGAAAATATTAAGGAAATTACTTTTCTTAGGTAAAAACAGATCAAACAAACACCTTTCCAGACGATATCATCAAGTGTCACAACTTTTCCAGTCACCAAATAAATAGACGATGAACTTATCACATTAAAATTCTATATATTTTCTCCTAAAATTAAGAGTTAATGATAAGAAACACACCTAAAGTATCCCAGTTTTTTGAACAATTAATAGTTGAAGTGTGTTTTGATAAAGAATTGCTAATAGTTCAGGTAGGAAACTCACACACCTAATAGTTCAGGTATGAAACTCAAAATTCAGGAATACGTTAGGTGTTTTTCACTCTTCACTCTAAAATCAATAAAGCAAGTAAGAAGTACTCTCTTCAGTACCTTATTGCAGTCGGGTACACTATCTTGTGCTTCATTCATTCACTATGTTCTCTCGTTACATGTTCAATCAGAAGAATGAATCAAAAATCATTGTAAAGGGAAGTACATCAAAACAAAGAAATTGTTCATACCCTTTCAGCAAGGCTATGGGCATATGTGGCCTTGCCCGTTCTTGCTCTAACATGAATATAATTCCTTTGCAGGCTCTGGAAGCTTCTAATCATCTTTATTTTTCTTCTTCTTTCATCCCTTGCAATTGCATCAATTCTATTATATCTTGCTTCATTTGCTTCTGCAACAACTTTTTCACTTCCATTTTTACCATGAGACTTGCTTTCTTTATCAATTGATTCATTATTTATGTACAAAGCTGCAAAAAATTTAATAACATCTATTTCTTTTTAAAATTACGGCAATTACAATTACGAATTGGAATCCAACAACTTGGCAAGAAAGAGGATTAATCACATTGGTATCCTCGCTGGTTTTCTGAAAACTGATTTCTCTTCTGGTATTTAGCATCATTTTAGCACTTTAAGACAATTTCCTGAAGTGGGATCTGTTTAGGGTCTGAGGACTCGCCCTTCAATCTCCAAATTCATATTTCGAAGATCTCGAAATTCCATTGAATTTCCCATTAGTAGATGAATCTACATAGTTTAAGGGCAAATCATTGAGTCGTAGAGCATGCAATGTAGAATCTGAGATCTACATAGACTTGTTGGCACAACAAAAACTAATAACAGAATCTCAAGATCCTTAAACTTTACGTATAAGTAGGTTGAAGAAAAAAGCTAATATTTGTAAGAGATTGAAAACATCCACCAGAAGATTGAAACTTTCCTTTTATCGTAGCATGCATCAAATTCCTCCGTAAAGAAAAGAAAGTTGTCGGTGTCCAAACATATAAAATCATTAAAAAGGTAAAATATGTGTAAACTACCTTCTCGTATGTAAAAATCATATCCATACTAACCTCCCTATTTTATTGCATTAAGATAAATGTAAATCCAACATACTCCAACATGTAGAATCCAATTCAAAATTGAGAAAAAGAAATTCCTTTATTTGTCCAAAAAAATCCACTTAAAAGCAAGTTATACCATCCTCAAATAACTAATTAAGCACTCTATATAGTGTATATGTACAAAAACACACTATTAAATCGGAAGAGGCCCACGATTAGACACATTCTGTCATGACTCAACCTACCGGGACGTGCGGACGCTTACTCTATGCACCTAGATAGACGAACCCTTACCACCCGATCCAACAGGTGCTTGCGAAAAACAAAGTATGACAATATAATAACCTCATTTTAATACGTGAAAACATTTACAACCTTATTTCCAGAAAATATCTTTTACAAAGAAATACAGTAAATCCTTTTTAAAAACTGGGAAGAACAGTTTACAACTTGAAAACAAGCCCTCCCTAGAATCTAGTCTAAGCCGGTACAAGAGATACTACAGGAGTAAACAGAAATGTAAAAGGACACAACTCCCACCATGGAAACGGGAGTAGAAACTGTTGAAGATCACCGTCATCCTGTACCTATGAAACATCGCCAACCCTGCAACCAGACTATACCCAAAAAGGTATAGCAAGAGTAGAAGTACAACCACATGTACTGGTAGGCATCATCAGCTGACCCAAATTCACTCATACCATCATATAAGAAAATCAAGGGAAAACATGTAATTAACTACGATAGTTCTTTCCTCCAACATCCACCTTTTACCAAACCCAATCTCAAAACCGACCATCTACTTATACCTCATACCTCAACCCCTCCTATCCCTTCTGCTGCCAAGTCCCCTTCTCTAACTCTACACCCAACACCTGCGACTTCTTAAGTCACACTTATCACCTAGACTTCCCATGTCACACTTATCACCTAGATTTTCCAAGTCACACTTATCACCTAAACTTCCCAAGTCACACTTATCACCTAGTCTTCTCAAGTCACACCTATCACCAATCCGACAACTATGTCCATACCCGGACCACCATTCATTATCCGAGTCAATCATTATGACTCAACAACCCGAAGTAGACCCCACTACTTAGCGACGTAGACTACACCTCATCATACCCCACCTACTAATACCAACACTCCCCAAGGCCACCTTCGACACATAATACAACCAATACTAGAACCAGACCCCAAGTCTCCTCTTTAGGTTGTCAACCACACGTAACCAACTAGCAATCAAGGACAATCAGTGAAAATAAACATATGTCTTATTCACATAATCCTGACCCACCAAGGACCCCCCTTAACATTACCTAAGTGTTAGACATGCAATCTCGATCTACACCAAGACCAACCTCACGTTTAAATATAAACATCCGGCCTCTCATGGACCATATGCCAAAATTATAATTCAAGAATACAACCCGGTCCACTTATGGAACCATCAAAAGAACACAACAATGTATTTAAAACAACCCATACCAGACATGATACTCGAATCAACCATTAGTATTCTCGTACTAGGCGTGGTACCCGAGCTAACCATTATGAATTCATGTACTAGGCGTGGTACCCGAACCAACCGTTAGTATTCTCATACCAAGCGTGGTACTCGAACCAACCGAATGTCACATCAAGTCTAATCAATCACAAACAATAAATAAAACATACTTGTAAACCAACAAGCCACAAATAAGTTCATTACACAAGACTGATAACCGATCAATTAGACATTCACATTTCATTCCCTAAGCATGCAACTCATATAATACTAAATAATGGTACATGAAAACATAATGCATATTAGGAATCAGTAACTATCACCTACCCCTGTCACGTCCCGAGGCTACCTCCTAGACGTAACAAGGGATCTGGGGCACGAGTGCCCTAGATTGACCCTTGGTCATAACATACTCAGTCATTCATAAGAAAGCATAACGAAAGCATATATAGAACATTAGGCAACCCAAATCCATAAATGATAAGTCAATACGAAACATAGTTTTAAAAGAGTGACTCGAATACTGGCTATGTCTGAAAATCCTCTACACATGACATAAGGAGTTGCTAGGAAAAGACCCTAGCTAATTCAAGGTACGGACGTAAATAGTCAAAAACTAGCTAGAATCATAACTAGCCCTCGAATCATGAAGACTCACCGACACTGACTGGAAATGACTTGCGATCTCTAGCCACGTACCTGAGGAAGGGAACCTGAATCTGTATCGTCAAGAGAATGCAACGCAAAATGTGATGTACCGAGTATGAGAGATATGCATGATCATGATAAACATACTTAAAACATGCTTAAAATAAGCTCTTTCGAAATAAGAGATAGCATAATGAATTATCAAGATATAAGACATAAACATGAAGTAAAGTCAAGATTCAAAGTAATGTATCATATAACTTCATAATTTGAAAATAATCATGTGGGTGTTTTTCTTAACCGACATAAACCATGCTGAGCTACATGGAGTCCAGTGTCATGCGCCCACACTGAAAAAGGTTATCCTAATTGGCCAAGGTTAGAACCATGTCATAAGGATCCTTTCATAAGCCACGGAGGGCAACCTACGGTGGAAACATAGTTTTGGACTTGGGTTATCTAGAACCCTCATTGCTCGGTGCTAAATACTACTCCCAAAATATATAACATAAGGCTCACATACATGTGATATATCTAGATGTCAAGCTTGCTTATAAACATGTTCATAATCCGGATCTTCATACTACTCACGAATCTTGGTTTAGAAAATAATTCATGAGCATTGATGGCACATCGGGTGTCTTGCATTGTATAGTAGTTCATAATTTGAAAACTTGCATGGCACTAGTTCAATTTAATAATAACATATACTTTTATAAAACATAGGAACTAGGCATGCACTTGCTTAAAATTCATGAAAACATGCTATCAAATACCCAATTTACTTGAATCAATTTATGCATGTAGAATTTACAATAATTAGCCTTCAATTTGAACTAGGAGTTCATATGTAAAAACCCATACAAAATCATGCAATTTAATAGTAATTTCATAATAAAATCATGAGAAGACAATTTATAGCAAAACTCATAAGAATTGGGTAAGAACCCTAATTTTAACGTTCATGAAATCAAAATAAAGATTAGGGGTTTTGGGCACAAGGGTGAAAGGAACCCATTGTTGAATACCCACATACCTTGATTGAAGCTAACCCACTTGAAATTGAAAAGAAGAGGACACTTGAACTTGAAGCTTGAGACTTGGAGCTTGAAGAGGTTCTTTTCCCTTTTTGGAAGATGAATGAGGTAATGAGAAGGGACTTAGGTTAATAGGTGTAGAAACCCTACTAAAAGTGACCAAAACAACCTCACTTAGGAGTTAAAAGGGTGGGTAATTATAAGAATACCTCTGGGATTTAATTAAGAAAAGCTGATAAAAAGGATTGGCTTCAGGAATAACGGGTCAGTTCCATGGGTCGTAGTTTGAACCACGACTCATGGTTCTCACTCGTGGTTCCTGGCCAAAGGATCAAACAGCAGAAGACATTCTACGGGTCAACAGGACATACCCGTATAAAGGATTACAATTTGTAGAACCAATTCGTCATTTATAAAGGTTTTGGCAGGCCTCTGATTAGGTTCCACGAGTCAACAGGACGGAACCATAATTCAAACTACGGTCCGTAGTCTTGACTCGTGGTTCCTGGGAATCAGTCAGTCCTCAAGTCTGGTTCCATGAGTTAACATGATGGGTTGTAGACTGAACTACGGTCCATAGAACCAACTCATGGTTCTCAAACCCTAGACTGATTCTGGCAGACTTAAATCACGAATCCACTCCACAACTCATGGTTCAAACCACGGTCCGTGGTTTGGACCCGTCATTTCTTGAAAGTTTAGAATTTTCAGATTTCTTAAGTTTAAAATCTAGATTGGATTTTGGGGTATTAGAATATCTCCCCCTTGGGATCATTCATCCTCGAATGAAGACTAAGCAAGGAAACTTGGAGAGAAAACAACAACCTAACCAACAATAAAACATGAAAACCAAGGAATAACCATGGGAATTAAGCTCGCAACTTAAAACATGACTGAACTAACTTCCAAAAACTTCCATGCATGCTACGATCATGAGGGAAACTGATGGAATAGAGTAGGATAGACGTACTAATAAGGAAACTACTACCTCAAGCAGAAACTGGATCAGAAGGAAAGAGATGCGGGTACTTGGCTTTCATGGCTGCTTCTGCTTCCCAAGTAGATCCCTCAACAAGCTAATTCCTCCAAAGAACTTTTATCAAAGCGACTTCTTTATTTCTCAACCTTCTAATCTGACGATCAAGGATCTCCACGGGAACCTCCTCATAAGTGAGACTATCCTTCACACCCACATCCTCCAAAGGAACAATCAAGGTTGGATCACCAACACACCTCTTCAACAAGGAAATATGGAAAACCGGATGAACCGCTTCTAAATCCGATGACAAATCCAACTCATAAACAACACTACCAACCCTCCTCAGAATCTGATAAGGACCTACAAAACAGGGAATAAGGTTCCATTTCTTTCCAAATATCATCACACTCTTCATGGGTGACACCTTCAGAAAAACCCAATCATCAACCTCAAATTCCAATTCCCTTCTCCTCACATCCACATATGATTTCTGTCGACTCTGAGTGGTCTTCAACCTTTTCCTAATAAGTTGAACCTTCTCCATAGTCTCATGAACAAAATCTGGACAAATCAAAGCTTCCTCACCTACCTCAAACCAACCAATGGGAGACCTATACCTCTGACCATAAAGTGCCTCATAAGGAGCCATCTGGATGCTAGAATGAAAGTTGTTATTATAGGCAAACTTGATAAGAGGTAAGTGATCATCCCAATTTACTTTGAAATCAATCACACAAGATCTTAACATATCCTCCAAGGTCTGAATAGTATGCTCTGCCTGGCCATCCGTTTGAGGGTGAAAAGTTGTGCTAAGCTTCACCTAAGTACAAGACCTCTCTGAAACAATCTCCAAAACTGGGAGGTAAACTGAGTACCTCTATCTGAAATGATGGAAAATGGGACACCATGCAACCTAACTATCTCCCAAATGTAGAGTCTGGCATCATCTGCTGAATCAGCAGTCTTAATGACCAAGAAGTGGGATGACTTAGTCATCCGGTCGACGATCACCCAAATGGAATCCTGTTGCCTTCGAGTACGAGGCAACCCCGTAATAAAGTCCATATTGATAGCTTCCCACTTCCAAGTAGTAAGGTCAATATCCTGAGTCATACCACCCGGTCGCTGGTGCTCTACTTTCACTTGCTAACAGTTAGGATACTTAGCCACAAAACTGGCTATGTCCCTCTTTATACCATTCCACCAATAGACTTCCTGTAGGTCACGGTACATCATAGTGGCACCAGGGTGAATAGAATACCTAGAACTGTGAGCCTCAGTCAAAATCTGCTGTCTCTACCCATCTACATCTGGCACACACAATCGACCCTGATAACAAAGCACACCATATCCCCCTTGGGAGAAAACCTCAACTCTTTGCTGATGGACTGCACCCTTTAGCTAAGGCAAAATAGGGTCACTGTCTTGATTTGCCTTTACCTCAGCTACCAAAGATGATTCGGAACCATTTTGAACAATAACACCACCTTCTGTCGAGTCCATAAGGCAAACTCCCAACCGAGCAAGCCTATGAACCTCCTTAACCAATTCCTTCTTTCCGTATTCAACTGAAGACACACTACCCATGGACAATCTACTAAGTGCATCCTCTACAACATTAGCCTTACCCGGGTGGTAAAGCACACTCATATCATAATCCTTAAGAAGCTCAAGCCATCTCCTTTGACGCAGATTCAATTCCTTTTGAGTGAACACATACTGAAGACTCTTATGATCGGTGAAAACATCCACATGCACACCATACAAGTAATGTCTCTAAATCTTCAAAGTGAAAACCACGGTTGCTAACTCAAAATCATGAATAGGGTAGTTCTTATCATGGATCTTAAGCTGTCTAGAGGCATAAGAAATCACTTTACCACGCTGCATCAAAACACAACTCAAACCAATTCTAGAAGCATCACAATACACAACAAAGTCATCTAAGCCCTCGAGTAGAGCCAAAGCATCACAATACACAACAAAGTCATCTAAGCCCTCGGGTAGAGCCAACACTGGAGCTGTGGTCAACCTAGTCTTCAATTCCTGAAAGTTCTTCTCACATAGATCGGACCACTAAAATTTAACCTTTTTCTGAGTCAACTGAGTCAATAGGGAAGCAATGGAAGAAAACCTTTCCACAAACCTCCTGTAGTAACTAGCCAAACTCAAAAAACTCCTAATATTAGGCGGGGAAGTGGGTCTAGGCCAGTTCTTTACTGTCTCAATATTTTGAGAATCAACTCGAATACCATCTCTAGTTACAATATGACCCAGAAAAGCAACAGAGTGCATCCAAAACTCACAATTGCTGAACTTAGCAAACAACTGCTGATCCTTGAGAGTTTGCAACACAACTCTCAAATGGTCTACATGCTCATCCTCACTTTGAGAGTATATAAGGATATCATCAATTAAAATAATCACAAACATATCCCAATACTGTTTGAACACACGGTTCATCAAATCCATAAAGGCTGCAGAAACATTTGTTAGACCAAAAGATATAACAAAAAAATCATAATGACCATACCGAGTACTGAAGGCTGTCTTTGAAATATCACACTCCCGAACACAAAGATGATGATAACCGGATCTAAGGATGATCTTGGAGAAGAAACTAGCATCCTGAATTTGATCGAACAAGTCATCAATCCTAGGAATGAGATACTTATTCTTAATTGTGACCTTGTTCAATTGACGATAGTCAATACACATCCTAAGGGAATCATTCTTTCTCCGCACAAACAAAACTAGGGCACCCCATGCGGAAATGTTAGGCCTGATGAAACCCTTATCAAGAAGATCCTTCAACTGATCCTTTAACTCCTTAAGTTCCGTGGGAGCCATTCTATAAGGATGGATAGAGATAGGATTCGTATCTAGAAGAATATCTATCCCAAAGTCGATCTCCCGCTTGGGAGGGACTCCGGGCAAATCTTCGGGAAACACTTCTGGGAACTCATTCACAACAGGGACAGATTAAAAGGATGGGGTTTTGGACTCCGTGTCCATAACCCAAACTATATGATAATCATAATGTAATACCCCAGAACTTCCAAGCCCAGAATTAGCTCAGGAAACCAGAAAAACATAAAATTTCCAACTGTCGGTAGAACCACGAGTCACTTCCACGAGCCGTGGAACAGTCCACGAGTCATGGACTGGACTCGTGGAACTCAGATTAGAGGATTACTCCTATGAAGTCTGGACCACGAATCATGTTCATGGTCCGTAGAAGTTTTCATGGACCGTAGATGCCATCTGTGGAAACCATTTCCAGTAGCTCAGTTTTAAGTCTTCAGGGACCACGAGTGGGTTCCACGACCCGTGGAAGTTTCCACGAGTTGTGAACCCCAGTCATGCAACCCAACTTCAGTGACCCAAAAATCTTATCGCAGGAACTATGAGTGGGTTCCACAACCAATGGAAGTTTCCACGAGTCGTGAACCCAACTCGTGGGAGTTGTTCCAGTAGCTTGGTTTTCCAGGCCCAGGAACCAGGACAGGGTTCCACGAGCCGTAGAACCCATCCGTGGAACCTAAGACGCGAATTTCCAGTAGCTTTTAATTAAATTTCTCAGGGATGTTTTAGACCTTTCCCTTCAAATTTTGCTCTGACTATAAATAGTCCTAGGCCAATTTTATTAAGTCTATTTCCCTAAAAACAAAGTTAGACTTTTCTAAAAGCGATTCAAGTCAGATAGATTGTCTTCTCCAAGGTTCCAGGCCTAGGGTTCTCTCCTCCAAGTTTCAACTCCAGATTCTTGCAGGGATTTTCATACACCAGGTATGTGGGTATTCAGTAAGGGTTTTGTTCACCCTTATGACCAACACTCTCATCTCTTTACAATGTGTTCCATGAATTCAAGAACTAGAGTTCCTACCCAAATTATGAAAATCTTTCTAGAATTTTGGTTATTTTGATTCTCATATGATATATATACTGCTTTATATGATTGTAATACGTTTTCAGTGATTTGCATGAGTTTTCACACTGTTTTGGGAAGTTAAGAAAATTTCCCTAAATTGTTGGATTTTTCTAAAGTATCACATGTCCTTCAAACTCATTTCAAATTTTTAGTATGAACTTTAACAGCAAAATTTAACTAGTCTTTGTCTACTACAGTATTTCAGAAAAACAAAGATTTTAGGCTAGTCTAGTCATGACCTCGAAACTCAGGATGTCAGTTTAGATTGAGCTACATTCAGTTTGGGAGTAGTATTGTAGCACCGAGTTGGAATAGGGTTCAACGTACTCTTAAGGTCCCAGAATTATATGCCAACATAGGATTTTAAGTCCCCTCTGTTGGGCACCATATTTAGTGATCACGCCACAACCATGCCTTTATACCCTGGCAAGGTATATTGGGTCCTCTCAATGGGGAGTATACATCGGACTCCACGTTTAGCTCACGTGGTTTATGTCGGTTAATAAGCTCTCCCACAGTAATAAAGTCAGAAGTGTATTCTAGGGCCTTAGTTACATTTATTTTTAGCTTTCAGCACACTTTCATGTTACTCCGGCATCTCAGCTGTTTCATGCATGATTATACATTTGGTCCTACATACTATAGTTTAGTTCAGATTACAGCTTTCAATATTTTTAGCATGTTTACATTTCAGTCAGCTTTGCATATCCCTCATGCTCAGTACATTCAAAGTACTAACGCATACTCTATGCTACATCCTATTATGATTTAGGCTCAGGTTCTCAGGTTCAGCAACGTGATTAGCTCCTGCCAGTGCCACATCAACTTAGCCAGGGGTGAGTCCTCATCCTCCAAGGACACTTTATTATGCTTTTTGATTTAGTCAGATATTGTTAGTTTCAGTACTTTAGAGCTAGCTGGGGACTTGTCCCAGCAGCTCATCAGTATTAGAGGCATTCAAACATAGAGTCAATATTTAGTTGATTTGGGTTGTACTATTTGAACTCAGTCGTTTCTTTCAGATATTGTCAGATATAATCTTTTAGCTTTGCTCGTTTCTTAGTTATGCTTCCGTTTGTTTTTGAATTATATTTAGTATGCTTGTGATATACCAGATTAAGGGTTAGCTCGGGGTTACTTATGACCTTGGGTCCCGTGTTACGTCTAGGGGCTAGCCTCGGGGGGTGACTAACTTGGTATCAGAGTATCAGGTTCAAGATTCCTAGGATGTCTGAAAGCCACACTAAGTAGAGTCTCTCTCATGGGAGTGAAGTGCGCCACACTTATGAGGGGGAGGCTATGAAGTGTTCTAAGAAAAGCTTCACGTCTTTTGCTATCTTTATCGTGCGATTAAGTGTGAATCAACTTCTCCCTTCTAATCCATTGTTATGCATTTCAGATCATGCCACCTCACAGAGCTAATGCACATAATGCTAACGCAGTTCCTCCAGTACCGAACCATGAGGTTACGAATGCAGAGTTCCATAATGCGATTTAGTTGTTGCCCCAGACAGTTGCCAATCAGGCTAATCAGCAGGCCCTAGTTCCTACAAACCCCACTGGTGGATCAGCTGCAGTCAGGGTTCATGATTTTATACGTATGAATCCTCCAGAGTTTTTAGGGTCGAAGGTTGGTGAGGACCCAAATGACTTCACTAACGAGATAAAGAAAATTCTTGAGGTATTGCAAGTAACTGGTACTGATAGTGTGGAGCTAGCATCCTATTTACTCAAGGATGTGGCTCACATTTAGTTCACGCAGTGAAAGGACAACATGGGTGTGAATGCAGCTCCTGTGACCTGGGACTGTTTCACTGAAGCTTTTCTGGATAGGTTTTTCCCGAGAGAGTTGACGGAAGCTAAGGCCCAGGAGTTCATAAACTTAAGGTAGGGGTCCATGATGGTCCAATAGTATGGGCTGAAGTTGACTCAGCTCTCCAGATATTCTCCACACATGGTGGCCGATTCAAGGGCTCAGATGGGCAAGTTCTTACATGGGGTGTCTAATTTGGTAAAGACAGAGTGCAGGAATGCTATGCTATTAGGGGATATGAATATCTCTATGTTGATGACCCATGCGCAGCAGGTTGAGGAGGATAAGATTAAGGAGATAGCTAAGGATAATAAGAAGGCTAGGACAGGTAACTATGAGTTTTCTCAGCATAGGTCGGGTGGTGGAAGTCGTTCACAGTTCCAGCAGAGGTCGGAAGCCCCAGCACCTTCATCAGCTAGTGCTCTGTCTCTCAGGCCTCCTCGCGATCAGAAAAAGAGAGCACCAGGCTCAAAATCTCAAGGCAGCGTCTCAGGCAACCATACTTTTCCTGCCTACCCCAAATGTGGTAAGAATCATCCAGGTGAGTGTTTGGCTAGCCGAGAACGGTGTTTTGGGTGTGGTAAGCTTGGCCATAGGTTGAAGGAGTGCCCTTCCTCCAGGCAAGGGCAGGGAGGTAACAGGGCTCAATCTACCACTTCAGCAGCTCCAGCGGGTCGCCCCACTCAGTAGGGTGCCTCATCTATTATAGGTGGTGGTTAGTGAAAGAATAGATTATATGCTCTTCAGAATAGCCAGGACCAGGAGGATTCTCTCGATGTTGTCACGGGTACGTTGCAAGTCTTCCATTTAGATGTTTATGCATTGTTAGACCTAGGTGCTACACTTTTCTTTGTAACCCCTTTCATAGCAGTAAACTTTGGTGTCAGTCCAGAAATCCTCCCAGAACTCTTATCAGTCTCTACTCCAGTTGGTGACCCAGTTATAGCTAGATGGGTGTACAAAAATTTCCCTATCACAATTTCCGTGAAAGTCAACTCAGCAGATCTTGTAGAGTTAGAAATGGTAGATTTTGATATCATTATAGACATGGATTGGTTACATTCTTGTTATACCTCAGTTGATTGTAGAACTAGGGTCATTCGGTTTCAGTTTCCTAACGAGCCAGTCGTAGAATGGAAGGGTAGCAACTCAATGCCCGTAGGTCATTTCATCTCCTACCTTAAGGCCAGAAAGATGATTTCCAAGGGATACATCTATCACCTTGTTCGGGTTAAGGATTCAAACTTTGAGATCTCAACTCTTGAGTCAGTTCCAGTGGTGAATAAGTTTCCAAAAGTGTTCCCAGAAGATCTTCCTGGAGTTCCTCTAAAGTGAAATCAATTTTGGAATAGATCTCCTTCCAGATACCCAGCCTATTTTGATTCCTCCTTACAGAATGTCTTCAGCTGAGCTTAAGGAATTGAAAGAATAGCTGAAACACCTCCTAGATAAGGGCTTCATCAGACCCAACATCTCTTCATGGGATGCTCCTGTGTATTTCGTGCTTAAGAAATATGGTTCCCTCAGGATGTGCATTGACTACCGTCAGTTGAACAAAGTCACAATCAAGAATAAATATCCCATACCCAGGATTGATGACTTGTTCGACCAACTCCAGGGCGCTAGTTGCTTTTCTAAGATAGACCTCAGATCCAGCTATCATCAGTTCAGAGTCAGAGGTAGTGACATCTCGAAGACAGCCTTCAGGATTTAGTATGGTCACTATAAATTTGTAGTTATGTCTTTTGGACTAACCAATGCTCCTGCATCTTGCATGGACTTAATGAACAGAGTGTTTAGACAGTACTTGGACTTGTTCATCATCATCTTCATTGATGATATCCTTGTTTATTCTCAAAATGAGGAAGAGCATGCGAGTCATCTGAGGGTCGTTCTACAGACTCTCAAGGACCGCCAGTTATTTGCCAAGTTCAGTAAGTGTGAGTTCTGGTTGACATCAGTTGCTTTCCTTGGTCATGTGGTGTCTAGTGATGGCATCTGAGTTGACTCTCCAAAAATTCAGGCAGTAAAGGATTGGCCTAGACCCACCTCTCTGACAGATATCAGGAGTTTCTTTGGTTTGGCTGGTTACTACAGGAGATTCATAGAAGGATTTTAATCCATAGCTTCCCCATTGACCAAGTTGACTCAGAAAAAGGTCAAGTTCCAGTGGTCGGAAGAGTGTTAGAAAAGTTTCTTGGAACTGAAGATTAGGTTGAATACAACTCTTGTTTTGACTCTACCAGAGGGTTCAGACGGCTATGTGGTTTATTGTGATGCATCCAGAGTCAGTCTGGGTTGTGTTTTGATGCAGCAGGGTAAGGTCATAGCGTATGCTTCTAGACAGCTTAAGGCCCATGAGAAGAACTACCCGACTTATAACTTCGAGCTTGCAGCTGTCGTGTTTGCCTTAAAGATCTAGAGGCACTACTTGTTGGTGTTCATGTTGATGTGTTCACAGATCATAAGAGCCTCCAATATGTATTCACCTAGAAAGAGTTAAATCTTTGTCAGAGGAGATGGCTCGAGTTCCTCAAAGATTACGATATGAATGTGCTCTACCATCCGGGTAAGACCAACATAGTGGCTGATGCTCTCAGTAGACTGTCTATGGGTAGCGTATCGCATGTTGAGGAAGAGAAGAGAGAATTGGCCAGAGATGTTCATCGTCTTTGTCTCCTAGGAGTTTGCCTTATGGACACGTCAGATGGTGGTGTGATAGTTCAGAATGGGTCAGAATCTTCATTGGTAGCGAGGTTAAGGAAAAGCAGGATAGTGATCCCATATTACTTCAGCTGAAGAGTAAAGTTCATCAGCAGAGAGTTGAGGTTTTCTCCTAAGGGGGAGATGGTGTACTTCGTTATCAGGCTCTCTTATGTGTTCCTAAGGTGGGTGTGTTGAGACAACAGTTCCTTTCAGAAGCCCATAATTTTAGATATTCCATTCATCCAGGTGCCACTAAGATGTACCATGATCTACAGGAAGTCTATTGGTGGAAGAACATGAAGAGGGACATCACAAATTTTATGGCTAAGTGTCCCAACTGTCAGCAGGTTAAGGTAGAACATCAGAAACCAGGAGGTGTGACTCAGGAGATTAGCATTCCTACTTGGAAGTGGGAAGTGGTTAATATGGATTTAATTACGGGTTTACCTCGTACTCGCAGACAACATGACTCCATTTGGGTGATAGTGGACAGGGTCACTAAGTCAGCTCACTTCTTGGCAGTCAAGACTACAGATTCATCGGAGGATTATGCCAGACTCTACATCAGCGAGATAGTCAGGTTGCATGGGGTCCCCTTGTCTATTATCTCAGATAGAGGTCCTCAGTTTATATCTCATTTCTGGATATCTTTTTAGAAAGGTCTTGGTACTCAGGTGAATCTCAGTACAGCATTTCATCTGCAAACAGATGGTCAGGCAGAGCGTATCATTCAGACCTTAGAGGACATGTTGAGGGCTTGCGTGATAAATTTCAAAGGTAGCTGGGATGATCACCTACCTCTCATAGAGTTTTCCTATAATAACAGTTATCACTCTAGTATTCAGATGGCCCCATATGAAGCACTTTATGGCCGTAGATGCAGGTCACCGATTGGTTGGTTCGATGTAGGTGAAGCAGCCTTGATCAGGGCAGACTCGGTTCATGAAGCTATAAAGAAAGTTCAGCTAATCAGGGAGAGATTGAAAATAGCTCAGAGTCGCCAGTAGTCCTATGCAGATGTGAGAAAGAGGGACTTAGAGTTTAAGATCGATGATTGAGTTTTTCTAAAAGTGTCACCCATGAAGGGGGTGATGAGATTTTGTAAGAAAGGGAAATTCAGTCCCAGGTATGTAGGTCCTTACAAAATCCTTAAAAGGGTTGGTAAGGTGGCTTATGAATTAGAGTTGCCTACAAAGCTAGTAGCGGTCCATCCAGTCTTTCACATTTCTTTGTTGAATAAGTGTATGAGTGACCCAGCATCGATTATTCCTTTAGAGAGTGTGGCTATGAAAGATAGCCTCACCTATGATGAGGTTCTAATTGAGGTTCTTGACCGTCAGGTTCGTAGGTTGAGGAATAAAGAAGTCGCCTCAGTAAAAGTTTTGTGGAGGAATCAGTCTGTAGAGGGAGCTACTTGGGAAGCAGAAGCAGCCATGATGTCCAAGTATCCTCACCTCTTCCCTTCTGATTCAGTCTCAGCTTGAGGTAATAGTCCTCTCCAGTATTTCAGTTAAATATTGAATAATTTAGTATTAGTACCTCATTTCTTCAGTTATCCTTACATTTCAACATATTTGCATGTTCTTGGAACTCAGTTCAGTCATATATCAATTTCTACTATAAAGTTTGTAGGGATTGCAGCTCCTTCCCTCCAAACTCGGCTTGTTCAGCCTTCATTCGAGGACAAATGATCCCAAGGGAGAGATATTGTAATACCCCAGAACTTCCAAGCCCAGACTTAGCTCAGCAAAATAGAAGAAAATAAAATTTCTAATTGTCGCTAGAACTATGAGTCACTTCCATGAGCCGTGGAACAGTCCACGAGTCGTGGAACTCAGATCAGAGGACTACTCCTCTGAAGTCTGGACCACGACTCATGTTCACGGTCCGTAGAAGTTTCCACGAACCATAGATGCCATTCGTGGAAACAATTTCCAGTAGCTCAGTTTTAAGTCTTTAGGGACCACGAGTGGATTCCATGACCCATGGAAGTTTCCACGAGTCATGAACCCCAGTCGTGCAACCCAACTTCAGAGACCCATAAATCTCATCCCAGGAACTACGAGTGGGTTCCACGACCCGTGGAAGTTTCCACGAGTTGTGAACCCAACTCGTGGGAGTTGTTCCAGTAGCTTGGTTTTCCAGGCCCAGGAATAACAATAGGGTTCCACGAGCCGTGAAACTTTCCACGAGCCGTAGAACTCATCCTTGGAACCTGAGACGCAAATTTCCAGCAACTTTCAATTAAATTTCTCAGGGGTGTTTAAGACCTTCCCCTTTAAATTTTTCTCCAACTCTAAATAATCTTAGGCCTATTTTATTAAGTCTATTTCCCCAAAAACAAAGTCAGACTTTTCTAAAAACGATTCAAGTCAGACACAACATCTTCTCCAAAGTTCCAGGCCTAGGGTTCTCTCCTCTAAGCTTAAACTCCAGATTCTTTTAGGGATTTTCATCCACCAGGTATGTGGGTATTCAGTAAGGGTTTTGTTCACCCTTATGCCCAAAACTCTCAGCTCTTTACAGTGTGTTCCATGAATTCAAGAACTAGAGTTCCTACCCAAATTATGCAAATCTTTCTAGAATTTTGTTATTTTGATTCTCATATGATATATATACTGCTTTATATGATTGCAATATGTTTTCAATGATTTGCATGAGTTTTCACACTGTTTTGGGAAGTTAAGGAAATTGCCCTAAATTGTAGGATTTTTCTAAAGTATCACATGTCTTTCGAACTCATTTCAGATTTTTAGTATGAACTTTAACAACAGAATTTAACTAATCTTTAGTATGCTACAGTATTTCAGAAAAACAAAGATTTTAGACTAGTCTAGTCCTGACCTAGAAACTTAGGATGTCAGTTTGGATTGAGCTACATTCAGTTTGGGAGTAGTATTATAGCACCGAGTTGGACTAGGGTACAACGTATCCTTAAGGTCCCAGAACTACATGCCAACGTAGGATTTTAAGTCCCCTCTGTTGGGCACCAGATTTAGTGATCACGCCACAGTCATGCCTTTATACCCTGGCAAGGGATATTGGGTCCTCTCAATAGGGCGTATACATCGGACTCCACATTTAGCTCACGTGGTTTATATCGGTTAATAAGATCTACCACAGTATTAAATTCAGAAGTGTATTCTAGGCCCTTAGTTACATTTTTTCCAGCTTGCAGCACACTTTCATGTTACTCCTACATCTCAGTTGTTTCATGCATGATTATAAATTAGGGCCTACGTACTACAATTTAGTTCAGATTATAGTTTTTAGTATTTTTAGCATGTTTACATTTCAGTCAGCTTTGCATATCCCTCATGCTCAGTACATTCAAAGTACTGACACATACTCTATGCTGCTTCCTATTATGATGCAGGCTCAGGTTCAGCCACGTGATTAGCTCCTACCGATGCCACATCAGCTTAGCCAGGGGTGAGCCCTCATCCTCCGAGGACACTTTATTATGCTTTTTGATTTAGTCAGATATTGTTAGTTTCAGTACTTTGGAGCTAGCTGTGGACTTGTCCCAGCAGCTCATCAGTATTAGAGGCATTTAGACATAGAATCATTATTCAGTTGATTTGGGTTGTACAGTTTGAACTCAGTCGTTTCTTTCAGATATTATCAGATATACTCTTTTAGCTTTGCTCGTTTCTTAGTTATGCTTCCGTTTGTTTTTGGATTATATTTAGTATGCTTGTGATATACCAGATTCAGGGTTAGCTCGGGGTTACTTGTGACCTTGGGTCCCGTGTTATGTCTAAAGGCTAGCCTCGAGGCGTGACACATAACCCTTAGAAATCATCTTTCTAGCCTTAACATAAGATATGAAATGAACTTTCGAGGATGGGGGACTACCTTGCCATTTTAAGATGGGTTCATTTGGAAACTTGAAACTGAAAACTCGAGTACGACAATCAACCGAAGCATAATAAGCATATAACCAAGTCTGAAACTCCATAGATATATTTGCTCATCTGATCTTGTGGGTCAGCCACTATAGCAGGAGCGTATCTGGAGAGCTGAGTGAACCTCAAACTATACTTTTGGACTGTCATGGATCCCTGTCTCAAGTTTACAAACTCCTCGCCCTTCGTTTGCCTTAACTCCCTCGGAAAGAACTGGTCGAGGAAAGCCCTTTTGAAACACTCCCAAGTCATAGGGACCTCGTCCCTAGCTCTAGCTTCCTTCCATTACGTGAACCAAATATGAGCTACATCCTTGAGTTGATAGGATGCTAACTCAATACTATCAACCCCATCCACTTTCATAACATCAAATATTTTCTTCACCTCATCAATAAAGCTTAGTGGATCTTCATTCATTTTTGAACCCCAAAACTCCAATGGGTTCGTACGGATAAAGTCACGAACTCGGGCTGCAACCCCACCTTGAGGATGGATGAGGATAGGAGACGGCTGGTTTGACTGAGCATCCAAGGTCTAGGCTAGCATATGGATGGCATTCCTGAATTCTTCATTCGTGACCTCGGGGGCCAAAATTGGAGGAGCAGCATTCCGAGCAGCTTAGTGAGACATGGCACGTCGAGACATTATCTGAAATGTACAAGGGAAGCATTAGAGGGATATTAGAGTTAAACTCTAATGCACGATGTGATCATGAAAGAAGTGAGGTTTTTCTAAGACATCTCATAGGTTCCCTCTCATAAGTGTGACGCGCTTCACACACATGAAAGAGATTCTACTAGATGCGGCATTCATACATCCTAGGACTCTTGAACCTGAGGCTCTGATACCAAGTTTGTCATGCCCCGAGGCTACCCCCTAGACGTAACATAAGATCTGGGGTATGAGTGCCCTAGACTAACCCTTGGTCATATCATACTCAATCATTCAGAAGAAAGCATAGCGGAAGAATAGATAGAACATTAGGCAACCCAAATCCATAAATGATAAGTCAATACGAAACATAGTTTTAAAAGAGTGACTGGAATACTGGCTATGTCTGAAAAGCCTCTACACATGGCATAAGGAGTTGCTAGGACAAGTTCCTAGCTAACTCAAGGTATGGAAGTAAATAGTCAAAAACTAGCTAGAATCATAACTAGCCCTTGAACCATGAGGACTCACTGACACAAATTGAAAATGGCATGCGATCTCTAGCCACGTGTCTGAGGAAGGGAACCTGAATCTGCATCATCAAGAGGATGCAGCGCAAAATGTGCTTCAGTATTATAGGATGTACCGAGTATGAGAGCTATGCATGATCATGATAAACATACTTAAAATATGATTAAAATAAGCTCTTTCGAAATAAGAGATTGCATAAGGAATTATCAAGATATAAGACATAAACATGAAGTAAAGTCAAGATTCAAAGTAAGGTATCATAAAACTTCATAACTTGAAAATAATCATGTGGGAGATTCTTTTAACCGACATAAACCATGCTGAGCTACATGGAGTCCAGTGTAATGAACTCACACTGAAAAAGGTTATCCTAACTGGACAAGGTTAGAACCATGTCATAAGGATCCTTTCATAAGCCACGGAGGGCAACCTACAGTGGCAACGTAGTTTTGGACTTGGATTATCTAGAATCCTCATCGCTCGGTGCTAAATACTACTATCAAAACATATAATATAAGGCTCACATACATGTGACATAGCTAGATGTCAAGCTTGTTTATAAGCATGTTCATAACCCGAATCTTCATGCTACTCACAAATCTTGGCTTAGAAAATAATTCATAAGCATTGACGGCACATCGGGTGTCTTGCATTGCATAATAGTTCATACCTTGAAAACTAGCATGGCACTCGTTCAATTTCATAATAACATATACTTTCATAAAATATAGGAACTAGGCATGCACTTCCTTAAAATTCATGAAGATATGCTATCAAATACCCAATTTACTTGAATCAATTTATGCATGTAGAATTTGCCGTAATTAGCCTTCAATTTGAACTAGTAGTTTATATGTAAAAACCCATGTTAAATCATGCAATTTAATAGTAATTTCATAATAAAATCATGAGAAAGCAATTTATAGCAAAACTCATAAGAATTGGATAAGAATCCTAATTTTAAAGTTCATGAAATCAAAACAAAGATTAGGAGTTTTGGGCACAAGGGTGAAAGGAACCCATTGTTGAATAACCACATACCTTGATTGAAGCTAACCCACTTGAAATTGAAAAGAAAAGGAGACTTGAACTTTGAGCTTGAAGAGGTTCTTTTCCCTTTTTGGAAGATGAATGAGGTAATGAGAAGGGACTTAGGTTAATAGGTGTAGAAACCCTACTAAAAGTGGCCAAAACAACCTCACTTAGTAGTTAAAAGGGTGGGTAATTGTCATGACCCAATTTCTCAGGTCATGATGGCACCTACAACCCCCCAGTAGGTGAACCAATCCCCGTAGCCCAGAACGGTTAGTAATGGGCTACCACCTAACCAATTACGCACAACAAGCAGAAATAAGCGAAAGCTGAATGTAAAGATAAGATACGCAGAAACAACAACCCAAAATATATAACCAAGGATAATACACCAACCCCAAGACTTGGAATCGATAGTACAAAAGCTTCTAATGGGATAAAAGTGCCAGAAGTAACAAAATACAATATAAAACCACCCTCAATCGGTAAGCACCAACACCACACCAAAATCAGAGAAGCAAGGCGATCAATGCACAAAACTCGAATCTTCGAAACCACAACCAAGTTTACCCAAAAATATTTCAACCCAAAACTCTAACTTATGAACCCGCTGATCTGCAAAACCCTTTTATTCTGAACTGAATCTTTTGTACCATAACAGGAAGTTGCATACAAGTCGAACACTCAAACCACCCTCGAGGAATTAACTGACACACCAGAGATCCATATTTTTCTCTTATACTCTACCACGAACGAAGTAACTTTTTACACTCAAGCTCTATCAAAGTCAAGCTATAGTCTACTAGCTTTTGCCATCCTGGATAACAACTCGAAGCACATCACCTAAGACTGAAGTTACCTGGAACGACTGGCCACCAACCAACGAATGAACACTTTCGCTAACATCAAGCTCGATAACAAAACCCAACTGAACAACCCATATGAACCCGACTGAAGTTTGCACACCAGGGTAAGGAAAGACATGTATGAACACCCTATGTTGGCGGAGAAACTTCCGAACTGTAGAACGAACGCACCGTGTCAAGTCTAAATCAACTGGAAGCGAATGAACCAGGGAAACTTGCCCAACAGACCCAAACCAAAACTAAGATCCTGCAAGTAGTGTGGTAAGCCTGCCACGAAGTCTGTAATTATCAGCTAAGCTCCATACTCTAAGAACACTGCTACAACTCCAAATTACTCGAACACTATTCTATTTTTAAGTTGTCTTACCAAGCTCACCTCGGAAAGAAGTCCACCGTGTAATGAATATCAAGTCAAAACACCCAGAAGGCAAAGGAAAAGGTGCCTGGGGTCCAAAGTTTCCATCTAGCCACAAAAATTTGCTTATAACTTCAACTCACCCCTTTGGCTCGAATCAACCGCTCTTCCAGATCTACACATAACCAACCATTTCAAAGCATATATTATACGGAACTTCTAGTCCATACTAGCCGAGTCTAACCAACACTGGAACCCCACGTGAAAGACAACCCTTGAAGAGTTAATTAAGCAAGCTTCCAAACTCTCGACAAATAAAGACGACCATAAACCTCAAAGTATCATTAAAACCCAAGAATAGGCTCGATAGTCTCAACCTGTACAACCTGACCACGTACAATACATCACTGCTCGTTCTGGAATGTACGCTACTGCATCTGTTCAACCAAGAAGGAAGAAACTTCTTACCATGAAGAGCACTGCTGAAATCAGGAATATCCAGCCTAAAATTGAGGCTAGCCAAGAACTAGGTGCCAAAGGCCAATAGCCGCATCTGAACTGAAGTAAAGAAGCTAAGTTGACTGCACCTACTGTCTCCCGACACTAGGATGCTGCAACTAAATAGAAACTACCACAAACCATCCGATGTAACCTTCCAAGCCATTATTCTGAACCCAAATCCCAATTTACCAACCAATGCTTCTGTCGAACCCGCGAGTAGAATCATATGCTGCCAATGAACCCATAAGAACCGAAGTCAACTAGGCTTGAATAACAAGTTGCCAAAACCATAGCTGCTACTGAAATCTCAAACCAGTCGAAGGAAACCACTGTAATCTGTAAACGGCCGAATCAAATCACCAACACACAAACTAAAGCAAACCTCCATCATCACCTCAGCCAACTAGTAAAATCCACAAGCACAAACAAGGCGTCATCTCCCTCCTTCTTCAACTAAATGAATCCTTCCTTAGCACATGCTAAACCTTACAAATCCTTTCTCAAATAAGAATCTAGGGCCAGAGGCCCAACTCACCCAAAATGCTACGAGTACAACCCAGCCACGAGGCTACTGTTAACACTTAGCCAAGATGCTACCGTTGGGAATCAACCACCATCCCACACTCAAAAGCTCAACCAGAGAACTACGATCAGGATTCATTCCAATCGGAACCTGACCACGTACAATACATCACTGCTCGTTCTGGAATGTACGCTACTGCATCTGTTCAACCAAGAAGGAAGAAACTTCTTACCATGAAGAGCACTGCTGAAATCAGGAATATCCAGCCTAAAATTGAGGCTAGCCAAGGACTAGGTGCCAAAGGCCAATAGCCGCATCTGAACTGAAGTAAAGAAGCTAAGTTGACTGCACCTACTGTCTCCCGACACTAGGATGCTGCAACTAAATAGAAACTACCACAAACCATCCGATGTAACCTTCCAAGCCATTATTCTGAACCCAAATCCCAATTTACCAACCAATGCTTCTGTCGAACCCGCGAGTAGAATCATATGCTGCCAATGAACCCATAAGAACCGAAGTCAACTAGGCTTGAATAACAAGTTGCCAAAACCATAGCTGCTACTGAAATCTCAAACCAGTCGAAGGAAACCACTGTAATCTGTAAACGCCGAATCAAATCACCAACACACAAACTAAAGCAAACCTCCATCATCACCTCAGCCAACTAGTAAAATCCACAAGCACAAACAAGGCGTCATCTCCCTCCTTCTTCAACTAAATGAATCCTTTCTTAGCACATGCTAAACCTTACAAATCCATTCTCAAATAAGAATCTAGGGCCAGAGGCCCAACTCACCCAAAATGCTACGAGTACAACCCAGCCACGAGGCTACGGTTAACACTTAGCCAAGATGCTACCGTTGGGAATCAACCACCATCCCACACTCAAAAGCTCAACCAGAGAACTACGATCAGGATTCATTCCAATCGGAACTGGGGAAATGACAAGACAACCCGATGAACAAGGAACTATAGGAGACTATGGGAACAACCCACATAATCAAACAAAGAGGGTCGACTCTAAACACCCGAGAGACCACACCAATCTATGCATACTAGCATAACCAATATCTCCAAACTAAGGCAAAATCTCAACTCCAGCACAACTATCGGTAACACCAAACCAAAACAAGAACCTCTAGCCATGCTAGATAATAGCCTAGGCAACCACCATCTAGGACCGCTCAACAAGGAAATCTCAATCACAGGTCTAGAGCCACAGCGAAACAGGGATAAACCCAACCAAAAACATACCAACAAGAACTACCCGCGAGCTACAACTCTGGGTAAACACCTCTCAAGGACATCTCATCCCATCCACAACTAAAGAATAAACTACCAATAAAATAACACATAGATACTACAATTCAGGTAGTCAAATAACTAAGCAAGTAGCGGGTAGGCATATAAGAAATTAAATGATAGAAGAGATAGAATCGCAATGTGCGCAGGACTATCACAAGCCGCAGGTATCAAAAGCCTTACTTGGAGAAATGATATCAGGAGCCCCTACCTCTAGCCCACCAGGAAGGGCATCAGACTGACGGGATCTAACTCTTGGATGAGTAGTCGAAGCTAAAAGCTCTGTCATCCCTCATCGGGGACAATCTCTAGAATAATAACCAATCACCCCACAAGTGTAGAAACCCAAAGAAGCCATACTCCGACGCACGGTCCCCGTTGACTCTGGACGGATACCTGAACCATCATAGCCCTGCTAGCTGTAAAGTGGGACTATGGGGAAATCTATAACCAAGAGCCCACGCTCCCTACACTGATAAAAAACTTTACCAAGTGGAATCTAATGGGATGATATTACTGGACCTGACCGGCCACCACGACTTGTACACTCTGATGGCAAATCCTGAAGAATATGATACGTACCCTGCCTACTCTGATCAATATGCCCTACACAACCACTCTCTAGAACCCGTGGTGCAACTGAAACTAGCCTAGTAGACAGGAAGCAATAGAACCTATCACTGGTGGAGAATCCCCTACCTCGAGGCTGAGAACCTCGAAACTATCCTGGCGACGATGTTTCTTAGCACTACCTCCATAAGCCTCACGACATAAACCCTCAATAGCCCAAGCATGATCGACCACCTAGAGAAAGGTAGTCCCAACTGTACCTAAGTGCTCGGTTGCCAAATAGAGGGGTGAAATCAAACCTCCAACAAAGCTCTAAACTCTATCAAACTCCGAAGGTACAGCCCTAGAAGTATGCCTAATCATGTCATAAAATCTCGCCTCATACTCCAATATCGACAGACAACCCTTCTAAAGAACTGGTAGCTCAACCATAGTTGAAGCACCGCTCAAAGTTTCGAGTACTGAAACACCCGCTGAAGGACTCAGAGTCCTAGCCACGGTGTCCTGAAGAACTGAGGCCGCTACAAATCCAATAAGAGGCTGGGATGGCCCCACCTCCCCTATCTGATGCAATAAACTCTCACTCTGAATTCCTAGCACTGACGGAAGCGCTGAAGCAACAGGCACAGAAGCCTCGATATCCCCCGCTGTCAAACTCATCTTAGGCATCTGAGAAGGAATGAAACAACCGAAGTTTAGAAGTAAATAGAGCCAGGAACGCATGATAAGGAGCCAAGAAGATGAAACCGTTCCTAACAATGCCATGTAGCCTCCCGCAGATAGGATACGGATGTCATCGTACCTATCTGTGAGACTCTATGTAGACACTTGCTTCTGCACCACGACACCAGTGAACATAAGGCTCTGATACCAAGTTGTCATGACCCAATTTCTCAGGTCATGATGGAACCTATAACCCCTAGTAGGCGAACCAATCCTCGTAGCCCAAAATGGTTAGTAATGGGCTACCACCTAACCAATTACGCACAACAAGAAGAAAATAAGCAGAAGCTGAATGTAAAGATAAAATACGCAGAAGAAACAACCCAAAATATATATACAAAGATACTACACCAACCCCAAGACTTGGTATCGATAGTACAAAAGCTTGTAATGGGAAACAAGTGCCAAAAGTAACAAAAAATATAATATAAATCTATCTCCAAAAATACAAGGAGAAACAACACAAAAGATGAGATGTAGACAAGCCCCGACCGGTAGGTGCTCACCCTAGTCTCGATGTCCAAAAGCTGCACGAGTCTCCAACGTGATCAACAATGAAAGCTAAACTAATATCTGCACCAAAAAGTGCAGAAGTGTAGTATGAGCCCAAAGACAACGGGTACTCAGTAGGTATCATCGGCCGATTGAGCGCATATAAGATATAAAAATAATAATAAGAAGAACACAAGAAATCAGTCATAGAAGCAAGGAAGAAGCATAAGGAACTAGCACAAGGAACAATCACCCAAGAGTTAAAAGAATACATGCTAGCACAAACATATACATAACACAAAAACACAGGTGTAAGGAAGAAGAAACGTACCTGGAATCCTTGCAACAATAGTATATATAAAAGAAGAGAGTTTAGAAGACATGGCGGTATAACGTTAACCTCAAGTAAAAGGGAGGATGGAAGCAACTTCATATACTCAAGAAGGGATCAATATACTACAGGAAAAAATACAACGAATCCAACTTCAAGATAATATTAACAGAGATCAACCTCGCAAATATAAACCTAGGATGGAACCACTAAACCACAATAAACGAGAGATACTACTCAAATCCAGATAAGAATGGAACCAAAAACTCACAATCTGCTCAGAAGGCCACACAAAAGTGCCTCAAAAGATAGTACTCCCTAGCCCTCTCAATAACCAAAATTCAACAATCGGAGCCTCAACAGGCTAACAATCACTAATACTCCAAGAACCGAATGCCAAGAAAATTTCTATAATAAGACAGGGGTAAATATAATCTACCTACAGTCCCAACGGCCGCCTATACAATCGAGGAATGCAATCAAGTAAAAATAAACCCTTCGGCCTCCCATACAATCAGAGCGTACACTGAACACACACCAAACAAGGGTGGAATATGAGTGAAATATGCATAATGGAACCGGTAATAGAAACTCTGTATACACCTCTTCCTGGCACTTTGGTAGGAGGACCCATGGTGGGACCTGCCCTCTATACCTCATCCTAAATCGTATACCCCTCCTCCGGTGCACTTGGCTCCTAGCCAGGCCTCGGAATGCAGGGCCCATGGAGGTCCCTGACCACATACTGTAACGAACGTGAAATCTCTAACATGTCATTCGGAAATAAGTTGGGGTTCAAGCCAGTGGCTAAATCTCGAATATGCATGCCCGGGATTAAAGCGGGTCTAAAACAGTAGTAGTAATCTCAAAATACCCTCTCAAAGGGTGCCCGAGGTATACTCGGGTCTAAATCAATAATAAAAGTCACAACAACCCTCTCAAAGGGTGCCCAGAGCGTATTCGGGTCTAAATCCGTAAGAAATTCAGATGTAGTACTCCACCCGGCAGAGCCTAGTATCAATAGAAAACCAAGTGTAGTACTCCTCCCGGCAGAGCCTAGTATCAGTAGAAAATTAAGTGTGAAATCATCCAAAATCCCATGTCATCATTAGGTTATATCAAAAATGGGCCTCCGGGGCCATGCAAGTTTAGAAAAACCCATCTATAGTGGCTTGCAGCCAAAACCAAAGTAAAACATGCAGGGAAAACCTTTTTCATGGATGATATGCTCGCACACAAATATAAATTAGACCAACGGCTCACAAACATTCCTACCGGCCCTGCACAAGATCAACAACAGTCATAACCAGCCTAAAAGGATATTTCTATGTCCGGGACATCGCAAATATTCCCAAATAACCCACTATCTATGTTGCAGAGTTAATACCAGACCACACAGGACCACAAGGGTAATATACAATACTGCGCAAATACTACAATCAACACATTAAATAAACAGAAAGAAAGGAAGACAAGGTCTGGGGTACCAACCTATAACAACCCACCCAAGGATGCTAATTATGTAGTTATAGCCTATATATGCAGAGTCTAGGTAGAGAAAGCCATAACCTGCCTGTCGTCCGACGAATAACTGCGGGGATGGCGTCGTCCAGGCTCGAACTGCTCCAGGAAGCTCCAAATCGTGAAACCACTATCAACTTAATAATCTAGGCATCAAAATTAGACTAACGATACCCATATTGCTATAATAATAGCTGGGTCAAAATTCGGGTCACAAACAGGCCTGTGGGCCCCGCAATCTGAAACTGAAAATGAAAAATACTCATATGTTCCTTACCATCCCGGGAGCATATGCTCAAAAATTGAGCAGAAACAGACAACGATTGGGGCTCAAAACAGCCCGCCCAAGCCAAGAAATAAAAGAGGAATTTTCAAGAAATAAATTCGGAAATTAGACAAAAGAAACTTACCGCAACAAGAAGGCAAGCTAAGGAGGTGAAAAACTCCGAACCCACGATCATGAAAAGCTCAAGAGAGTAGTTTCTTCAAGAAATATCAAGCTTTTAGAAAACTCATCAATGGAGGTTTGAGAAAAATGAAGAAGACCAACTTGGGGAAGAAGAGGACTTACCACACGACAAGGAGGAGCTAAAATCCCACAACCAAATGGATTCCCCCAAGGCTATGAACAAATTTGGAGCAATTTGGTAGAAATGATTTGTGTTTTAGAGTTGGAAAAGTATGAGGAACAATGCTGGAAAGATGAAGGGATCAAAAATATATAGTTGTTGGTCGCTGGTCAGAGCTATTGCGCTAAGGGAGCGCGATCGGGCTGAAGGAAACACCACAGACTAGCGCTATCACGCTACAGGAGCGCGATCGCGCTGAAGGGAAAAACACAGACCAACGCAATCACGCTAAAGGAGCGCGATCGCGCTGAAGTGGAATCACAGGCCAGCACAATCGCGCTAAGGGAGCGTGATAGCGCTGAAGGCCACCAGAAGCAGAAAAACCAGCAACAGTCAAAAACTTCTACGGGGCATTCCAGACACAATCGGAACTCGATACTTAAAAACCAATAGTGCTATTAGAGTGGAAACGATACTCCGGACTAAACGGAATCAACGAAACTTCCATACGAGGTCTTTTTGGAAGAATGTTGACCCAAGTCAACACTAGCTAATGCCAACCAAACACCCAAAATGAGCCCGACTCATCCGGAACCCTAACAAACCAACTAACACAAACTCGACATTCTGAAGATAACAAGACTGATGGAATTTCCATCCGAGGCTGTCTTCTCTGAATGTTGACCAAAGTCAGCCCAACAAGCCTAACAGGCTTGAAAACATAGAATGAGAGAGAATTCCAAGCTGAAAAGCTCTCGAATCCCGACCAAAGGTCACTCTAGACCAAAGTCCATGCTCCGAAGCTAATGAAACTGTCAAAATTTGATTCTGAGCACGTTCACCAAGAGTGTTGACTGAAGTCAATGATTTTCAAAGTTAAAAGCTCTTAATCCAGGAATGGACAAAAAGGCCAAAGAAATGTCCCAGGCACCGAAATACCAGTCCCAGCAAGCCATAAATGACTTGGGGCCGCTAAAAGAAAGCTCTAACGGTACAAGAAAGGCAAACACACGTAAATGACCGTAAGGGTCATTACAATAATTATAAAAACACCCCTGGGATTTAATTAAGAAAAGCTGATAAAAAGGGCCGGGTTCAGGAATCACGAGTCGATTCCACAGGTTGTAGTTTGAACCATGACTCGTGATTCCCACTTATAGTTCCTGGCCAAATGATCAAACTGTAGAAGACATTCTACGGGTCAACATGATGAACTCGTAGAAAGGATTACGATTCGTAGAACCAATTCCTCATTTCTAAGGGTTTTGGCAGGCCTCTGATCAGGTTCCACGAATCAACAGGATGGACCCATAATTAAAACTACAGTCCATAGTCTTGACTCGTGGTTCCTGGAATCAGTCAGTCCTTATGTCTGGTTCCACGAGTTGACAGGATAGGCCGTAGACTGAACTATGGTCCGTAGAACCAACTCATGGTGCTTAGAGAAGAGACTAATTTTGCAATACTTAAATCACAGATCCACTTCACGACTCGTGGTTCAAACCACGGTCCGTGGTTTGGACCCGTCATTTCTAGAAATGTCAGAATTTTCAGATTTCTTAAGTTTAAAAACTGGATCAGATTTTGGGGTGTTACAACCCCGCCCCGGGTACATAAGCTCCTCATTAAATCTGTCTGAAGACTAACCCCGGTTCACCCCTTAATACATACTAGTAGATATACCCATTCCTGACCCTTCTCCTAGGACCAAGGACTATGTGGGGAAGACCCCCCTAACCTTGGTAATTCAACCATTCTTGTTATTCTTCTCTTTTATACCAATTCATTTCCAAAGACTCCCTTTTTCTAGTCATTTAACTATCCAAAGAATATTCGGTTCCCCGAACCTTCCCGACACTCTAGTCCTGGGATTTTATCATCATACTACACATAATAATCATAAATAACCTAGAATAAAGACATATCACCTCGACATTATCAATCCCTAATCAATAAACCAACCAAACCATACAATGTTCCTCCAGACTCCGTGCCCTAAGGCCTAAGCATGATTTCTCCTTTTCGTCTATACAATAATACGAAATGAAAGCAGGTTAATATCTACTCAAGGTGAAGAAACCTAGCCTACCTGGATGCAAAGCAGTTGTACACGCATTTTCTAGCTCCGTGAAGGCGTTACCTACCGGATGACAAGCTTGAAACCCGAGTTCTCACGTCCTTTTAGCCAGAATCCCTCCTTCCCATGGCTCCCAAGCCTTAGAGCAGCCTAGGAGGGTTCTTGGAGTAACCCTCGTCTGTTCTTGGGGCTGAAGAGGAGAGAATAAAATTATAAAACTTGTTTTGGGTTTTCTGATCCCGTCCTTCTGCTATAGCAGCCTAATTGCCGCTATAGCAGTACCGCCATAGCAGAAACCACCCGCTATAGAGGGTTGACTGCCTTTGACTTCTGCTATAGCGGGATCTTCTCTGCTATATAGCACAATGTCAATTGCTATAGTAGTTGACACGGAATAGAACCTCGGATAATCCCCTAAAATAGCCCATTTCGCAACACACTTCAAAATCCTGACATTTCAAACCAACTGTTTCACGTCCACTTCGATATTGGGAGTTCTACTCACCCAAATTCATTGTCGAAAAGTCCCATGGACTCCTTAAGGTCTTGGCTAACAGAAAAACTAGCTTGACCTAAGATATATTACCCAATCCGCTCCTGGATTGCCCTAGACCCTACTTCGGTCAAAATCTGTCCGAGACTAGGCTAGTCCAAATTTTCCAATTCCCCAACTCGGAAGTTTTTCTAACCCGCTCTTCACACGAATAACTCACCCATAACGAGGTACCTTTTTAGTAACGGCTGAACAGGTTATTACAATAGATACCAATTTACCCATCATTCATCCCCGAACGATCTCTTATGTGGAAGGAGAAGAAGGAGTTCACCCCGTGAACCTTAACGCTCTACCATGACATCGTGAATAAAGTCTTACGCATGCAATCAAACTTTCAAACTCCTGGGTGTGCCCAACTCAATCAAAATTTAAATTCACTTCCGCTCTATTAAGGAATTCCTTCGTTTGAACTGCACAAGGCTAAATAGATTATCCCTCCCCGAGTGCCCAAGAAATCCAGGGACTCGTCGAAACACTGGAGTGATTCACACTTAATGAATGAAACAATTTCCCATACCACGAAGACTAGATCCCTTTATGTTAAATGTTATACCCGGAGCTCTACTAACCTGAACTCTATTCCGAATCTTCTATGGGATACTATGCCCCTAGCATATCATGTATCACCTTGCTCCTATAAATACTATGCCCCGAGACACCAAGTATCTCTAAACCACACAACATTAAAATTCCATTGGAACTCATCCTAGCTTGAGATTTTTATCTACTCTCATCTTAGGGGGATTCTACCCGGGCACTTACACCCTAACCAAAGATATAGCGAGCACACCCTCATTACTCAATGCGCAATAACACCAGGTATTATCATAACCGACAAGAGGGATAACAATGTTAAGGAATCCATTTAATAACCTCACTCTCTCAACTAACCCTACCACTAAGGATCATCAATAATAAACCAGCCAATAATCACCCTCATAACATAAGCCTATGAGCAGTGTCCAACACTACTCAGTCAATTATGAGTCATTTTTGCCAAATTCTACATGGGTGACTATTTCCACCAATGGTAAATAAAAATTTCACCAATACCCTGGGCTATCATATCTACCCTTTCCTCTTATCATGCATGGATGCTAAATAATTCCTACAATAGCTCGCAGCTCAATTAGCGATTTAAAATGACCCAGGAATGAAAAATAAAACAGGGGAAAAATAGGGCAGGCATTCTGCCCCGAGCCTCCCCGCTATAGCGATTTCCATTCCGCTATCGCAGTACCGCTATAGTGGGATCATCATAGTGGTACAGTTCCACTATGGCGGTCCCAATGGTGACAACCCAGAAAATTATTTTTTTGGTAGAAACAACTCATCCTCATTTCTGGTTATCGTGTTCGAATAGCCCCCTTGTTCCCATAGTTTCCAACCAAGTCCCGACTGTCCTGGAACCGAAGCTCCCCTACAGTCATATGTATCATCCCCATACCATCTTAACCAATGATAAGTCCTATTTTTTGAAAGGTAATACAGAACTTTAAATCAACACACATGGCAACTCATCAACCAAAACACCCAAATTCAAGTTATGACTCTTCCCAGACCAAAATATCCACAATAAGGCAAGTCAATTACACACCAACAAATTCAGTTAGCCAAGCACTGCAACACACAAAGTTAAAATAATCGAGGCACATATAGTATTCTCTATTCGTGCCATAGATGACTATTAGTTGGTTGCCACAATTTCTGCTATTAAGCAATAATAGCCCTTGTCCCTGGTACTTATTCACATACCAATCACTTGAAACATAAGTTTTCATAAGTATATATATCATTTTCCCTTATAATTTTTACCAATGATGAGACCCTGCCCAGAATTTAGCATTCTGTTTTCCACTTAAAATCACAAAACAAGAATTCCCTTAATCATTAATACCTAACCAAGTTATGACCTTTTCCTAACCACAATATTCACAGCAAATCAAACAATTGTACACCATACATTTGCAGTCATTCAAACAACATAAGCACAATCTAATTTCTCAAGGTTCAACACTCAATCAAATCAGTTTCATTACCTTTTATTAGCCTTATGGATGATCGTTAGCCGATCCATCCATATCTTTACATAGCCTCCCCAGCCAGATATCAATTGGAACCTTCCCGGTTTCAATTTCCCTTGCTTGTGTCATCTCAATCAGAGTCAAATGACATCCTTTTTCCTTGTCGTGATACCAATTGGAATCGAGAGATACCAATTGGACTCAACCCATCCAAGAAAATAACAAATCGCACAAAAGGAATGAAAGAAGAGAGATGTTTCCTAGAATGTTTCGTAGCTTCCCAAAGATTTGATGTGGACATCAACACACCAATCCATATGACTGTATTCAATATTTTGCTCTTGTACTGGGAGACTGGTAACCTAGGCTTTGATACTATCTGTCATGACCTAACCTACCGGGATGTGCGGGCGCCTACTCTATGCACCTAGATAGACAAACCCTTACCACCCGATCCAATATGTGCTTGCGGAAAACAAAGTATGACAATATAATAATCTCATTTTAATACGTGAAAACATTTACAACCTTGTTTCCAGAAAATATCTTTTACAAAGAAATATAATAAATCTTTTTTAAAAACTGGGAAAAACAGTTTACAACTTGAAAATAAGCCCTCCCTAGAATCTAGTCTAAGCCGGTACAAGAGCTACTACATGAGTAAACAGAAATGTAAAAGGACACATCTCCCACCACGGAAATGGGAGTAGAAGCTGTTGAAGATCACCGTCATCCTGTACCTATGAAATATCACCAACCCTGCAACCAGACTATACCCAAAAAGGTATAGCAAGAGTAGAATCAGTACAACCACACGTACTAGTAGGCATCATCGGTCGACCCGAATCTACTCGTACCATCATATAAGAAAGACAAGGGAAAACATGCAATTAACTACGATAGTCCCATCCTCCAACATCCACATTTTACCAAACCCAATCTCAAAACCCGACCATCTACTTATACCTCATACCTCAACCCCTCCTATCCCTTCTGTTGCCAACTCCCCCTCTCTAACTCTACACCCAACACCTGCGACTTCTCAAGTCACACTTATCACCTAGACTTTCCAAGTCACACTTATCATCTAGACTTCCCAAGTCACACTTATCACCTAGGCTTCCCAAGTCACACTTATCACCTAGACTTCCCAAGTCACACCTATCACCTATTCGATAACTATGTCCATATCCAGACCACCATTCATTACCCACTCAACCATTATGACTAAACAACCCGAAGTAGACTCCACTACTTAGCGACGCAGACTACACCTTATTATACCTCACCTACTAATACTAATATGCCCCAATGACCTCCAGGGTCACCTTCGACATATAATACAACCAGTTCTATAACCAGACCCTAAGTCTCCTCTTTAGGTTGTCAACCACACGTTAACTAGCAATCAAGGATAATCAGTGGCAATAAACATATGTCTTATTCACATAACCCTGATCCACAAAGGATCCCCCTAACATCACCTAAGTGTTAGATATGCAATCCCGATCTACACCAAGACCAATCTCACGTTTAAATATAAACACTCGGCCTCTCATGGACTATATGTAAAAATTACAATTCAAGAATACAACCTAGTCCACTCATGGAACCATCGAAAGAACACAATAATGCAATTAAAACAACCCATACCAGGCGTGGTACCCAAGCCAACAATTAGTATTCCCGTACTAGGTGTGGTACCCTAGCCAACCATTATAAATTCTCGTACCAGGAATAGTACCCGAGCTAATTGTTAGTATTCCCGTACCAAGCGTGGTACCCGAGCCAATCGAATGTCATACCAAGTCCAATAAATCACAAACAATGAGCAAAACATACTTGTAAACCAAAAAGCCACAATCAAGTTCATTTCACAAGACTGATAACCGGACAATTAGACATTCACATTTCATTTCCTAAGCATGCAACTCATACAATAATAAATAATGGTACATGAACACATAATGTATATTGGGAATCAGTAACAATCACCTACCCCGCCCCAAGTACATAAGCTCCTCCTTAAATCCGTCTGAAAACTAACTCCGGTTCACCCTTTAATACATACTAGTAGATACACCCATTCCTGACCCTTCTCCTAGGACTGAAGGACTATGTGGGAAAGACCCCCTAATCTTAGTAATTCAACCATTCTTGTTCTTCTACTCTTTTATACCAATTCATTTCTAAAGACTCTTTTTCTAGTCATTTAACTATCCAAAGCATTTTCGGTTCCCCGAACCTTCCCGACAGTCTAGTCCTGGGATTCATCATCATACTACACATAATAACCATAAATAACCTAGAATAAAGACATATCTCCTCGACATTATCAATCCCTAATCAATAAACCAACCAAACCATACAATGTTTCTCCAGACTCCGTGCCCGAAGGCCTAAGCATGATTTCTCCTTTCTGTCTATACAATAATACGAAATAAAAGCAGGTCAATATCTACTCAAGGTGAAGAAACCTAGCCTACCTGGATGCCAAGCAGTTGTACACGCATTTTCTGGCTCCATGAAGGCGTTCCTTGCCAGATGGCAAGTCTAAAACTCAAGTTCTCGCGTCCTTTTAGTCGGAATCCCTCCTCCCCATGGCTCCTAAGCCTTGGAGCAGCCTAGGAGGTTTCTTGGAGTAACCCTCGTCTGCTCTTGGGGCTGAAAGGGAGAGAATGAAATTATAAAACTCATTTTGGATTTTCTAATCCCGTCGTTCTGCTATAGAGGCCTAATTACCGCTATAGTGGTACCGCCGTAGCGGAAGCCGCCTGCTATAACAGGTTGACCACCTTTGACTTCCGCTATAGCGAGAATTTCTCTGCTATAACGGTCGTCGTTGTAGCGCAGTGTCAACCGCTATAGCGGTTGACACGGAATAGAACCTCAAAAAATCTTCAAAAATGGCCCATTTCACAACACACTTCAAAATTCTGATGTTTCGAACCAACCCTTTCACGTCCACTTTGATATCGGGAGTTCTACTCACCCAAATTCATTGTCAAAAAAGTCCCGCGGACTCCTTAATGTCTTGGATAATGGAAAAACTAGCTCGACCTAAGATATATTACCCAATCCACACCCGGATTGCCCTAGACCCTGGGTCGCTCAGAATCCGTCCAAGACTAGCCTAGTCCAAACTTTCCAACTCCCAACCCGGAAGTTTTTCTAACCCGCTCTTCGCACGAATAGCTCACCCATAACGAGGTGCCTTTTCAGTAATGACTGTACAGGTCGTTACATATTCATTATTCATTTTCTAGTAGGAAATAATACAAATCAAAAAGAATGAACAGAGTAATTGAAGAAACTAAAGTACATGCAATAATTAGCACGGTAAATTGTAGTAACTATTTAACATTTATAAGAGTAGAGTAAAATAAGCAATATTATTGCAGAGAGTACGCATTTAACAAAATAAAGACAAAACAGGACACAACAATAGGAACTTGAGCAATTTTATTCTAATAAAATAAGCCGTTTGTATAACTGTAAAATGACAACTTTCACTGGGGTGTACACCGTGACTGACTATGACATTTTACCACCGGCAATGCCAGTTGGGACATCAGCCAACATGAGATAATGGGAGCAATTGGAAGTTGCCTCATTTTCATTGCAGAATGTATAATGAAGACATTGCATATGGCGTAATGGAATGTCTGGCTGATTTATTGAGAATAAAATTATGCAGATGAAGCACTACAATTGTGCCTATAAAAATTCAAATTACAAATTAATTTCCACTTTGTAAATAAACTACAACACCTATGAATTATCAGTTTAATATGGATGAATGTAAATATGAAATATTAGTTAAAGTTCATGAATGATTGTAAATAAACTCATTACCAAGAGGAGTAAATTATTCACATCAGCAATAGAAATTTTAACTTCACAGAGAACTTCTCAGAACTTTTAGGTAGTAAAATTTCGTGTTAAAAAATATTCTTCACGGTGAACTTGTAATAAAGAAAAAAAAACTACTTATTAATGTAAATAACATAGACAGGGAAAGCACGATACCAATTTTGGATGCTAAAATTCAATAATGGAATCAAATCGCCATTTCTGTCACTATTCCCCTTGCCAGTGCTCCCAAATTTCCTCGTTGATTTTGCCTTGTCTTCTATTTTGGGGAGAGTAGAGTATGTCATACCGTATGGGGTACAGAAAATAAAGGGGCGGGTCTTTTCTATGTGGTCCTTCAAGCAACATTTCTACTCCCGAGTGAAAGTCCCGGCGAGTTGCTTTTTTCAATTAACAATATTTTCTCCGTCCATCTTTACTTGTCACACTCATTAAGAAAATAATGATTGAAATAATCATTTTACCACACTACCCTTGTTAAATTATACTTAATCCCAAAACTAATTATTGAAATATATATGTATGGAGGGAATCATTAATGTTATTCCAAGTTTTAAAAAGTCTTAGCAGTAAATAAACTAAAGGTAAAATAGGAAAAAAAATTTGTATCTGTCAAAAGTTACAAGTAAAAATGTAAATCAAAAATAAAAATCAGTGACGAGTTAAGATGAACTGAGAGAGTAATTGAATGAGAATGATTCATATGAAGAATAATTTAGAAAAAGGAAATAAAAGATAAATATAAATACTGGTTTGTGGTTGCGCTACGTTATCGGGTTAAAAATTCTCTTTTATTACTACACATCCAAATAGAGGAACATTATCCAAACTAATTAAGCTATTGTACATAGAGGATAACATAAGGGTTGCTATGTAAATCCCAGTATTCTTAATTTAATTGTCACACTTTAATTTCTTATAACATTCTAAATCACTTGCATTGGAATATGTGATAAGTGACTTTGAACTGATTAAATAGGGAAATTGTTGGACTAATTAGATGATCCCAGAATCATAAATTTTATTGAATTCGTTATGAGTTTTTTAGTGGATATTTAAAGGGGCTAGATCACCAACTACTATATTTTCTTCCAGGTATGTGAATCATATGACTTTCATTGATAATTGAAGAGTTAAATAAGTCTTTAGATGACTGAATCACATTGTCTGAATCTTGCTTAGTATATTATTATGCCTTTCTCATTGTAGCCATTCTATAGTTCATGTTTGTGCTATTCTAATACTTCCTATTCTGATCATCAGAAATTTTGAATACTGTCAACATCCCTAAAACCACCCTCTTACCTTTTTATCTTTGGCACTTGTGACTATACTGTAACTCCACAAATTTTATACGCTCCTCCTTTCGTTAAGTTGAATACCACTTTTTAAGGACCTCTACTTCATCCACCATGCCAACCCCAATGTTGCTCAATTTGTCTAGTGACATACCCTCCTCAAATGCAAAATCAATGGTGTAATTAGAAAATTTCAGGGTGAATGTCTCATTTAAAAAAAAATTGAAATGGCTCAGGGCCTTATTATAAATCAAATGACTCTATATACACAAACTCAAGACCAAAGAAAGAACAAATAAAACAAAAGGTCCAGCCCAACTAAGAGGCCCAACCCAAAAAAAAAAACAAGAAAAGGAAACAAAAGCAACACACTTCATGTGAGATCTGAATAGGAAACTTAAGAGTCTCGAAGCTTCCGACAAAAAACCCTTGAAATTCGCCGCTTCAACTCTCAGATGGATCTTCTATGATGAAGATCTGAGCTTTCTTATCTTCAACCTCTAGCTAAAGGTCTCTATTGCATCTCAAATGAAGAAAAGAAAAGGGAGGAGGCAGATGGAAGACATCTTCCTTCTCCGGTGAGAGTTCGTATGAGATCTTTTCAGTTTTTTTGAGCTTTTGCCTGTACTAACTCAATGTTTTATGATAGGAACTCCGTGCTTAGGTTCAATTTCACTTCAGGTCATCTAAGATTCTCACAAACGTTGTGTTAATTGTGTACCGTGAGTAAAGCAAAGTACCCGTAGTATTTGTATCATTCGTGCGTGCGGCTAACTCCCCATGAGGTAATTGTATGATTTTCCAAGGTAAAAGAGCTTTTGATAACTAGTAGTTAATTCTCGCCTTTTGCTTTTAGGGGTGGAAAACATAGGGGAGGGATGAAATCACTACACTAGTTTTTGCTCTTCCAATTGAATTATTTGGACTCTTTGATTCGTTGATTAGTTTCATAAATTAGTTAGATGAATTTAAACAACCTCTTTCAACAAAATGAACCTTCAAGAGATTGATATCGCACAATACAGAAAGATGTCGTTTAAATAAATTGACTAAGCTAGAAACTAGACTATGATGAAGGAACTGTATCTATTTGGCTTTTTCTTCGATTGTGTATGTTTTAATTGTTGAGTAGTGTATCTATACCTTGAATGTTGATTTTTTTTATTGTTCGTGTTGTGAACTCGTTTCTGTCATATAACATTGAGAGTGAAATTTGGAGAGTACTTAATCCCCTGATATATATCTTTAGTCCGGTTCTCTTTGATCTTGAGGTCTGATCCTCAATTGAGGAATTTCCTGTTTTTCTAGATTTAGGATTTTTTTTTGCCTCAGTAGATAACTCTTGAAAATGATGAAAGTTTATTGTACCTGCAAAATTAAACACAATGTTAGTTAAAAAATCTGTCAATTTGTTACCCTCTTTGTAGATGTGCCTGATGTGAGTCAGTCAATCCTCCTTCAATGATCTAATCCTCTTCACTTTCATACTAATGCCCCAGGGGCAATCACATTCCTCCTTCACTATTTTTTTAAGTGCGAAGGAATCAGTTCCTAAGATAAGTGGGAACCATTGTCTCATTGATTTTGCAGCTAATGTCGATTTGTTCATAGTCTTTAAATGAAATTGCTAGCACTTTTTCATGGACTCCCCACTTAATTAGCAAATACTCACAACTTTAATGTCACTGAAAGGACATTAATTTTGATTCTCGAGCTCTCAACTACTAAAGTTTGTTTTAGGTCTTCAAAATTTTGAGACCTCAGAAAAATTTTAATAATAAATTTAATAATTTTAATTTCACTTAAAATAATATTGAAGATTGTAAAAAAAATATAAAATTTATGTTAAAAGAACATGTCTACTTTTTACCAGAAATATTTTAGAACTTTGAACTAAACAACTCAAACTCATATTAATAAATATTTTATAAGTGATGATTTGTAAACATCTCTTCCACTCAGCCAAATGACATAGTGACAACTTTTCTCCTAGAACAATTGAGCAGACATTACAAAGTCATCGTACTAGTGTACTCCCACCTGCAAAATAAAACAATGAATTGTAAATGCAATTAGTTACAAACCATAAATAATGACCAAAAAGATAATTGAATCCCGTTCACAACTTTTTCTTAAAAGTAACTTTTCTGTTTAGGCGTTATTTATTTTTATTAAGATTAAGACGTGTGAATCTAAATACATAGTTAAATAATTAATATGTTGTCTACATAGTTAAATAATTAATATGTTGTCTCTAAATATGAACACTAAATTATTAAAAAAATTGTTTTAAATATCTTAATGTGCATAATTTATCTATTTGTAAACATAATAAATATACAATTTAAATTAAAAAATAAATTAAATATTAGAAAAATATAAATTTAATAAAATAAAATTATTATTTGATTAAAAAAATATTTATATTCAATAGTGATAGTGGTAATGGTTGGTTTTGTAGCTAGTAATGGTGGTGGTGTTAGTTGTGATGGTGGAGGAGTTTGATGGCGTAGTGACTGGTGTGATGGTTGCGGTTGATAATGGTGGTGATGATTGTAATGGTGGAATTGGTTAATATTAGTAGTTGATGGTATTGATGGTGGTGACATAAGAATATGTGGTGGTAGTTGGTGGTCGTTCTAGTTGTGATGGTGGAGGTAATTGATAGTAGGCATTGGTTGTAGTGGTGATAGTAGCAAATAGTGGAGGTGTTGGAGGTGACGGTGTAGTGGTGACAGTGAATATAATTATAATGATGGAGGTGATAGGTATGGTAGTGACTGAAAAAAGTGATTGACAATGGTGGTGTGATTGTTAATGGTAGTTGTGATGGTAGATGTGATTGGTAGTGGTAGTTGGTGCTTAGCAAACAATAATGGTGGTTGACAATGGTTCAGGTGGCTGTGATGACAATGGTTAGTGTGGTGACTTATGACTATGGATAGAGTGATGGTGAAAATTATGTACACAAAATACCTCTTGATCATATTAAGACTTTGTTCATTATCTTAATAATTAAGACCTATTTTGTCTAAATAAGTGCTTAAATCTTCATAAAAATAAATGTACTTAGTGATCTGGTCATCATTAAGTGCAAACAAATACGACCTTAATAAGTCAATACTTCATTCAAAATCTCATAACCCGAAAGTGAGAAAATATAATATGCAAATTGAATTGTCATTTCAGAAAGTAAAATAAATATCCGTGATTATGCCTTCTACATGCCTTACGAAAAGAATAATCTTTGGATTATGCCTTAAAAAGAATCCTATAATTAAGACTTATGCTTAGTTTATCATTATTTTGGGAGAGAGGGGGGGGGGGGGGGGAGGCAACACAGAAAGGCAAGAGAGGGGGACTGAACGAGGGAACAAGAGTGATTTTAGCGTTCAGTTATAACTTGTCATTATTTTGGGCCTAATGTGTATTTAGGGGCATATTGTCTAAAGTTGGGCCATTTAAATTTTTAATAGCCACATTATGTCATTTATTTTTTATTTGTGGCCCAATTAATGTCAAGTACATAACTAATATTTGATAAAGAGTAGATCTCATCGTACAATGACTATTTGATGGACATACCATATTAAGTCTTAACCTCTATAAATTGATTCTTCTTTTGCCCACTAGGATTACCACATATTTCTATACAATTCCATAATTGATGGCAGTGGTAACTTGAAGTTAGGTAAGGGGTAAAAACAAATTTTGCAACTAACGCTTCTGCTCTCCTCTACAATAATGTCTTATGAACCAAGTATGTTTTCTATAATGCCTCTTTAGATTATCATGTCCAAGATTTTTCCGTGCATTATGTTTAAGTTCACACTAATTAGCTAGTTCATGGATTTGTTTACTTCTATGCAAGATTTTTTCTATTTATTCCAATATGCAATAATATTTATGTGTTGTTACTAGGCTAGAGACATATTCAATTTTCACCTCAATCTTCTCGAGTCTCCTCTTTCTCTATTCTCATTGAGAACTAACTAGAGAAGCTATTTTCTATCATGTGTCATTTATCATTACTTCAAGATAGATGAAATGTACTAATAAAAATATATATCTTTTCACAAGGAATAATGGTGAATGAAAGCGAGAACAAATCTTGATAGACGAAATGAAGGACCTTTTTCATGTTTGAATCCTATAAGCAGATCTCCTCACAACAATGCAAGATCTGCATTTCCAATGTATTTAAATGATTCTTCCAACAACTTGGACCTCTCAATGAGCATCTCATGTGACGCTTCATTTTTCTCGCTAACTTCTTGAAGCATCATCATTGCAAAATGTCTCCTTACCTCAAAATTGGTTACCTCCTTGTGCTCAATAATTCACCGACAATTGTCAGAACTTTATGCAAATGTCACAATCAAAATGCACAGTGAAACCTTTTTTTGCTTCATCTTCTGCCAAAAGACTTTCAAGCTGTTAAACAGTTTTGAAATGCTATTTAACTTCTTCAGCTTTACAAGATACTGAGAGCACCTGAAGGATACAATATGCTTGCCTTATCCTTTATCTTTCATTCTCAACTGATCTTTTGATTTTCTTAAATACAACTCCATTTTATCTAGCAAATCATATAAAATAAGATGCAAATCAGATAAAATACTATGCAAATATTCAATATACTCTCTATCACACACTGCTTCAATTGTGCCATCCTTCTTCAATGGCAAGCTAATTGAAAATTCAAAAGGTGGTTCAATAATTTTCTCATTAAACACATATACTCGGTAAAATCACGCATAGTACTTCTGATAATCCCATAGACTCAATTGATTACATACTCAATTCTAAATTACGGGATAACTCAAGCACTACTACCTCACGTACAAATAGAAAAACATCATTTAATGATGATTAGTACTTAGTAATATTGCACCTTGTGATTCTAATGGCCTATACTATAACCCCTATACTACTCCAACAAAAACTACACAAAGGATCATCAAGTCCAGCAACCCCTCTTAGTAGCTTATAAAACTCTAACACTATTCGATCACAATCATTGCATGTGTCCTTAGGTAATTTATTCTTCAATGAATTAATAAATGTATGAATGAATTCATCAACAATGAATTTCTTAGCATTATCTGCAGAAAAATAAAGCAATAACAGAGCTGTAGGAGTCGGTGAGGAGATGAATATTTAGAGGTGTTGAGAGGCTTTTTCAGTATTATCCATTGGAGTCATTGTGAGAAACTGCTTCAACATCCTTATGATATGATGTGCGTCTGAAAGAGTCGAATGATCATCGCTTATCAAAATATCAAAAACTAGTGAAACTAAGTAATCAATGAGCTGCCATGCCTGAGGATGATCTGTGCTCTGATTCAACCAACAAGTTGCATGCTCCCAACATTCTATGGTTCTTTTACGACATAGTTGATTGATTGAGATGTCATAAAAAGGCTACAAATATAAATTGATCACTTAAAAATGCTTAAAAATTCACACCAGCTTAAAAGACAGATTCAAATGGAATAATAGATGTCACAAACTTAGTTTTCTCATCTCTTTGATGATCATTTTCAGGCTCAAATGTGGTAGCATGCTTAGCTTATAAAGGAGGCCATTCAACCCAATCTGAAGAAGGCCCATTATCAAAAGTAACAAACAACTGTAAGTCCAATCTATCATAATTAGAAGTAACTATGATCCATGAATCAGCCTAATCAAAAGAAGAAGATTGAACCTGCATAAGTGATATATTCAAACTCAAATTCACTTCTTTATGTTCATCTTCAATCTTACTGGAATATTCTTTTATCGAAAAATCACCAATTTGTTTGATGATTTAATCAGTTTTCTGAGCTTGATGATCAGGTGAATTTGGAGAAGACTCAATTAGGGTTTTTCAAGAATCAACAGGTGAAGATTGATTTTTTAGGTTCTTCACAACATGGGGTTCTATTGAAATGTAAAAAAACAAATAAAATGGAAATAAAAAAATGAGGGTATGAACTAGGGTTGACAAAATGGAGATATATTTCCACAAAGTTAATGGCATAACCAAATTCAAATTCACTTCATAAACTAGGATTTATGAAATAGGGATATCTTTTTACAAAGTTAATGACATATAAAAAATCCAAATTCACTTCATAAACTAGGATTTTGAAGAATTTCTGTGCACCTACACCGGCACCAACATTCGATCCATAAATTTTGTGCCTCAAATTCCAATAACTCAGAATTATAAGTGTCGTCCTTCAAGTATGAAAAACAGTTATTTAGCTTAGAATTTTTTTATGGTTTTACAAGATATGATAAGAAAAGAAATTAAAAAATTATATGCCAGAAAAACAAATTTCAATGCACACAGATGTAATAAAAAATGTTATTGTTAACCATATTGGCATTAGCAAAAAATGAGTAATTAAATTCAATAAGGAGTAGGAAAAATGGAGACATCATAATTATTTTCTTTTAATTTATTAGTTAATGCTTTAGTTGATGCAGGAATGTAAGAAAAAAAGAGAGCAAAAATATATCTACTTGCAAGAAACAATAGGTGAAGATTCTTACAAGAATCAATGGAATCTCACATTGTGGAGAACCTAAAAAATAATTTGCACTTGTTGATTCTTGCAAGTAGATAATTTTTTTGCTCTTTCTTTCCTACAATCTTGCATCAACTAAATAATTAAAATAAAATAATTATGATCTCTCCATTTTTCTCCTCCTCCTTATTGAATTTTTATTACTCAATTTTTGCTAATGTTAATGTGATTGACAATAGCATTTCTTATTGCGTCTGTGTGCATTAAAATCCTTTCTTCCGACATATAATTTTTAACTTTTTTTCATATCATATCTTGCAAAACTATCAAAAATTCTGGGTTAAATAAGCGTTTCTTCATACTTAAAGGATCATACCCACAATTCTGAGTTATTGAAATTTGGGGCATAAATATATATAAAGCGAATTCTGGTGTCGGTGTAGGTGTAGGTGCACAAAAATTCTAGTTTATGAAGTGATTTTAAATTTGGATATGTCATTAACTTTGTGGAAAGATAGCCCCATTTTATAAACTATAGTTTATAAAGTGAATTTGAATTTGGATATGCCATTAAACTTTTTGGAAAGATATCCTCATTTCATAAACTCTAGTTCATACTCTCATTTCTTGATTTCTATTTTTTAATATTTCATAGAACCCCATGTTATGGAGAACCAAAAAAATTCAATCTTCACCTGTTAATTCTTGCAAAATCTTAGTTTGCTATTTTCCAAATTCACCTAATTATCAATCTTAAAAAACTGATGAAATCATTAAAAAAATGGTAATTTTTCAATAAAAGAAGATTCTAGTAAGGTTGAAGATGAACATAAATAAGTGACTTTGGGGTTGCATATGTCACCTGTTCAGGTTCAACCTTCTTCCTCTGATTGGGCTGATCATGTCACAGTTACTTCTGATTCTGATCCATTAGACTTTCAATGATTTGTTGCTTTTGATAATGACCCTTCTTCATATTTGGCTGGATGGACTTCCTTAGAAGCTAAGCCCATTAGCACAATTGAGTCTGAATATAATCATGAAAGAGATGAGAAAATTAAGCATGTGACATCTGTTGTCCCATTTGAGAATCAGTCTTGTAAGCTAGTATGAACTTTTAATTTTTTTTAAGTGATCAATTTACACTTGTAGCATATTTTTATGACATCTCAATTAATCAAATATATCATAAAATAGATAGAATGACAAGAGCATGCAATTTGTTAATCGAATGCGGAGCACAGATCATCCTCAGGCATGGCAACTCATTAATGGCTTTGTTTTACTAGTCTTTGATATCTGGAAAAGCAATTATCCTTTTACTCTTTCAGACGCGTATCATATCATAAGGTTGTTGAAATAATTTCTCGCAAAGCATTCAATAAATAATATTGAAAAAGCCTCTCAACACCTACAAATATTTATCTCCTTTGACTTCTACAACTTTAGTAATACATTATATGTCTCCAGATAATGCTAAGGAATTTATTTGTTGCTGATAAATCTATTCATACGTTTATCAATTCATTGAAGAGTGAATTTTCTAAGGACATATACAATGAATGTGATCGAATAGTGTTAGAGTTTTGTAAGCTACTTATTGGGACTGCTAAGTTTGATGATCGTTTATGTAGTTTTTTCAAAGTAATATAGGGACAATAGTAGAGGCCATTAGGATCGCAAGGTACAACATTGTTAAAAAATTATCAATATTGAATGGTGTTTACCTGTATGTACCTGAGGTAATAGTGGTTGAATTATCTCATAATTTAAAATTGAGTATGAGATGAATTGAGTATATGAGATTATCAGTGAGTATTGTGCATGATTTTACTGAGTATATGTGTTTGGTGAGAAAATTGTTGCAACTACCTTTAGACTTTTCAATCAGGTTGTCATTGAAGATTGATGGAACCATGAAGTAGTGTGTGATATAGAATATATTTAATGTTTGCATAGTATTTTATCTTATTTGCATCTTATTTTATATGATTTTTCAGATAAAATGAAAATATGTTTAAGAAAATTAAAAGATCTGTTGGGAAAGAAAGATAAAAGGAAAATGCTAGCCTATTGTATCCTGTAGGTGCTCTCAGTACCTTGTAATGTTGAATGAGTTAAATAGTATTTCAAAACTTTTTAACATCTTTGAAGTCTTTTAACAGAAGATGAAACAACAAAAGATATCATTGTGCTTTTTAATTGAGACATTTGCAAAAAGTTTTGACGATTATTGGTGGATTATTGAGCACAAGTAGAAAACCAATTTTGAGGTAAGGACACATTTAGCAAGGATGATGCTTCAAGAAGTTAGAGACAAAAATGAGGAGTCATATGAGATGTTTATTGATAGGTCCAGTTGTTGAAAGAATCATTTGAACACAATGGAGGTGTGGATCCCACGTCGTTGAGAGGCAATATGTTTATGGGATTCAAACTTGAAAAAGCTATTGTGCCTGGTGTGTTGAGGGAGTAGTTTTTTGTTGGTATGACGAGAGATCTTCAATCCTCAAAATTTTCTCTTTGTTGCTTTCCCAAATGATCGTAGAAGGTTTCTCCCAAATTCAGGTAAGCTTTTATTGCCTTTATGCACATATTTATGTGACTTTCTGCTCTCTCTTCAATTAGTAAGGCTCTAGGTTACACTTGATATGGAAACAACATCATACTTTTTACTCATCTAATAAAGAAAAGCTGCATTAATAATACTTGAATTGTGCTACATATGTAGTACTTTTGAGTCATGTTATGATTTTTCTCCTTGTCAAGATATATATTGTCTTGTTACAATTTTGAAGCATATTTAAATTTGAATTAAATGAAAAGATTAGAACATCTCATAATGATAGAAGATTAAGGAATAATATGGTAAACATCATCGTCATCATATCATATCATATATCATATTAAAAGTAAAAAGCTCCAAAGTGCTAAGTTGAATTACCATTAATTTTACTCCTATACTAAATTAAAATATTATTATTTATTTAATTAAAAATAAAAATTAAATTTTAATTACTTAATTATACTTTGTATGAGACCTGAGTTGTATGTAATGACTCATAAGTTATTATGAGACTTGAATGGACAACAATTAATTAAAAATAGACACTAAAAAGAATTAAATTGTGAACATTAAAAAAGAAGACTTGAATGCCCTATGCCCTCACCCTTCATTGGATTCAATGAATTGAAACGTGCATATGGCAAACTATCAATTTTTTTCATTCACTGTTTGTTCCTTTTTGCTTTCGACAATTATCACTTATTCATTCATTTTAACCTTTTTATTTTATTTCTTTCACTTATAATATAGATATTAAAACATTGCCAAGTCATTCTCAATTGGAAAAATTCTTATTTTTTGATAAAATGAAATATTCTTTTCATTTGGCATACATGCTTACTTTTCTTTTTAAAATAAAGGAGGCCAAAAAGGCCATTTATTAAAAATCAAACTATTTACAAAATCAGCAGTCCAAAAATCTATAAAAAAACATAAAAGGACCTAAGGCTCAAAAGTCCAAGCTCCGAAAATGCAGCAAAAAAGAAATAAAATAGCTAGAAAATAAAAATCAAAGAAGCAAATTAGGAAAGTGAGATGAAGAGTCTAAAAAGGCCCTTCATCAGAATCTCGAACCCATTCGTCTTCTCAACCTCTAAACTCTATAGCCATGTTCTTGACCTTCAACCGACGAGCTCCGAGCTAAGGGGAAGGCTTACCCCTTTCCTTGTTGATACACGATCCAGAGATAGAAAAATCTTGGTAGGATTTCACTACAGACACTTAAAAATCTCACAGGTGCATTGAACTCCACTCCAAAGAAGACTTCTTCAACTCTTTTGAAAAGATCAGACCATCCATTGACAAGGTAATAATGTTTCCCCCTCGCACACACCTGCACGAGTTGATAGAGTTGATAGTGTAACTAATTGCAACTTTCATTTTCTCTGCAGGTTGAACTTCAAAGAAGCTAATACCACTTCCAAATAACATAAAAAAAACCACAGGTTCGTCATAGTATCAACCTCAAACCCTTAGATCTGTACTAAATGAGCTAAAAGAAAAATTAATCAACCCCATTGAAGTTTGAACTATGATATCTGTTCGGGAATATCTTTGTATATTGCTTTAGACTATGCCCAGTGTGTAAGTACCTTTTGTGTGATGACTTTTGCTATATTGTAAATTTTTTGTTTTGACACCTTTTGATCCTGAGATTAGGAATATAAATCTTTTCTAGATTTATGATTTCTTTTACTTATGAGGGTACATATGAAATATTCAGTGAACCTACAAAAAAAGAAAGCTTGATTAGTAAAAAAATCTACTGGCATGTTCTCTTCTCTAAGAATGTCATCAACTTTCACATTCCTATCAGCCTTCAACCTATTTATCTTTTTCACCTCAATCACAATGCCCCAAGGAACTTCCGAAATTCCATCTAGAACCTTTGTCAGTACTAAAGAGTGAGTTTCTAGCACTACAGGCAATAGATTCCGAGAAATGCATTATTTCAGTCCCATTCTCAATGCTACTATTTCAGCCGTTAAACTTATCTCATCTTCTAGTCTTCTTGTTTCAGGAATAATCAAGTTACCTTCTCTATCTCTCATACAAAATGCAACAGAATAGGGGCCTGGATTTCCTTTAGATGCCCCATCAGAATTGCATTTGTAAGACCCTATCTTAAGAGGGTTCCAATAGATCATTTTACAGTCAATAGTAGGCATGTTAAAGAACTTCACAATCAAAGGCCATGTATTAGGAATATACTTCAGCCATGGATACCTATGTTATGCTAGCATGAGAAGATTTCTTCTTACGTCCAATACCATGGCATTATAAGACATCCTACCCAGCATGATATAAAATATTTCTCCTCTTCCATATTTTCCATAGAATAAAGGCTGCCATAGCTTTGAACAAAGGCTTTAGCTTAGAGGTACACTCAACAAACCACCATTTATTAATAGTATCTTTATGCTGAACAAAATATCCTTGCACACCAGATGCATCAACAAAAAGCCTCCAATCCTCCTAGCCATAGGACAAGAAATGAAAAGATGTTCAAATGTCTCTAACACAATTCCATCACAGCATCATCATTGTACATCTTTAGGCCCTCTGAATGTTATTTGAACTTCACCAATAGCTATCTTCTTTTTGCATAATTTCCAAAAGAAAAAGAAAATTTTAAAAGGCACTCTTTTATCCCAAATTATCTTATACTCTTCCTATACTTCTGCTTTTTGTCTCATCAGTTCTCAGGCACTCTTCATTAAAAAAATTCCAATGCTATTCAACATCCACCAAGGTTTATCTAATTCTTTGGTTTCCTCTACAACCCCAATCTCTTTTTGGATACGCAAACAAACCTCTTCAAGAAACATCTGATGTAATAAATTTTCATTCCAGGCACTTTGTACTATCAGTTGATTTAACTCGTCCACACTATAATTGTTATCATTAGAAACAAGAAGAGAATAATGAAGTACCCCTAGTTGAGTCCAATGGTCAAATCAAATGCTAGAATGACCACATTTAAGTTCACACCAAATCTCCTAATCTATAAATTCTCTAGCTTCCAACATATGCTTCCTCAATTGTGAACACCCCCCCTCCATTCCACCACTTAGGTCTATCCCTTTTACAATACTTGTTCCACATAAAATTACTCCATAATGATTTTTTAGTTCTGAAGATTCACCAAATCTTAGTATATAAGGCTTTGGACACATCAAACAGAAATCTAAACCCTAAATCGCCTTCTTCTTTAGGTAATAATACATCAGACCATGACACCTAATGCTTGTTTCGGCCCTCTTCTATAAAACTTCACAAAAATCTAGCAAAGGTTTTGTGTAGATCTTGCAACACAGATTTAGGTGGATTTATAGTTGATCACAAATAGATAGGAATGCTTTGAAAAACATTACTTATCATCACAACCTTACCACCAAAAGGTAGAAGTCTCCCTTTTCAGGCCTGCATTTTTTTAAAACCTTTTTCATGAGCTCTGCAAAGTATGTCTTCCTTTTTCTAGCATGACCATTAGGACATCGTAGATAGGTTAAAGGAAATTTATCCCTTGAAAAATTAGTACAGTCTTCCACCTCTTAAATTATTTTACCTGCAGTCTTGTAGAACACATAGAAGGAACTTTTCTCCTTGTTAATCTTCTTGACTGTGTCTCACAATCCCACAAGGTTTTCATGATCAATTGAAGGGACTTTTTATCAGTAGAACAAAATATGATAGTATCATCAGCATATGCAAGATGATTAAGATTTTGACTCCACTTAGGCATTTCAAAACTCCTGAAGTCTTTGTTATAAAATAAATAATTCAAACTTTTTGATAATACCTCTGCAGATAGAATGAAAAGATCTAGAGATAATGGATCTCCTTGCATTACCCATCTTGATGAATGAAAAAAACCATGAGCCCCACTATTGATGAGAATAGAATACTAGTTATTAGCAATCAGTTTCCAAATTTTGTCAACTGTTACTCTATTAAATCCTATCTTCTCCAAAACTGTAACTACGAAACTCCAATCAACTCTATCATAGGCCTTTACCATGTCAAGTTTGATTACTACATTGACAAGATTACCTTTTCTTTTGATGTCAACAATTATTTTTTGTGCTAATAAAACATTCTCAGTGATGCTCCTTCCTTTAATAAGCCCTGACTGATTCTGAGAAATAATATTTGGCGGTAAGGTATCAAATCTTTCATAAAACACTCTAGAAATCACCTTATTTCAGAAATTACTCAGACTAATAAGTCTCATACCTAAAAAATATTGCACTATTTCTTTCTTAGAAACTAAGAACAAATTAGTGTGAGTAATATATATTGACAATGTGCAGCCTATACAGAAATCCCCTACCACCTTAAAAAATATCACCTCCAATTATCTCCCAACAATTCTGATAAAAATGACCTGTAAAACCATCTGGACCACTTGAACTATCCCCGTTAAGCTCAATACCACTCTTTTGATTTCATCTTCTATACGGAAAGCATTAATGATGTCATTAACTTCTTCATTAACCAGAGTAGGAACATAATTTAGAAAAGATACACCAGTGAATTGATCCTGAGAAAAGTTAATGGCTTAAGCAGCAACCTGATCAGTCCCTTCTTGTCACGACCCAATTTCTTAGGTCATGATGGCACCTACAACCCTCCAGTAGGCGAACCAATCCCCGTAGCCCAGAACAGTTAGTAATGGGCTACTACCTAAACTATCATGCACAATAAGCAGAAATAAGAGGAAGCAAAGATAAAATAGAATAATGCAGAAGCAAACAACTTGAATATATACAAAAAAGAAACTACACCAACCAAAGACTTGGTATCGATAGTACATGAGCTTCTAATAGAGTACAAGTGATAGAGATAACAAATATGATATACAACTGTCTTTGAATAAATAAAGAGTAACACTGCCAAAGATAAGGTATGGTTAAGCCCCGGTCGGTAGGAGCTCACTCCAGTCTCGAATATCCAAAAGCAGCACAAGAATTCACGCGATCAACGGTGATGGATCACACTAGAATCTGCACTAGAAAGATGCAGAAGTGTAGTATGAGCACCAATTGCTAAGCAATGGGTACCCAGTAGACATCATTAGCCGACTGAGTGCATATAAGATATAAAGGCAGTAAATAGCAAATAGCAAATAGCAAAGAAGCAATCACTGAAGCAATAGAGAAAGCACATGGAAACTAGCATGGATAGAAGTCAATGAGAATACAAGCATGCTATGCTAGCCACAAAAGAGATATATATAACATAGAACACAGGTGAAGGAAGAAGAATGCACCTGGATCCTTGCAACAACAATATATATATAGAGAGAGAGTTTATAAAGATGGCAATATACTGGTAACCTCAAGTAAAAAGAGATAGAAGGGAAGGAATTAAACATACTCAAGCTAGAAGCAATATACTTAACAAAATTATGCTAAAACCCCAACTTCAAGATAATAACAGGAAAAAATCAACCTCACAAGTATAACCCTTGGATAGAACAAGCTATGCCATAAAGAAATGAAAGCCACTAATCAGCACCACGATAAAGGATAGAATGCGCTAACCCACAACTGCTCAGAAGGCCACATATTCAGTGCCTCAACAATATAGGACCTACTAATCTATAAAAGATCACAAGTCCAAATAAACAGAACCTCAACAGGATAGAACCCACTAATCCACCAATAACCGAAGGCTACAACAAACTCTAAAAAAAGATAGAAGCAATATAATCTACCTACAGTCCCAACGAGTGCCCATACACCCGAGAAACACAATTAAGTAAAAAGAAACCCTCTGACATCCCATACTATCGGAGCATACACTGAGCACACAACAAACAATTGTGGAATTCGAATACAATATGCATGATGATGTGATATGATGGAATTGGTGTGATGGTAACCCTGTATGTACCTCCTCCAGTGCCGATAGGCCCAGTAGGTAGGATCTATGGAAGGATGGCTCCCGTATACCTCAACTACACCATATGTCCCTCCTCCAACACTCGTAGCAGGTATCCCCTAGTCCGGATCGGTAAGGTCCATGGAGTTCCGTGACCACATACTAGAATGCAAAATCTCAAAGTATAACCGCCCGGAGTGTATCTAACTCTAAATCAATAATCAAAATCTCAGAGTACATGCCCGGAATCTATCCAGGTCTAAATCAGTTGTAGTAATCTCAAAACCCCAACAAAGGTTGCCTGGAGTGTATCCGAGTCTAAATTAGTAACCAAGTCTCAAAACCCTCATAAAGAGTGCCCAAAGTGTATCCAGGTCTAAATCCAAAGTAAAAATATATGTATAGCACTATGGCATAGCCGAGCCTAGTATTAGTGTGAAAACCAGCAATAAAATTATCATAATATCTCCTTCACCCCAAGAAGATCCATAAAATCAGTTCCAAATTCCTTTTATAATCATTTTACAAAAATGGGCCCTCCGGGCTATGCGAAGTTTAGAAAACCATTTATATTAGGCTCGAATCCAAAGCAATAGTAAAACATGCAGGAAATCCTTTGCATAAATGATATAATCACAAACAACAATAGCCGAACGGCTCAGAAATAACCTATTAGCCTTGCACATGCATAATCAACTCTACAACATAGATATCCAGCCTAATATAACATCTCAATGTTCGGGACTCACGTACATTCCTAAATATCCCACCATCTATGGTCCAAAGGCTTATACAAAGGCCACAGAGGGCCACAAGGGTAATATTACAATACTACAATGAGTACTACAAACAGTGTAAGAAATAATACGGGCTGAAGAGACGGACAAGGTTTGGGGTGTCACGCCCCGAGGCTACCCCCTGGATGCGACACGGTGCTTGGTGTCACAGTGACCCCAAGCTAACCCATGGCATGGCATATCAATACAATTTCATTAAAAATATGCACTGTGTGGAAGCTAAACACAATGAATATTTGTAGTGAGGAAAAACCCAAAGTGCCTGAGTATACAAAATATATGAGAGAGAGTATAATGAAGTTTGTAAACAACACTAACAACTCAAGCTGAATCTAGTCTATGTCTGAAAGCATCTAACAGATATGAGTTGCTGGGATATGCCTCCAGCTAACTCTAACTGAAAACAGAAAATAAGAAGACTGAAAAGTAAAGCATGTCTATCGTCCTCGGACTGTGAGGACTCACCAATGAAACTGCTAAGTATGGACTAGCAGACGACTAAGTGCGGTCAGGATACTGAATGCCTGAACCTACATCATAAGATGATGTAGCACAAAAGTATGCATCAATACTTTGAATGTACTGAGCATGCATGATATTTGCTAAGTTGTACAATATAGAACTGAACATAGAAATAGATATACAGGCATATAACTGAAAGCTGAACTGAATGCAATGACCAAGTACAAATCATGAATATAACATGCTGAACTGAATACTGAAATAAATACTGAATACATGGTCAATGCAACATGAATCTGACTGTGGGAGGTACTGTTAACCGACATACCCCAAGTTGAGCTGACTATGAGGCCAACCTTTAACCCTGGATGGAAAGGTGTTCATACTTTGCCAAGGGTACGAACAAGTCTGACGTGGATCCACTACTGATGTCCTCAAGGGACAAGGATGTGCAGCCTAGTCTGACAGCTGACTCCTAGTTCTGTGACTTGGGAACTGCTACTAAAGGTCTTAGCCTAAACTGATAGCTAAGCCCTCATCCCCTCGTCCGCTCGGTACTAAGTCTACTCCCAACTTAATATAAACAACAATGCACTGAAATAATGGATAGCTCAAAGTACTGATAATTAACTGAGAATGCAACATACATATACTGAAAGATATAGCATTCGATTTCTGAAGCGTGATTGTCTGTCTAAATTGCCTAGCAAGCATAATCTATGAAATACTGGAATTAACACAAGCTAGGGTTTCTGGTTCTTATAAAAGAAACTATGCTAATTATCCAAGAACATGTAATTAGTACCATGGAAGCTATACCAACTGAATTTCAATGAATACCTAATATTTAGGAACCCTAGGTCTGAACAGTTCATGGAGAAACTGAGAAACTGAATGAAATCTAGGGACCTAATGGGTGAAAGGAACCCATTAGTGAAATCCCACATACCTGATGAAGAGAACTACGGAGAAATCACTTGAATTTTGGGGCTGAACTTGAAGAATACCTCTACTTGTTCTTGGGAGAAAACTATCGCTTCTTTCTCTTCTTTTCTTTCTAAGTCTGATGATTTTAGGGGAAGGAATGTTTAAGGTAGTTTTTGATGAGTTAATTAGGCTTAGACGACATAACATGATGTAGCTTAGGCCTTAAATGAGAAAGGAAAATTCTGGAATAACCTTGTAAAAATTAAAAAATATCTGCTGAAAATCGCGACTTAGGGATCACGACTTGGTTGACGAACCGTACTCCTGGACGATGGACCGTCAACTGAGTGATGGTCCTGCCCAGGAGACTTGGGGGGTTCTCTGATATAAGGGAACTACGACCCACAGGATGGACTGTACTCCTGAATGACGGTTCATCATGTGGCTCATGGTTCCTGGGACTTTGGTCTGGTTTGGGGATTTCAAGAGTCAAAGGACGGATCGTGGTTCTGAAGAATGGTCCGTAACTTACTCGTGGTTAATGAGTCCTGAATTGAGGGTCCTCTGATTAGGGGAAACCACGAGTGACAGGACGAACCATGGTTCTAATCTATGGTCCGTGATCCCGTCCATGGTTCTGAGGAAGGGAAATTATACTTCTATGATCTTTGGATCTATGAGTCAAACAACGGTTCGTAGTCCTGGACTACGACCCGTGATCCAACTCGTGGTTCCTGGTACATGAACTGGGGGTCTACTAGAAATAGGGATTACAGACAAGATGATGGACCGTGCTTCCAAACTACGGTCCGTGGTCTTAACCGTCATTCTTGGAAACTTGATTTTTTTCTGATAATTTTATTATCTCCTGGTTTTTTGAGCTAAGTCTGGGCTTGGAAGTTCTGTGGTGTTACATGGGGTGCCAACCTAGAATAACCAACCCAAATATGCTAATTAATACAGTTATAGCCTATATAAGCAAAGTCTAAGATAAGGAAGACCGTAACCTACCTGTTGTCCAATGACTAGCTGCTGGAACAACGTCGTCCAAGCTCAAATTGCTCCGAGAAGCCCCAAATCATGAACAAACTATCAACAACATATTCTACGCATCAAAATGGAGCTAACGGTACCCATATTACTAAAAGTTTAGCCGGATAAAAATCTGAGTCAAAAGGGGCCCTACAGGGCCCATAACACGAATCTAGAAACAAAAAAGGGCATGACAGTCACCACACTCCCATGAGTGCATGCTCCAAAATTGAGCTGATTTAGCCAAAAATAAGGGCAAAGAAAGAGGATTTAAAGAGGGAAATCAAGAAGAATACCAGAAAAAGAGGAAGAATTCACCTACCACGATAAGAGAAAGCAAGCCTACGGAGTGAAGTCCCCGCAATCACAAACAAGCAGACCCAAAATCGAGCAACTTTAACCAAGAATTTCCCCAAGCTTTAAAAAAGTTCATCAATGGAGTTTTAGCTATGGAGAAGAAGCTTTTGGGGAAAAAGGTGACTTACAAAGCGAAAAGGGAAGAAAGATTTAGGCGCCATTTGATGAATCGCCAAGACAAGAACTGATTATGAACCAACTTTAAGGAGAAGGAATGAATTTAGAGTGAGAGAGAAAAGGTGAAGGTGGCTAAAATTTTGAGGAGGCAACTTTATAAATTGTAGGTCATAGATCAGCGCCATTGGCGCTGCCGGGGAACCGTTGGTGCTAAAGGAAATCACTGGCCAGCGTCATTGGCGCTGCTCGAGCGCCGTTGGTGCTAAAGAAAATCACAGGTTAGCGCTATTAGCACTGTCGGAGTGCCGTTGGCACTGAACAATTTTCTGCTGCAGAAAACTAGCAAAAATGCAAACTTCTATGGGATATTTCGAGCACAATCAAAACCCGATACTCACAAACCAAATATGCTACTAGAGTGGAAACGACATTTCAAACTCAAAGAAATCAATGAAATTCCATCTGAGGTCATCTCGGAGGAATTTTGACCCAAGTCAACACTAGCTAAACCAAACCAAACACCCAAAATGAGTCCAACTCATCCGGGACCCGAACTAACCACCTACCTAACCCAAACTCGACATTCCAGAGCTAACAACACTAACAAAATTCCCATCCAAGACTTTCTTCTCTGAATGTTGACCAAAGTCAACCTTATAAGTCCAACTGGCCAAAAAACACAGAATGAGAGATAATTTCAAGCGCAAAGCTCTCAGATCCCGATCCAGGGTCCAACTAGACCAAAGTCCATGCTCCGGAGCTAACAGAACTGTTGGAATTTGACTCTAAGCATGATTGCTAAGAATTTTGACTGAAGTCAATGATTTTCTAAGTTAAAGCTCTAAAATAAGGAAACAACCATAAAGACCAAACAAATGGCCCGGGAACCAAACTACCAGTCTCAGCAAGCCATAAATGACTTAGGGCCGCTACAGGCAAGCTCTAATAATACAATGAAGGCAAGAATGCGAGAATTATCGGAAGGTTCATTAAAACATCCACTACTAAATATGACTTTTATCCTCGAAAGTCAAGAAAAGGAAACACCAGCGACTTAACAACTACAAACACAAAGCCCACACCATTCTCTCAGAACCCTGGGTAGCTTCCCAGATCGGACGACACCCAATGGAGCTAAACCAAAGAAAAACTACCACAAACTCCAACTCCTTACTAGCTAAGCTAGACTCCAACCTTTAACTTCCAAAACTCCAAAGTTCTATCAACCGAATTAAACCCTAAGAAGCTTAACCAGAATGCACCGACACAATACCAAAACTAAGAGAACCAAGGCGATCAACACACGGAACTCAACACCTCAATACCATTACCATGTTCACCCAGAAATCCATCAACCAAAACTCTAACTCATGAACCCATTGATCCGCAAAAACATTTATTCTGACCAGAGTCCTTGTACCATAACAATGGAAGCTTCACACAAGTCAAACACTCGAGCCACTCTAGAGACATCAACTAACCCACTGGAGATCCATAGTTCCCTTTATACTCAACCTCGAACAATGTCACCCTCAGACTCCAATTCTAGCCATAGTCTGCTAGTTTCTGACACCATAAAATACCAACCCATAATATATCCTTTAAAACTGTAGTAATCTGCCAACCAACAAATGAATACCTTTTCTAAGATCAACTTCTATACCTGAACCAAACTAAACCAACCATCGGAGCCCAACTGCAACATGCACACAAGGGTTGTGAATGACATGGATAAACACCCTATGTTGAAGGAGAATCTCCGAACTGTAGAACCAAACTAACCTTATTGAATCGTGACAAGTCTGAATCGACTAAAAGTGAATGAACCAGGGCAATTTGCGCATGAAGACCCAAGCACAAACCCAACCTCTGCAAGGAGTGTGGTAAGCCTACCACGAAGTCCGTAGCCATCAACTAAACTCCAAAATCCAGAAATACCTTTGCTGCTCTAAACACTCGAACATCATTCAATTTTAAGATCACCTTACTAACCTTCACCTCAGAAAGAAGTCCACCATGCCACAAATATCAAGTCAAATCACCCTGTAGGCAAGAGAAAAGGATGCTTAAAGTCTAAGGTTTCCACTTAGGTATTGCAAATCTCATTATCCCTCGACTCGCTCTCTGGCTCATGACAACCACTCCACTGCTTCAGCACACGAACCACCAACTCCAAAGCATTCAACATACCAAACTTTTAGTCCACATAGGTAGAGCCTAATAAACACTGGAATTGCATACAACTGCTAACCCCTCAAAGAAACAACCAAATCAAGCCCCCAACTCTCAGAACACCAAGGCGACTACCAATCTTAAAGTACAGTTAGAATCCAAAGAATCCCTGCTGGCCTCAATCCGCACAACTTGATCACATGTAACTCACAACCAATGATCCTCTAACTGACGCTGTTGAATCTGTTCAACAAAGGTAGAATGGACCTCGCATTGGCAAGAACACTTCTGGAATCTGGCAAGTTATACCTAGTCATACGATTAGCCAAGGACTGGATGTCCAAGGCCAGTGTCCATCCTGAAACTGAGATAAAGAAGATAAGTTATCCGTACTTACTATCTCCAAACCCAAAGATGCTACAATCAAGTAGAACCTTTCATGAACCATCTGAATTAACCTGCTAGCCCATGATTCTGAATTGACCTGCTAGCCCATGATTCCAACTGCACTTTATAGTCGGTCAATCAAGTCATTGGTACACCAATTAAAACATACACTCTCTCATCACCTCAGTCAGCTACTAGCAACCCATGAATCCATACATGGGGTCATCTCCCTTTGTCACACCCTAAAATAGGGGAGGCGGGACTGGCACCCGGAGCCCCAAAAGGCCAAGAGTGCCAAAATTAAGTGTGTATTTATTGAACCTGTTGGGGGTCTGAGACCGACAAGGTCTCTAAGTATAGCAATTAGAAATACTGATATCTCAATAGTAGGTAAACAACTCAAGGATGACAAGGCTAATATCATAGTTGATAACTAATAACAAGGCCGACAAGGCCATACCCAACACTAATATACATATACACGTCTACAAGCCTCTATGAGTAAATATAACATCTCATATCCAGGACAGGGACCTGGAATACCCATAATTGTACATATACATAACCTGGTCAAAATATAAGCTAGACCTTTGACTCGTCAGCTCCAGGAAGAATGGAGCTTAGCAAAATGGTTGAACTCAACAACTCCTACTGAAGAGGTATGTCTGGGTTTCTGTCTGGACCTGTAGGCATAAATGCATCACCCCCACGCAATGGGGACATCAGTAAGACAACAATGTACTGGCATGTAAGGTAGAAACATAATAGTAAGTTGCAAGTAATAAATCAGAACAAGATATAATGTGAAACTTGTAAACTGTAATCGGTAAGACTCGTTAAGCTCTTTTCTCCTTTATTCTTTTTAGAACACAACACATGCATTAACTCACACCGCAAATCACTCTTTATAACACACGCTGAACCATAATAGAACCTCTGTGCAACCTATATATAATAGCCTCAATATGGCAGTAGCACCTCGGTGCACACTATGTATATAATAGCCTTAATATGACAGTAGCGCCTCAGTGCACACTATGTATATAATAGCCTCAATATGACACTAGAACCTTGGTGCACACTATGTATATAATAGCGTCAATATGGCAGTAGTACATCGGTGCGCACTATGTATATAATTATAACACCCCAAAATTTCCAAGGTAAGACCCAAACTATTTCCATGAGTGTCATGATCAATTCTCTAGTGTGGAAAGTGTTTTCAATGTGAATCATGTACATAAGAAACTTCTATAAGCAAGTTAAGTTGAAAGCACCCCAACTAAAGAAGTTTACATGTAAGACTAAACTAGTATCATCTTCAAATGATCACACCTCCTAAAATATGAAGAGTTAGATGGACGATTATCCACCAAATTAAATGTTTTTGAGTCTTGTTTCCAAAACCACCGACCGTGCATTAATCCGAGTCTGGAGTAAAAAGTTATGGGTATTATACTACACCACTGTCAGTGACTATGCACGGGAATGACGAACCTTGGTTCTGACCACGGTCCATACTGTGACTCATGAAAACAGACCTAAAACTTAAAATTTTCACCTTCAAAATGATGAGTTGGTTCACGACCCGTAGACCAAAACCACGGTCCATAGAATAACCCATGGTTTGTCAATTTTTAGCCTTTCTTCCAGATTTCCACGGGTAACTTCATAGGTCATCGTTTCAAATGGAGGTCCATCCTATAAACTCGTGGATTCACCTTCAGAGAAGCCCAAAACTCAGGGATAGATCCACGGGTCAGTTGATGGTCCATCATTCAGAACCACGGTCCGTCAACCAATTCGATATCCCAAGAAATTTCAGCAGGATTTAATTTAGTTTCCCAGGGGTATTTTAGACCATTACTTTTTCTTTTATCTCCGACTATAAATAGTTTTAGGCTTATTTTCATTAAGTCAAAACCTCAAAACAAGTCAGCTTTCTCTCAGGTCAGTTTCAAGAAGAAAAAAATGCTCTTCTCTAAAGTTCAGACTTAGGGTTCTTCTCCAAAGCTTCAAACCTCAGTTCCAGTTCAAGAATCTTCTACAACCAGGTATGTGGGTATTCAGTAAGGGTTCATTTCACCCTTATGCCCAAAACCTCAGTCTTCTATTGCTAATTTCATGATGTCAGAAACTAGGGTTCTTACCTAATCATGCTAAATGTTACAAAATTCAGTCTATGATTCCTACATGAATTATAGCCTATTTTAGAAGATTTGCTCTATTTTTATAATGACTTTCATGATATTTTACAAGAACTTTAAGAAATCAAGAATCTAGCCTGAAATGGTAGTATTTTCATGAGAATTGGATTTCTTCAGAATTTAACCTAGATTACTAGCATTCAATTTTAAGCATGAAATTAGCCAGTTTTCATTCTACAATTTTTTTTAAAACTTCTCATGATTTAGCAGGCTTCAATTTACCTTCAGTATGTTTTATAAGAATATATTTTTAATATGGACTTTCAACATATGCCATCAATGATGATGAACTTAGTAATGCCATCAATGATTACGAACTCAGTAATCTTCATAATTAGTATGACATTCAGATATGTCACATGATATAAATCATCCTCATGCATTATCAATCAGGTACTCAGTCAGTCAGAATTACATGATTAGAATGCATCAGTTTCCGTAATAGTTGCATTCTCAGATTATATCCGTACTTTGAGCTATCTAGTATTTCAGTTGCATTCATAGCTTTATATTCAGTTGGGAATAGGCATAGCACTGAGCGGATAAAAGGATGAAGGCTCATCTGTCAGATTAGGCTGAGTCCTTTAGTAGAAGTCCCTAAGTCCCAAAACTACGGCGTCATCATAGGTATTAGAGGAGTCAGCTGTCAGATTAGGCTGTACATCTTTGTCCCTTGTGGACATCAGCTTAGTGGATCTACGTCAGATTAGTTTGTACCCTTGGCAAGGTATGAACTCCCTTCCATCCAGGGTTACAAGTTGGCCCCATAGTTAGCTCAGCTTGGGGTATGTCCGTTAGTAGTAGCTCCCACAGTAAGACTCAGTATTGCATTGACCATGTATTCAATCTTTCAGTTATTCAGTTCAGTTCAGTATTATACAGTTGCATATTTATATACTTGGTCATTGTATCAGCTTATACCTTTCAGCTTGCATTCAGTACACTATAGTAGTATTTTGAGCATGCTCAGTAAAAGTAACTCCCTTAAGGATTTACTTTAAACATGACTTTTAGTATGACTCATGACTTTCAGCTCAGTTTCACTAGTCCATGATTTACAGACATACTTTATCTTTTAGTCCATAAAATCCTAAGTAATAGGTTTACTTATATTTAAACATCATGACCTCACAGTCATAGTCCAACAATATGATTTACATCCTCTTCAGTAAGAGAGTTTACGTTCTACAACTTTGACTTATGCATTTCAGATATTATATGTAGTTCGAATTTTCAGCCATGATTTCAGTATATATGTATTTTCTCATGATTTACGGTAAGTGCATATCTCACATGCTCAGTACATTCAAAGTACTAACTATATACCTTCCTTGTGCTGCATCATTTTATGATTAAGGTTCCAGTGCTAGCTCCCAAGATCATGGTTAAATGGATCACATCTTCCAGTCAGAAGAGATTGAGTTCTCCCTTTTTTTGGGAACTCCAGTCAGTTAGTAGCTATAGAATTTATTTCAGTTGTTTATACATTGATTAAAGATAGTTGGGGGTCATGTCCCAACTAACTGGAGTTCAGTGTTAGTAGAAGATTCATAGACAGTCAGATAGTCTGTCATTTAGTTGTATCAGTTTTCAAATGCTATTGTATATCAGTTTATAATAGTTCATTTTGTTATAATATTTTCAAAAGAGCTCAGCACATTTCAGCTTCCGTATTTACTTTCAGCCTTTATCTCAGCAGTATGCCAGACCATAGAATAGCTTGGGGTCACTTGTGACTCTAAGCACCATGTTGCGTCCAGGTTGTAGGCTTGGGGTGTGACAAACTTGGTATCAGATCCAGGTTTTAATTGTCCTAGGGTGTCTGTGAAGCCGTGTCTAGTAGAGTATTATAGAACGGTACGAAGACGTCTGTACTTTTCTTCTAGGGGCTGCAAGGCATTTAGGAAATATTTCCCTTTGTTCATACTCCAGATCATGCAGTAAATTTGTTCCTTCAGAAACTTATGCAGGTTCATGCATTGATCCAAATTCCTCCAGTCATGCCTCATCTTCGAGGTAGTTGAGATAGTATAGTTCAGATTCCTGTCAGTGAGATGCTCTCAGATAGAGCCATCATAAAGTTAATAGACTACACAAGGGCTTGAGAAGAGCCCACTAGTGCATTAAAGTCTATGAATCAAAAAGCATGTATCCTTTTCCACTCGTGCAGTTGAGCCTAAAGTAGAATGAGCTCTCAGACCCCCTTACAGAAACTTTACTATAAGTGGAACCTTAGCCAAAAGGTCTAGTAGTGTAAGCGCTTGTGTAGTACAGTAGCTCAATAGTTACTATGAATAGAGATGTTATGGTCCATAAGTGACAGAATGACCCCAGAACTAGGTGTATGGATTAAGAATTATAGTAGCTATAAGATGTATATGCGACGCCTAGGTGAATCGATAAATTGTGACTAAGTCATGAGATAAAGAAGAGAGCCTTAAGCATCAGAAAGATAGATGTGCACCTAGAGTAGTTGTTGTATGATGTTCAGAAGATTATAGATAGACGGTGTTGAGTCCCTTAGTATGGTTTAATTCAGTTGATTTTGGTGGGTGTGAGCTTAGAGATGTGATGTTAGTAGTCGAATAGGCAAAAGGTCAGATTGCTAAATATTAGAAGAAGTGATTATCTACACCAATAAGAGTATGAATACTCTAGTGAAAGCCTTAAGGGTAAAGAAGAGGCTAAGAGATACCTCAGAAGGAGACATAGAAAGGGTTTAGCATCTTCAGTTATAGCCTAGTTCGGGAGAGAGATCCGCAGACTTAAAGAGGTGACTTTCAAGCTAAGGGGGAGATGATAGAATGATGAACCAAGTCCAGGACTGCAACTCAACTAGTACAGAATTCTAGAAAGGGCTATGATGGGATATCGATCCATTTCTATCCCAGCAAATTTCCTAGCATTGCAGTCAAGATGACACTATACTCAGAAGTATTTATGTCATACTCATGTACAAGTTCATGCACTCCCTACAGATTCATGTCCATACTCAACTCCTAGACGAAACATAAATGGCTCCTGACAATGATTCCAGTCTTAATCCACGATTCTATGAATTTCATCTTTATCCCAAGGAGGAGATATTGTAACACCCCAAAAATTCTAAGCTAAGACCCAAACTATTTCCTTGAGTGTGATGATCAATTCCCTAGTGTGGAAAGTGTTTTCAATGTGAATAATGTTCATAAGAAACTTCTATAAGCAAGTTAAGTTGAAAGCACCCCAACCAAAGAAGTTTTCATGTAAGACTAAACTAGTATCATCTTCAAATGATCACACCTCCTAAAATATGAAGAGTTAGGTGGCCTATTATCCCCCAAATTAAAGGTTTTTGAGTCTTATTTCCAAAGCCACCTAACGTGCATTAATCCGAGTCCGGAGTAAAAAGTTATGGGTATTTTACTGCAGCACTGCTAGTGACTACATACGGCAATGACAAACCGTGGTTATGAACCACGGTCCGTACTGTGACTCGTGAAAACAGACCTGGAACTTAAAATTTTCACCTTCAAAATGAAGAGTTGGTTCACGACCCATAGACCAAAACCACGGTCCATAGTATGACCCGTGGTTTGTCAATTTTCAGCCTTTCTTCCAGATTTCCACGGGTGACTTCACGGGTCATCATTTCAAATGACAGCCGGTCCTGTAAACTCGTGGAATCACCTTCAGAGAACCCCAAAATTCAAGGACAAAACCATGGGTCAGTTGACGGTCCGTCATTCAGAACCATGGTCCGTCAACTAATCCATGGTTCGATATCCCGAGAAATTTCAGTAACTTTTAATTTAGTTTCCCAGGGGTATTTCAGACTTTTCATTTTTCTTTTAGCTCCAAGTATAAATAGTTTTAGGCTTATTATCATTAAGTCAAAACCTCAAAACAAGTCAGTTTTCTCTCAAGTCTATTTCAAGAAGAAAAGAACGCTCTTCTCCAAAGTTCAGACATAAGGTTCTTCTCCAAAGCTTCAAACCTCAGTTCCAGTTAAAGAATCTTCTACAACCAAGTATGTGGGTATTCAGTAAGGGTTCAGTTCACCCTTATGTCCAAAACCTTAGTCTTCTATTGCTAATTTCATGATGTCAGAAACTAGGGTTCTTACCCAATCATGCTAAATGTTACAGAATTTAGTCCTTATGACTCCTACATGAATTATAGACTATTTTAGAAGATTTGCTCCATGTTTTCAATGACTTGCATGATCTTTTACAAGAACTATAAGAAATCAAGAATCTAGCCGTAAATGGTAGTATTTTCATGAGAATTGGTTTTCTTCAGAATTTAACCTAGATTACTAGCATTCAATTTTAAGCATGAAGTTAGCCAGTTTTCAGTCTACAGGTTTTCTTTAAAACTTCTCATGATTTAGCAGGCTTCAATTTACCTTCAGTATGTTTTACAAGAATATATTTTTAATATGGACTTTCAATATATGCCATCAATGATGATGAACTTAGTAGGGCTTGTGATTAGCATGGTATACAGATATGCCATCAATGATTACGAACTCAGTAAGCTTCATGATTAGTATGACATTCAGATATGTCACATGATATAAATCATCCTCATGCATTATCAGTCAGGTACTCAGTCAGTCAGAATTACATGATTAGAATGCCTCTGTCTCAGTAATAGTTGCATTCTTAGATTATATGAGTACTTTGAGCTATCCAGTATTTCAATTGCATTCATTGCTTTATATTCAGTAGGGAGTAGGCATAGCACTGAGCGTATGAAGGGATGAAGGCTCAGTTGTCAGATTAGGTTGAGTCCTTTAGTAGAAGTCCCTAAGTCCCAAAACTACGGTTCCACCGTAGGTATTAAAGGATTCAGCTGTCAGATTAGGCTGTACATCCTTATCCCTTATCGACATCAGCTTAGTGGATCCACGTCAGATTAGTTTGTACCCTTGGCAAGGTATGAACGCCCTTCCATCCAGGGTTACAGGTTGGCCCCATAGTTAGCTCAACTTGGGGTATGTCGGTTAGTAGTAGCTCCCACAGTCGACTCAGTATTGCATTGACCATGTATTCAGTCATTCAGTTATTCAATTTAGTTCAGTATTATACAGTTGCATATTTATATACTTGGTCATTGCATCATTTTATACCTTTCAGCTTGCATTCAGTACACTATAGTAGTATTTTGAGCATGCTCAATAAAAGTAACTCCCTTAAGGATTTACTTTAAACATGACTTTTAGTATGACTCATGACTTTCAGCTCAGTTTCACTAGTCCATGATTTACAGACATACTTTATCTTTTAGTCCATAAAATCCTAAGTAATAGGTTTACTTATATTTAAACATCATGACCTCACATTCATAGTCCAACAACAGGATTTACATCCTCTTAAGTAAGAGAGTTTGCGTTCTACAACTTTGACTTATGCATTTCAGATATTATATGTAGTTTGAATTTTCAGCCATGATTTCAGTATATATGTATTTTCTCATGATTTACGATTAGTGCATATCTCACATGCTCAGTACATTCAAAGTACTGACCGCATACCTTCCTTGTACTGCATCATTTTATGATGTAGGTTCTAGTGCTAGCTCCCAGGATCATGGTCAGACGGATCACAGCTTCCAGTCAGCAGAGATTTAGTTCTCCCCTTTTTGGGAACTCCAGTCAGTTAGTAGCTATAGAAGTTATTTATGTTGTTTATACATTGATTAAAGATAGTTGGGGGTCATGTCCCAACTAACTGGAGTTCAGTGTTAGTAGAAGATTCATAGACAGTCAGATAGTCTGTCATTTAGTTGTATCAGTTTTCAAATGCTATTGTATATCAGTTTATAATAGTTCATTTTGTTATAATATTTTCAAAAGAGCTCAGCACATTTCAGCTTCCGTATTTACTTTCAGCCTTTATCTCAGCAGTATGCCAGACCATAGAATAGCTTGGGGTCACTTGTGACTCTAAGCACCATGTTGCGTCCAGGTTGTAGGCTTGGGGTGTGACAAACTTGGTATCAGATCCAGGTTTTAATTGTCCTAGGGTGTCTGTGAAGCCGTGTCTAGTAGAGTATTATAGAACGGTACGAAGACGTCTGTACTTTTCTTCTAGGGGCTGCAAGGCATTTAGGAAATATTTCCCTTTGTTCATACTCCAGATCATGCAGTAAATTTGTTCCTTCAGAAACTTATGCAGGTTCATGCATTGATCCAAATTCCTCCAGTCATGCCTCATCTTCGAGGTAGTTGAGATAGTATAGTTCAGATTCCTGTCAGTGAGATGCTCTCAGATAGAGCCATCATAAAGTTAATAGACTACACAAGGGCTTGAGAAGAGCCCACTAGTGCATTAAAGTCTATGAATCAAAAAGCATGTATCCTTTTCCACTCGTGCAGTTGAGCCTAAAGTAGAATGAGCTCTCAGACCCCCTTACAGAAACTTTACTATAAGTGGAACCTTAGCCAAAAGGTCTAGTAGTGTAAGCGCTTGTGTAGTACAGTAGCTCAATAGTTACTATGAATAGAGATGTTATGGTCCATAAGTGACAGAATGACCCCAGAACTAGGTGTATGGATTAAGAATTATAGTAGCTATAAGATGTATATGCGACGCCTAGGTGAATCGATAAATTGTGACTAAGTCATGAGATAAAGAAGAGAGCCTTAAGCATCAGAAAGATAGATGTGCACCTAGAGTAGTTGTTGTATGATGTTCAGAAGATTATAGATAGACGGTGTTGAGTCCCTTAGTATGGTTTAATTCAGTTGATTTTGGTGGGTGTGAGCTTAGAGATGTGATGTTAGTAGTCGAATAGGCAAAAGGTCAGATTGCTAAATATTAGAAGAAGTGATTATCTACACCAATAAGAGTATGAATACTCTAGTGAAAGCCTTAAGGGTAAAGAAGAGGCTAAGAGATACCTCAGAAGGAGACATAGAAAGGGTTTAGCATCTTCAGTTATAGCCTAGTTCGGGAGAGAGATCCGCAGACTTAAAGAGGTGACTTTCAAGCTAAGGGGGAGATGATAGAATGATGAACCAAGTCCAGGACTGCAACTCAACTAGTACAGAATTCTAGAAAGGGCTATGATGGGATATCGATCCATTTCTATCCCAGCAAATTTCCTAGCATTGCAGTCAAGATGACACTATACTCAGAAGTATTTATGTCATACTCATGTACAAGTTCATGCACTCCCTACAGATTCATGTCCATACTCAGCTCCTAGACGAAACATAAATGGCTCCTGACAATGATTCCAGTCTTAATCCACGATTCTATGAATTTCATCTTTATCCCAAGGAGGAGATATTGTAACACCCCAAAAATTCTAAGCTAAGACCCAAACTATTTCCTTGAGTGTGATGATCAATTCCCTAGTGTGGAAAGTGTTTTCAATGTGAATAATGTTCATAAGAAACTTCTATAAGCAAGTTAAGTTGAAAGCACCCCAACCAAAGAAGTTTTCATGTAAGACTAAACTAGTATCATCTTCAAATGATCACACCTCCTAAAATATGAAGAGTTAGGTGGCCTATTATCCCCCAAATTAAAGGTTTTTGAGTCTTATTTCCAAAGCCACCTAACGTGCATTAATCCGAGTCCGGAGTAAAAAGTTATGGGTATTTTACTGCAGCACTGCTAATGACTACATACGGCAATGACAAACCGTGGTTATGAACCACGGTCCGTACTGTGACTCGTGAAAACAGACCTGGAACTTAAAATTTTCACCTTCAAAATGAAGAGTTGGTTCACGACCCATAGACCAAAACCACGGTCCATAGTATGACCCGTGGTTTGTCAATTTTCAGCCTTTCTTCCAGATTTCCACGGGTGACTTCACGGGTCATCATTTCAAATGACAGCCGGTCCTGTAAACTCGTGGAATCACCTTCAGAGAACCCCAAAATTCAAGGACAAAACCATGGGTCAGTTGACGGTCCGTCATTCAGAACCATGGTCCGTCAACTAATCCATGGTTCGATATCCCGAGAAATTTCAGTAACTTTTAATTTAGTTTCCCAGGGGTATTTCAGACTTTTCATTTTTCTTTTAGCTCCAAGTATAAATAGTTTTAGGCTTATTATCATTAAGTCAAAACCTCAAAACAAGTCAGTTTTCTCTCAAGTCTATTTCAAGAAGAAAAGAACGCTCTTCTCCAAAGTTCAGACATAAGGTTCTTCTCCAAAGCTTCAAACCTCAGTTCCAGTTAAAGAATCTTCTACAACCAAGTATGTGGGTATTCAGTAAGGGTTCAGTTCACCCTTATGTCCAAAACCTTAGTCTTCTATTGCTAATTTCATGATGTCAGAAACTAGGGTTCTTACCCAATCATGCTAAATGTTACAGAATTTAGTCCTTATGACTCCTACATGAATTATAGACTATTTTAGAAGATTTGCTCCATGTTTTCAATGACTTGCATGATCTTTTACAAGAACTATAAGAAATCAAGAATCTAGCCGTAAATGGTAGTATTTTCATGAGAATTGGTTTTCTTCAGAATTTAACCTAGATTACTAGCATTCAATTTTAAGCATGAAGTTAGCCAGTTTTCAGTCTACAGGTTTTCTTTAAAACTTCTCATGATTTAGCAGGCTTCAATTTACCTTCAGTATGTTTTACAAGAATATATTTTTAATATGGACTTTCAATATATGCCATCAATGATGATGAACTTAGTAGGGCTTGTGATTAGCATGGTATACAGATATGCCATCAATGATTACGAACTCAGTAAGCTTCATGATTAGTATGACATTCAGATATGTCACATGATATAAATCATCCTCATGCATTATCAGTCAGGTACTCAGTCAGTCAGAATTACATGATTAGAATGCCTCTGTCTCAGTAATAGTTGCATTCTTAGATTATATGAGTACTTTGAGCTATCCAGTATTTCAATTGCATTCATTGCTTTATATTTAGTAGGGAGTAGGCATAGCACTGAGCGTATGAAGAGATGAAGGCTCAGTTGTCAGATTAGGTTGAGTCCTTTAGTAGAAGTCCCTAAGTCCCAAAACTACGGTTCCACCGTAGGTATTAAAGGATTCAGCTGTCAGATTAGGCTGTACATCCTTATCCCTTATCGACATCAGCTTAGTGGATCCACGTCAGATTAGTTTGTACCCTTGGCAAGGTATGAACGCCCTTCCATCCAGGGTTACAGGTTGGCCCCATAGTTAGCTCAACTTGGGGTATGTCGGTTAGTAGTAGCTCCCACAGTCGACTCAGTATTGCATTGACCATGTATTCAGTCATTCAGTTATTCAATTTAGTTCAGTATTATACAGTTGCATATTTATATACTTGGTCATTGCATCATTTTATACCTTTCAGCTTGCATTCAGTACACTATAGTAGTATTTTGAGCATGCTCAATAAAAGTAACTCCCTTAAGGATTTACTTTAAACATGACTTTTAGTATGACTCATGACTTTCAGCTCAGTTTCACTAGTCCATGATTTACAGACATACTTTATCTTTTAGTCCATAAAATCCTAAGTAATAGGTTTACTTATATTTAAACATCATGACCTCACATTCATAGTCCAACAACAGGATTTACATCCTCTTAAGTAAGAGAGTTTGCGTTCTACAACTTTGACTTATGCATTTCAGATATTATATGTAGTTTGAATTTTCAGCCATGATTTCAGTATATATGTATTTTCTCATGATTTACGATTAGTGCATATCTCACATGCTCAGTACATTCAAAGTACTGACCGCATACCTTCCTTGTACTGCATCATTTTATGATGTAGGTTCTAGTGCTAGCTCCCAGGATCATGGTCAGACGGATCACAGCTTCCAGTCAGCAGAGATTTAGTTCTCCCCTTTTTGGGAACTCCAGTCAGTTAGTAGCTATAGAAGTTATTTATGTTGTTTATACATTGATTAAAGATAGTTAGGGGTCATGTCCCGGCTAACTGGAGTTCAGTGTTAGTAGAGGCTTCATAGACAATCAGATAGTCAGTCACTCAGTTGTATCAGTTTTCAAATGCTATTGTATATCAGTTTATAATAATTCATTTTGTTATAATATTTTCAAAAGATCTCAACACATTTCAGCTTCCGCATTTACTTTCAGCCTTTATCTCAGCAGTATGCTAGGCCATGGGTAACCTTGGGGTAACTTGTGACTCTAAGCACTATGTCGTATCTAGGGTGTAGGATCGGGGCATGACAATAATAGCCTCAATATGGAAGTAGCGCCTCGGCTCACACTAACACACAATCCACACGTAATAAGTGTATTACTAGATTAACCTTCAAAGCTACTCTTGTTAGCTATAGAGGTTCATTTAGATAACTTCTTTAGCCTTGACTTACTAGATGTTGGACTCAACTTACCAAACATATAAGAATGGGGATTTACTTGCTAACCTTCCTTTATACTTTCTAAAGCTTGATTAGGGATTACAATACAAAGAAGAAACTCGACAAAAGGATGACTTACGTTTCATGCAAAAAAGTATCAGATTTTTATAAGAAGGTGACTTAAATCACCATAATGTGTCACTTTGTTACTTAACCCTTGTTAAGTTACCAAATCAGCTCTCTTACTACATAATACTCAAATTCCTTCTTTCGGAGATTTAGACTTCTATTTCTAGATTCATGCCAATAAGGAATAAAGAAGCCTTAACATACCTCGTTCCTTCTGAAGATTGCGCTTACCACAACTTGGGCTTTCCTTTATTAAGTTAATCTACAACACAAGGGTTTAATGAATCTAATATTAGCTCTTAAGCCTGATGCAACCTTTCCAAAACAGTAGCTAAAAATTTTCTAGCCAGATTTACGTATTGGGCATTAATTAAAGGGTGTATCGTCACACGTTTCTCACCCATTTCAATACACATCACACACACACACACAAACCTACTGCCTCTAACAATACAAAACAAATCAACCAGCCCTTACAAAACTCACCATAGCAAAATACAATAGCAATACATTGAACCCACAGCTTCCGATCACCCTCCCGTGAGTTCTTAACAACAATTCTACAACATTTGTCCATCCGAACTTCAATCCAAAAAGATGGTTATGGGCAAAGTACTTAACACACTTGAAGGTGTGTTTTTATCCTCTTTTTATTGATGCCTTGCAAAGCTTAAGTACCCCTACACATACACCAACAAGAAAAGAAGAAATCTCTTAATTGTTACACAATTTCTAAGTGTTCAACCTTAAGGAAGGGGATGCCATAGTTCATGTATATCTTACCATAGGATATTCTAGCTATATATAATAGATTAGTACCAAGATAATAAGTTGTTTAACTCACCTTAAGCTTGAATGAATCTTGATCTTCTTAGAACCCTAAAGGGAGAGAGGGGACGCCAATAGGAAAGAAGATAAGAGAGAATATTTCCAGCTTTTTATGATCAATATTGATCAACAAAAGGTCTGTATAAGGGGGGACTCTTTGGCCGACTTTTTGAGTAGATTTAGGCCAAAATGGGTCAAGAAACTTGGGCCAAAATTATCCTTTTCTTGGGCCTCAGAAGGTTTATGTTTTGTGGCTTATTTTGTGCTTCTCTTGGGTCAAAATGTGGTCAACAATGGTGGCTACCTTTTTTAGTTGTTTGGGCCAGATTTAGTTGTACTTTGATGGGCCAACTTTAAGCTTCATTTGGGCTACCATTAGGTCTAATAATCCATGGTGTTGTTGCCGGTAATCGGCCCTCGGAACTTAGTTCATTAGCATAGGTAGGTGATACACCTACTTGTCACCTAAGATCTTAGATAAGTCGAGCAAGCACCTCACTTGTTTTATCTCATTTTCAAAACCCTCATCCTTATACTTTAACCTAACACTTATATACATTTGACCATTTCAAATTCTAGGCCAAAGTACCCCTTCACAATCTCGAGCTCAAGTACCTTTGTCGATATTAACTTGGTCATATAGGTTTTGAAAGGTATGAGGTGTTACACCCTCCTTTTTCAAACCAAACAAAACCCTTCCCAAAGATACCCAGAACCTGACAAACTCTTTCTCAGAAGATCCTGGTGCTGTTCTTTTAGCTCCCACAACTCTAATAGTGTCACTCGATAAGGCTGGAAAAGAATAGGCCGAATGCCCAACTCACACACAATGCTACGGTCAAAACTCAACCCAATCAGAACTGGGGAAAACAAGGAAAACAACTCATATACCTGCCAACTTCCTAAGCTAAACAATCTAAGAGGGCCGATTCTAACCTCTCGAGAAAGCAAACCATTCAATGCCCACTTGTATACCCAACACCAATCTTCTTAAGACAAAGCAACTTTCCCTCGGCACATAACCACCGATACTGCACCAAACCAATGGAAGGATTTCTAGTAAAGACAAGATAATGGCCTAGGCAACAACCATCGCTGGAAAAGAGATAACCAAGCCAATTCTAAAATCCTAGCGAAACTGAAAATAAAGCCAACCAGACCTACCCACGAGTCACAACTCTGGGTAGTCACCTCTCAAGGATAACACACCCCATCCACTACTAAAAGAATCAGACAATTGAGAAATTACATGCATAAATACTACAAGTCAAATAGTAATACAACCAAACAAGAAACAGGTAAACATATAAGCATAAACACGAAAAAGGGTAGATTTGCAAGGCAAATAACGCCAACACTAGCTAATGGTAACAAAAGCCATACCTGCAATAATGATATCTGGGACCTCCACCTCTGGCCTACCAAGAGGGGCATCATACTGATGGTGTCTATCACCGGACTAAGTAGTCGATGCCGAAGGCTCACCAATCCCTCGTCGGGGACAATTTCTAAAATAGTGACCAATCACTCCACAACTACAACAACCCAATGAAGAACTACTCTGATGCACAGTGCCTGTCGACTCTGGATAGATACCGGAACCCCTTGGATAGACGCCGCCTCTAACCATCTGGGGACCATCACTACTACACCGCACCATACCTCTGGTTGGTGGCATTAGAACCCTGGGAGATAAGACCCGCTAACTATGCTGACTGGATGGTGTGATCATGAGGCAATCCCTAGCAAAGTGTCCCCTCTTATCGCACTGAAAACAACTCCACTAAATAAAGTTAGTCCGGAAGATCTTGTTGAACCTGACTGGCCACCCTAGCCTATACGCCCTAAATGTGAACCTCGAGGAACCTGTCCTGCTCCATGTCTACTCTACTTAACATTCTCTTTACAACCACCCTATGAAACCTATGGAGCCACTGAAATTAGCCTGCTAGATAGAAAGCAATGAAACCAATCCCAACCACTGAATCCCCTACCTCGAGTCTGCGAACCACGAAAACTGCCCTAACAATGATGCCTCTTAGCACTACCTCCATATTCCTCGCAACATAATCCCTCTATAGCCCAAGTATGATCAACTACCTGAAGAAAGGTAGTCCCAACGGCCAACAAGTGATCTGTCACCAAATGAAGAGGTGAAATCAATCCTCCCACAAAACTCTTGACTCTCTCAAACTCTGTAGGCACAGTCCTAGAAGTGTGCCAAACCATCCCGTAGAAGATCAACTCATACTCTAATATCAACATACAACCCTGCTAAAGACCTGGAACCTCAAATCTAACTGAAGCACTTCTTGAAGAACTGGGTACTGCCTCTACCTGGGGTACTGATACACCTTCCAATAGACTCAGAGTCCTAGACACGGTATATTGAAGAACTAGAGTAGCATGAAACCCTACTGAAGGCTGCGCTGGCCCGTAACCCCCTAACGGATGTAGTAAGCTCACTCTGAAATCCTGGCACTAGAGAAGACACCGAAGCAAGAGGCACAGAAGCCTCATCTTCACGCGATGTTGTACTCTTCTTAGGCATAGGAGAAGGAATAGAACAATGAAGTTTAGAAGTCAATAGAGCCAGGAACGCACGATAAGGAGCCAAGAATATGGAATTTTTCTTAATAATGCCCTATAGCCTCCCGCAGATAGGATACATGCATTATTTTACCAATCCGTGAGACTCTACTTAGACACTTAGTCCTGTACTAACAACACTGGAGAACCTAGAGCTCTGATACCAAGCTGTCATGATCCAATTTCTCAGGTCATGATGACACCTACAACCCTCAATAGGCAAACTAATCCTCGTAGCCCAGAACAGTTAGTAATGGGCTACTACCTAAAACATCATCCATAATAAGCAAATATAAATGGAAGCAGAGATAAAATAGAACAACGCGGAAGCAAACAAACTGAATATATACAATAGGCATCATTGGCCGACTAAACGCATATCAGATATAAAAGCAGTAAATAGAAGATAGCAAAGAAGCAGTCAAAGAAGCAATAGAGAAAGCACATGGAAACTAGGATGGATATAAGCCAATGAGAAAACAAGCATGCTATGCTAGGCCATAAAAGAGATATATATAACAAATAACACAGGTGAAGGAAGAAGAACACATCTGGATCCTTGTAGTAACAATATATATAAAGAGAGTAGAAAGATGGTGGTATACCGGTAACCTCAAGTAAAAAGGGAAGAAACTAAACATACTCAAGCTAAAAGTAATATACTTAATGAAATCATGCTAAAAACCCAACTTCAAGATAATAACAGATTGAAATCAACCTCACAACTACAACCCTAGGATGGAATAACCTATGCCACAAAGAAACAAAAGCCATTATTCAGCACCATGATAAAGGATAGAATCCGATAACCCACAACTGCTCATAAGGCCACATAATCAATGCCTCAACAATATAGGACCCACTAATCCATATACAATAACAAGTCCAAATAAACAGAACCTCAACAGGCTAGAAACATCTAATCCACCAATATCCGAAGGCCACAACAAACTCTAAAATAAGATATAAGCAATATAATCTACCTACAGTCCTAATGAGCACCCATACACCCGAGGAATATCATCAAGTGAAAACAAACCCTTCGGCATCCCATACTACCAGAGTGTATATTGAGCATACAACAAACAAGGGAGGAATCCGAATACAATATGCATGATGATGTGATGTGATGGAACTATTGTGATAGTAATCCTGTATGTACCTCCTTCGGTGCTGGTAGGCCCAGTAGGTAGGATCCATAGAAGGATGGCCCCCGTATACCTCAACTACACCATATACCCCTTCTCCAGAACTCACATCACATAGCCTCTGGTCCAGATCAGCAAGGTCCATGGAGGTCCGTTATCACATACTAAAATGCAAAATCTCAAAGTATAACTACTCGGAGTGTATCTGGGTCTAAATCAATAATTGGAATCTCGTAGTATGTGCTCAAAATCTATCTGGGTCTAAATCAGTAGTAGTAATCTCAAAACCCCAACAAAGGGTGCCCAGAGTGTATCCGGTTCTAGATCAGTAATCAAGTCTCAAAACCCTCATAAATGATGCCCAAAGTATATCTGGGTCTAAATCCAAAGTAAAAATATATGTCTATTACTATGGAATAACCGAGCCTAGTATTAGTTTGAAAACCGACGATAAAATCATCATAATGTCTCTTTACCCCAAGAAAATCCATAAAATCAGTTCCAAATTCCTTTTATAATCATTTTACCAAATATGGGCCCTCAGGGCCATGCAAAGTTTAGAAAACCATTTATATTAGGCCCAAAGCCAAAACAATAGTAAAACATGCACAAATTCTTTTGCATGAATGATATGATCGCAAATAACAATAGCCCAACGGCTCACAAATAACCAATCGGCCCACCTAATATAACATCGCGATGTTCGGGACTCATGGATATTCCCAAATATCCCACCATTTATGGTCTAAAGGCTTATAAAAAGGCCACACGGAGCCACAAGGGTAATATTATAATACTACAACGAGTACTACAAACAACATAAGAAATAATATGGACATAAGAGACGGACAATATCTGGGGTGCCAACCTAGAATAACCAACCAAAGGATGCTAATTAATACAGTTATAGCCTATACATGCAAAACTCTAAGGTAGGGAAGACCGTAACCTACCTATCGTCTGATGACTAGCTGCTGGAATGATATCGTCCAAGCTTGAACTTCTCCGAGAAGCCCCGAATCATGAACAAACTATCAATAACATATTCTATGCGTCAAAATGAAGCTAATGGTATCCATATTTCTAAAATTTTAGCCATATCAAAATCCGAGTCAAAAGCGAGCATGCAGGGCCCATAACACGAAATCAGAAACAAAAAATGGCATGAAGGTCACCACATTCCCATGAGTGCATGCTCCAAAATTTAGCGGATTTAGCTAAAAAGAAGGGCTCAAAACAGCCCACAAAGTAAGAGGATTTAAAGAGGGAAATCAAGAAGAATACCCGAAAAAGAGGAAGAATTCACCTACCACAATGAGAGGAAGTAAGCCTACAAAGTGAAGTCCTCTCAATGACGAATAGGTAGACCCAAAATCAAGCAAATTCAACCAAGAATTTCCCCATGCTTTAAGAAAGTTCATCAATGGAGTTTTAGCTATGGAGAAGATTCTTTTGAGGAAGAAGGTGACTTACCAAGCGAAGAGGGAAGTAAGATTTAGGTGCCAGTTGATGAATCCCCAAGCCATGAACGGATTTGGAATCAACTTTTAGGAGAGAGAATGAATTTAGAGTGAGAGAGCAAAGGTGAAAGGTGCTGAAATTTCGAGGAGGCAACTTTATAAGTTGTAGGTCATAGACAAGCACCATAGGCGCTGCCGGGGTGCCATTGGCACTGAAGAAAATCACAAGACAGCACCATTGGCGCTGAACAATTTTCCGCTGTAGAAAACCAGCCAAAACAAAAACTTCTACGGGATGTTTCGGGCACAATCAAAACCCGATAGTGACAAAACAAATATGCTAATAGAGTGGAAACGATGTTTTAGACTCAATGAAATCAACAAAACTTCCATATGAGGTCATCTCAGAGAAATATTGACCAAAGTCAACACTAGGTAAAACCAACTAAATACCCAAAATGAGTCTGGCTGATACGGGACCTAAACCAACCACCTACCTAATCCAAACTGACATTGCAGAGCTAATAGCACTAACGAAATTCCCATCCGAAGCCATCTTCTCTGAATGTTGACCAAAGTCAACCTTATAAGTCCAACTGGCCTGAAAAAATGGAATGAGAGATAATTTCAAACAAAAAGCTCTCGGATCCCAACCTAAGGTCCAACTAGACCAAAGTCCATGCTCCAGAGCTAACAGAACTGTCAGAAATTAATTCCAAGCACGATTACTAAGAATGTTGACTGAAGTCAATGATTTCTTAAGTTAAAGTTCTAAAACTAGAAAACTGCCATAAAGGCCAAACAAATGGCCGGGAACCAAACTACTTGTTCCAGCAAGCCATAAATGACTCAGGGCCACTACTGGTAAGCTCTAACAGTACAAAGAAGGCGAGAATGCGAGAATGACTGAAAGAGTCATTACACTTCTGCCTAACTACCATCAGATTTTTAGGATTCTGTTAAGAGACAACTTATTCCTTCTACCAATACTTAGGCAATGAAAAAACCTAGTATTCCTTTCACCATCAGTAAACCATTGGTAACCAGCCTTTTATCTCCAAAATTCTTCTTCAAAATGAAGATATCGATTCAACTCTGCCTGAGCTCTCTGTAATATTTGCCTATTTTCAGTAGTTAGAAATTCTTCAAAAATATCTTCTTGGGTCTAACAATTTCCTCCCTAATACTCAGCTATTTGAATATGTCTCCAAACCTTTCCTTGCTCTTGATAGAGAGTACAATTTTTGTCTTCTTCATCTTCTACTTCAAGGTTATAAAAATATCATTGGATTTGTCTGATATCCAATTTTTATTTACAACATCATTAAAATCTTATTTCTCAATCTAAAACTTTAGAAACCTAAAAAGTTTAGAAAATTTAGGAGTATTTCCCACACAAGAAAAAAATAGGGGTGCATGGCCTGACCCAGTCCTAGCCAAATGATCCATTTTCACATTACCAAATATGTCTATGAAAGCCTGATTAACCACTAATTTATCTAATCTTTGAAAGATACAAGCTGCATCAACTCTTTCATTCCACCAAGTAAAAGGAATTCCTTTAAAGCTAATGTCAAAGAGATCATAAGAATTAATACAGAAAGCAAGGTCTCGTATTCTTGAGGAGTCACCGGAATCCCCTAATTTTCTCTTTTTCATTCATAATGACATTAAAGGCTTCCCTTACTAGCCATGGAATATTCCAGTTCTACCTTATAACATATATATCATCCCATAAACTCAAACTTTCAAGGGATTCACATTTAGCATATACTATAGTAGTTATGATTGAATTCACAGTATCTTGGAATATTAATTGCAAATTAACTTTTGATATGAGTCTGCTACAACTTCAAATTGAATATTCTCTTGTACAAAGACCCAAAGTTTCCCATTCTGATTATAGTTTAGTATATGACATACTCAATCTTCTTTTATACTTCTGAATTTGTCTTGTGTCTTGGAATAGTTCCATTAAAGCTACAAGAAAAAACTTGTGATGTTTGTGAAGCATTTGCACTCTACCAAAAGAATGTTGAGTCCTCACAGATCTAATGTTTACAAATAAAGATTTGTGTATCATTTAAAATTGGATTTCTTAACTCTTTTTAGGATCTACCCCTGTGGGCTTGGTGGCTTCTGCTTTACTTTTGGACTTTTTTCCCTTCGCTATTGATTTTGGAGATATCCTTGCATGTGTTGAGGGTTGCTTCATATTCTGTTCATTATCTCTTTCTTCATGATCATACACCTTCCCATATTTTGATTTTGTATCTCGACTGATAATGTCTGCATCCTATTTCTGATGTGAAATAATGTCATGTAAAGTTTTCATTGGGAAAATCTTCTTAAAAGGCAATACTACTTGTGGTGTTGAATCTAACACTTGTTCCTTGTCAGCTGCAGTGGATGTTTCAACTAGCTCAGAGTTAACCACTTGAAGTGGTTGTATTTTATGTGCCACTACCATTGACAATTCATCCACATGTTTATCTTTATCTGATTGTGCTAACAAACTACTGATTCGAGGTAAATTTCTATCCACCTCCTTATCCCTCCCAAGATCATCATTGATTATTTGGCCTAACTACTGATGTTGTTCTTGTATTCCTTGTAGGTCACTTGTCTCTCTACCCTGCATATCTGAAGTGACAAGATGAGGACTGAATTGTGCCTCTTGCTGGTGCTGCTAGTCTACTGAAGTATTTGATCCTATTATTCCTTATACTTCCTTTATAATGACTGAGTCCCCCTTTCTCTCATTATTTGTTTTCATGATGTGATATTGTTTGTAAATACTGGTGTTAAGCCCTGCTTGTTCATTCCTCTTTGTTTTTACTGTGTTAGTTGTATCTACTACATCATCTTCAGATATTGTGTGAGCTATATTATTAGTGTCACCCTCACCCTCCCCTATTATATTTTGATCTTTTGCCCCTATCTTCTTGCTGGAACAATTTCTATTATGAATTGTATCTTTCCCTTCTTGTGACAAAATCTCAAAAGAATTATCAACAACTACTCCAGGTGGAGTCATTGCTAAGTCACTAAGAAATATATCAGTATTTTTTTCCATTATGAATCTTCTATTTGTAGGATGCCATCTCCCCCATTAACTATAACTTTTCCATCTCTTTGAACAGTCCAATGAGGATTATTATGTTGCATATGTTCTCCCATTGAAGCTTCATTTTTATTGTTAACATTGTACTTCTTCAACTCTAGATGCAAAATCTTAGATTCATCTTCACCCTGCCCTTATAGTTTACACCTCTTACAATACTTAGGTAATAAATCATATTGGATCTTGATACTTTTCACTCTTGATTCATTTCCTTGCTCATTAAGAACTTCTATCTCCAACTTGTCAGTAAGCTGTGCTAATAGATCTACTTGAACCTTCACCCAGGCATAACTAGGTCTTGTCTTATTTATTATAGCCATTTCTAAATGAAGAGGTTTTTCCATAGCAGATGTAAGGGAAAATATTGACTCATTCACAAAAAAGGTTGGCAATAAGTCTAGAAAGGATATCCATGCCATAGCCTGAGTTGTTTCCTCCTCCGCCTTAAATTTTGCATCATAGATCAATGGTCTCATTTGGTATGTAATCCTATCCTTACCTAGTATGTAGTACACATTCTTAGACATAACATTTATAAAATCACCCATTCAGCTAAGTGTCATTATAATGTGCCTATTTCTTAGTAGACCTATTTTACAATCAGCTTAATACCACACTGCTTAGGAATTTGAATGCTCAAATCCTCTAATTTTGGCCACCTATAGGAGAATTTTCCAATTATAGCATATTAAAGGTCTTTAATAAGATTCATCTTATGATCCTCTTCCTCCGTCCATGTCACCCTTGGTATTCCATTATTATAAGTCAATTTCTTCATAGGGATCTGTTCATGTGCTTCTACATAGATCTATTGTGAGGTCAGTTTCATCAAAAAAACATATTGTACCTTATCCTTAGGAATGTCTTCTGTGTTTATAGTGTCCTCAATACTTGTGGTAACATCGGTAGACAAATTTTTAGCCTTGGTAGGTAAATGGGTAGGGTTATTTGTGGAGTTCTTATGGTATAGTTGGGGAAAATAAGACTCTGAGGTTATAGAAAAAATCTGGTCAGCCTTAGAAGAGGGCTGACCAGTGGCCAGATTGGCCATGCATGGTGGTGGTGGTCAGAAAAACTAGAGTTTGTGAGAGAAAAGAGAGTGTTACTTTCATAGGTAGAAAATAATTTTCCTTCTTTCAGTAGGTTCGCATACATGCTTAGTATCTACAACAGACACAACAAATTTATAAGTTTCACATCAAACATAGTTGATTGATGAGTGTCAAATATAGACTTATCACGCCGCATGGAGAAAGTCGTCAAGCATATTGAATGAAGGGAGGAGGCTTCAGTAAGTTTGTCAGAGCAAAAGTTTTTTTCTTTTTACTATTACCTTTGTTGAGTCTCCTCTCTGTTTATAGTTGTTCCTTTTCTATGTATATATATTTTCATAATTATTATCATAAAATTGAATTTGTTTATATAAATTTTATCTATGATGTAGTACTTACTTATATTAAGTAGAAACTAGTGTTGCCTTTGTTATTTCTATATTAGTGAATATGTGCGCGCTTCGTGTGGTTTAAAAGGAAAATCACAATATTGTTAAAAATTCCTATTACATAATATGGTGAACATAACACTTTTTTTCTCTTGACAATATAAGTTGATCAGTAATAATAATATAATCAATTAAGCAATCTTCTCGATAAAAATATAATTTTTTAAGAATTCATGATTTTAAAATAACACATACAATAAAAATTGCTAAAGATGCAATACACATGAATTTAAAATTGTGTCTGATGTAGTGTACTTGATAATACAGTTTTTTCGATAGCATCTCAAAGATTCATTGTAAAAAATACAACTTCCCAATAATTAAAAAAATAAGAAAAATAAATTTACCTTAATTCCTAATTTCTTATAAAGAAATTTTGAATATATATCCATAACTTTAACTCTCTTACTTCTATAAACAAAGAAAGAAATAAAGGATACTGAGGAAAAAATATAGAAACTCAAAAATGTTCATATTTAGCAAATAAACAAATAGGGGTATAGTGCAAAGGAAAAGTATTGAAAATTGATTTGGATGAATTTGAATTTTAAATTTTTGTTTGGTTGTTTTTAGTTGTTGAGATATTTTAGGTATTATTAATTTCAAATTAGTCAGATTTGTGTATTAATGTCGCGACCCAGATCGCCGTGAGTGGCACCGACCCAAGACCCCCAGGTGAGCGGACCAATATCGACCCAACACTTAACCATTCTAGCAGCTTAAAACCAATGCATAAAATGAACTAGCAATAAAATCTCAAACACTATATCATAAAACTGTGATAACTTCCTCCCTAGAATCTGAAAGTCATCGTACCAAAATATTTTACCAAACCATCTAGAAAATACGAGGATGCAACCACAAAATATGCAAGGTCTAGCCCAAAAAAAGTGGGCTCTAACTAATAGGAAGAAACTAAGGTAGATCAATCGAAGAAGCTCACCCTTGATGTCTAAAAGAACTGGGACTACATGTGAGGTCGCGTGTCAGCCGCCGAAAGATTGCCTATACTCACAAAAGAAAAGCAAGTGCAGAATCAGTACACAACCATCGTGTACTGGTAGGATCATAGGTCAGCTCCAATAAACATAATATGAACAGTAAACCATGACATAGTAAGGTACAAGAAACATGTAGTAAGTCAACAAGTAACAAGATATTAAGTCCCTCCCTTAGCTTATTAACACATAAACCAAGTAACAACTATTGACCACACCCAAAAGAAACAACATGTACCCTTGTTCACATAACCCGGACCCACCAAGGATCCCCTTAACATAACCTAAGTGTTAGAAGTGCAATCCTGTCTACCCTAAGACCAACCTCACATTTACGTAAAATCACCTGGCCTCTCATGGACCGTATGCAAAATTCACAATTCAAGAATACAACCCGGTCCACTCATGGAACCATCGAAAGAATACAATAATGCAATTAAAACAACCTATACTAGGCATGGTACCCGATCCAACCATTATAAATTCCCATACTAGGCGTGGTACCCGAGCCAACCATTAGTATACCCGTACCAAGCCTGGTACCTGAGCCAACCCTTAGTAATTTCCATACCAGGCATGGTACCCGAGCCAACTGAATGTCATAACAAGTCCAATCAATCATAATTAATGAACAAACATACTTGTAAAACCAACAAGCAAACAAAAGAAGTTCATTTCACAAAACTGATTACCAGACAACTAGACATTCACAATTCATTCCCTAAACATGCAACTCATACACTACTACGAAATAGTACGTGAACATATAATACATATTAGAAATCAATAACCATCACCTACCTCAAAATATTCCAAGCTCTACTCAACCAGAGCTTTGCCATTTCCCGAAGTTCTTGCCAATTCTTGGTCTAAAATAACACACAATAACCAAAAAGTCAATCCTTGTGGCCTACTAGTTACCCGAATTATGCAAAAATCCCAAACTCCAGGCTAACCATGATCATTCCACCCTTTTGCCGGGATTTCCCACCATTAATTCATCTATTCCTACCATTTTTATGGATACATTTAGGGAATTAAGGTCACATGATCATAATCTAATAAAATTAACAACGTTCAAGAACTTCTACACCCTAAAATCCTCTTTTTTTCTGGGGTCTACCATCCTAGGTCATTCTAAACCTTTCCCAAAGTCCACCCCTAGTAGTTCTATAGCGTACGGAAGATAGTACGGATTTTGCGGAGTAGAATTCTTACCTTTAGGATGAAAATGATGGAAAACTGATTAGGTTCGCCCAAAATTGCCTTACCCTTCTCCCAAAACATTCTTGATGAAAACTGAATATTTTGGGGAAGTTTTCTTTATTAAAACCTGACTGGTTTGCTATAGTGGTCCATGCTCCTCTATAGCGCTATCGCCGTAGCAGAACCATTCGCTATAGCGGTGCTGACCAACGTTTACTTCTACTATAGCTGTAATTTTTCCACTATTGTGGAGGTTTCTATGGAAGTTTGTCAACCACTATGGTAGTTGATACCATAACGACCGGTTTCATCATTATGGGTAAACCTTTCGTGCCAAGTTTTGAGTCAGAAAACTTCCGGATTTGGGAGTTGACAATTCTGGGCTAGGCTAATCACGATCAGTTTTGGAGTGAGGTATGGTCTAGGGCAATGCGGGTAAGGATTGGGTAATGTGTCCTGTTTTGAGCTAGTTTTCCATTTATCTAAGACATAAAGGAGTCCAGGGGACTTTTCAGAATTGAATTCGGGTGAGTAGAACTCCCGGTATTGAGGTTGACGTGAAAGGATTGTTACGGAATGTCAGGAAAACAAGTGTGTTGTAAAATAGACCAATTTAGGGGACTTTACGACTTTTTGTGTAATGAACCTTCTAGTTATTTTTGTGTTTTTGCCTTCTTTGTACCGTTAGAGCTTTCCTGTAGCGGCCCCAAGTCATTTATGGCTTGTTGGGACCAGTAGCTCGGTGCCCTGGCTGTTCGTTTGGCTGTTATGGCCATTTTATTGTTTAGAGCTAAGTATTAAGAGTTGAGATTATAGAAATTATGCAGTAGTGATTTGCGATTGTATGACCTTAACCTTCATCCCATATCAAAGGCTTGCGAACTTAAATTTGAGAATTTTATTAACATCGCGCGTGTTTGAATATATTTGAGTTAAATTAGAATTTGGTAAAAGGTTTTATTTTTCTAAAATATGAAAAAAAAGGAATACTTTTGTTATGATATATTTGTGTATGTACTTATTTTATAGGAGTTTTATAAATTATTAATATTTTAACGGGGATAGTAAACTTAGTTAGGCTGGAAATTAGTATTTTAGTATAGTAGGTTTTATTTGAAATAATTTTCTATTTATTATGATATATTCAAAAAATATATTAATTTTATCACGAACCTATGCAATATCCGAGTATTTATATAATGAAATAAATACTTATTGGTGTGGAAACCTTTCCTCCACGTGGAGGTTTAAACAATGGACAACAACTTTATGCAAACATTTTTTTTTTGCCACTTGTCACGTAGTCATACCATTAAAGTGTTATGTTGTTGTATATATGCTGGATCTCATAATAATAGACAAGTATTCTTATCATAATTCTCTCACTATATGTTGTTGCACAAATATGTATATACTTACACATTTGCTGGAAGAAGATTTGTTAGAATGATATTTGTAACGCTTGATTCGATTGTTGAAAGAAAGTTGATTATCTACATCAAGTTATTCAAGCTCGAATTCAAGTTTGATTTTATTTCGGAGCTTCTCGGAGTGATTCAGGCTCGGAAATCGTTGTTCTAGGAGCTTGTCATCTGACGACAGGTAGGTTACGGTTTAAACTCTTTAGAATTTGCATATATAGAATAAAATTGTACTAATGGGCATCCTTGGGTTAGGTTACTACATTGGTACCACAGACCTTGACCGTTTTATTCATGTCCGATTACTTTTCTTCCTTTGATGTTTGTAGTATTTTTTTTGTACGCTCTATTCACCCTTGTAGTCCTGTGTGGATTTATATTGACTCTGGAACATAGTTGGTGGGATACTCGGAAAGTTCGTGAGTCCCAAACATTGTTATTATTGATATAGAGCTGGCTATCTGTGTTGTAGAATGATTGAAGGCTGTGCAGGGCCGATAGGTTGATTGTGAGCCATTGGGCTACTATTTTTGCTTGAGCACGTCATGATCATGCATATGAAGCATTTTCTACTTGATTTCACTGTGGTTTTAGCTTTGGGCCTTCTACTATTGATTTCTAAAAACCTGCATGGCCCATGGGAGCCGTTTTTGGTAAAAATGATTGCAAAGAGGTTTGGTACCATTTTAAAGAATCTTCTTGGGGTAAGAGAAAATAAAAAAGATGTTTTATAAATATTTCTACTAATACTAGGCTCGGAAGGGCCGAGGGATAGACTTGTTTTACTACAGCTTCCGTGATAATACTAGGCTCGGCGGGGCCATGCACTAGAATCATTTGATTTACTGATTTAGACCCGTATACCCACCAGGCAGTTTTACTTGGGGATGTTTGAGATTGTGGGTCATCTAGTATGTTCGTCAGGGGACTCCATGGACCTTGCCATTCCAGACCAGAGGCTGCGCGCTACGGGTGCCGAAGGAGGGTATATAGTGTAGTAGAGGTATACAGGTGTGACCTTCCATTGACCCTGTCTTTTGGGATTTATAGGTCACCAAAAGCGGGTAACATATGGTACTACTATCACTTTTGACTTAGCATGGCATCATATTATTCATCTGTGTGAGGTACCACCTTTGGTTGATGTTTGTTGATTGTATGCTCCGATAGTATGGGATGCCAGAGGGATTGTTTTCCCTTGATTGCGTTCTTTGGTTGTATGGGCGGCCGGGGCACTGTAGGGAGACTTTTGTTACTCTATTGCGGTGTTACTACCTATTACGGTTATACTTATAAGATTGTATACTGCCAAGCTATTACTTTATGGATTTGAGATTGGTATGATTAGTTGGGTTACTGATTCCTATTTTCAAGCATGACTGTCTTTAATCTCCTCTTCCTTTTCTTGTACTTGAGGTTACTGGTATACCATCCACTTCTGAATCTTATTATGTATACACTGTTATTGCGAGGACCCCAGGTGTGTCATTTCTCACTTTCGCCTGTGCCTGTTGTGTGCATATTCTACTTGATAGCCTTGTATGTTGTTCTATTGTCTTCCCTATGGGCTAGTCCCTGTGTGACTTTTTCATAGAATTTTGTGACTACTTGCTTCCATTCTGTCTATTACTATGATTTTATCATATATGTGCCCAGTTGGCCTATGATACCTACTGGGTACCCGTTGCTTTGCAACTTGTTCTCATACTACACTTCTGCATCTTTGGGTGCAGATCCGAGTGTAGGTTCTCGCCGTTGATCGTGCTACCTCGTGCGAGGTGTTTTTGGACTATCCAAGACTGAGGGTGAGCTCTTGGCAATCGGGGCTTAGCTTTAGTTCATCCTTTGTGTCATGTACTCTTTTTGCTAGTCAAAGACAAATACGTATATATTACTTTGGCCCCTTTTGTACTCTGTTGATGTAGTTTGACTCTTATACAAGGATACCAGATTTTGGGTTGGTTTTAGCTCCTGTATATACATTCCTGTTGTTCCTTTTCTTATCCTTATATCCTTTATATTTGCTTCATTTATGTTTTTTTCCTGCTTGCTTGTTAGATAGTAACCCGTTACTAACCATTCCGGGCTACGAGGGTTGGTTCACCTACTGGAGGGTTGTAGGTGCCATCATGACCAAGAAATTGGGTCGTGACAGCTTGGTATCAAAGCCTAGGTTCACTGATGTCATTGATATAGGAGCCAATGTCTAGTAGAGTCCTGCGGATCAGGGCTAAGACGTCCATACTCAATCTTCGGGAGGATACAGTGGCATCTTAGGAAATACCACTCTCTTAATGCCTCTATATCGTGTGTCTTATCCTTGATGGTTTATTGAAATCTCACTTATTCTAGATCATTCTCCTACGGATGGTTCATACGAGAGCTATTTACTAGACTTATCTAGGGTTCTATGACCATATCTGAGTATGAGACCCGCTTTCACCAGCTTGCTCTATTTAAGTCTATAATCATGCCTAGAGATCCTGATAGAGTCCGTAGGTTTGTTTGGGGGTTGAGGACAAAGCCTAGGCAGCCAACTTGGATATTAGTTATCGGTGGTCGATAATTTCAAGCTATCACAGATTACGCCTATACCTTGGAGGATTTGCACCATCATGATCCCGAGGCTAGGGATCAGAGTCCCCATCACCAGGGAAACTATAGTGGTTCTCATTATGGTAGTAGAGGTTCAGGCCAGTGGGGCCAAGGTTATCAGCCACAACAACACCAGGGTCAGTCTAGTCGATTGGTTCAAGTTTTGCTTCGGGCTTCTGGTAGTTCTCAGTTTGAGCAGGGACAGAGTATCCAACTGGGTTATAGTTGTCAGACTCTGAGGGGTTCAGTTTCTGGAGCATCAGGCCGTTGTGGCCACACGGGTTTAGCTAGGTCATCTCGACAGCTTAGGCCATCTGGAGCTTGCTATGAGTGAAGAGTTATTGGGCACTTAGCCAGAGATTGTCCCCAGCGAGGTACAGTTCAACCAGCTCAGCCTATCCGTGCAGGACAAACATTAGCTAGATGGGATGGTGCTTAGGCTAGAGGTGGTGCCCAGTGTGGCAAGACAGGTGGTAGGGATGAAGGTCGGTCAAATGGTGTTCGTCTCAAGTTTTATGCGGTACCTGGGAGATCGGAGGCAGAGGCCTAGGATGCTGTGATCACATGTATGATTTTCGTATATTATCGACCAGCTTATGCTTTATTTGATCCTGGATCCACTTGCTTGTACATTTCTTCCTACTATTTTCCTTGCATGGGGTTGATTAGTGAGCTGTTATCTGTACTTGTGTCTGTTTTGACCCCGATAGGAGATTTTTTAGTAGTAGATCGGGTTGTGAGATACTGTATGATTTATGTTAGAAATATTGAGACTTGCGGTGATATGCTGATTGTTGATATGTTAGACTTTGATGTCATTCTGGGCATAGACTGGTTAGTCCCTTATTGTGCGGTTTTGGATTGTTATGCCAAGACCGTTACCATAATCATGACCGGTGCATCCCCAGTTGTGTGGAAGGGTTCTGTCAGCCGCGCACCATCAGGTATCATCTCTTGTCTTCGAGGTAGGAAGTTGATTTCTCGCGGGTGTTTGGCTTATCTAGCATATGCCTGAGATGCTAGTATCGACCCTTTTACCCCTGAGTCAGTTCCTGTGGTTAGGAATTTCCTAGATGTGTTCCTTACCGACCTGTCAGACCTTCCACCTTAGAGGGATATAGACGTTTCTATTTAGTTAGACCCAGGCATCAGGCCCATTTCTATTCTCCTTATCGTATGGCTCCAACTGAGTTAAGAGAGCTTAAGGAGCAGCTCCGAGATTTGTTAGATAAGGGTTTTATTAGGCCGAGTGTATCGCCTTGGGTTGCTCCTGCTCTTTTTGTGAAGAATAAGGATGGGTCGATGCGGATGTGTATTGATTATCGGCAGCTGAATATGGTGATTGTGAGGAATGGGTATCCGATGTCGCACATAGATGATTTGTTTGATCAGCTTCAAAGTTTGGCCGTGTTTTTGAAGATATATTTGAGGTCAGGCTACCACCAGTTGAGGGTTAGAGCGGAGGACATCCATAAGACAACATTCAAGACATGTTATGGCTACTATGAGTTCTTGGTGATGTCTTTTGGGTTGACTAATGCCCCTGTAACTTTTACGAGCTTGATCCACAAGGTGCTTGGCCCGTATTTTGACTCATTTGTGATAGTTTTCATAGACGACATCTTGGTATACTTGCAGAGTAGAGATGAGCATAAGCAGCACTTGAGGATTATACTCTAGACTTTGAGAGATCATCGGCGTTATGCCAAGTTCTAAAAGTGCGAGTTTTTGATTGAATCAGTTGCATTCTTAGGACACGTGGTGTCTAAGGATTGTATTAGAGTGGACCCGGGAAAGATTTCAGCTATGCCTGATTGGCCTAGACCTACTACTCCTACTGAGGTTCGTAGCTTTGTTGGGTTAGCCGGGTACTACAAATGGTTCATTGAGTTATTTTCTTCCATAGCAGCACCCTTGACGATGCTGACCAGGAAGGATGTTCCATTTTAGTGGTCAAATCAGTGCGAGGATAGCTTTCAAAAGCTTAAGGCCTTGTTGACTTCAGCTCCTGTATTGACTTTGCTGGTTCAGGGGTTGGTTTGGGTTATGTGTTGATGCAGTAGGGTTGTGTGATAGCATATGCGTCGAGACAGCTAACGGTTCAGGAGCGTAACTACTCCACTCATGACTTAGAGTTGGCAGCGGTAGTCTTCGCGCTTAAGATTTGCAGGCACTACCTATATGGAGTTCACTGTGAGATCTTCACCAACCACCTAGTGTTCAGTATATCATGAGTCAGCGAGAGATGAACTCAAGGCAGAGGAGATGGGTCGAGCTACTGAAGGACTATGACTTCAATATTCTATATCATCCGGGCAAGGCAAACGTGGTAGCGGATGCCTTGAGCCGGAAGGCAATGAGTACGGGTATCCTAGCTTCTCTTTCAGTCCCAGAGCGACCATTGGCCTTGGATATTAAGTCCTTAGCTAACCGTTTGGTTAGGATTGACTTGTTGGATTCTAGCAGATTTCTCGCCAGTATCGAGGTTCATTCCACTCTAATTGATCAGATTCAGAGCCGATAGCTTGAGGATCAGAGTTTGTGTGACCTTCATGATTAGGTAGTTTGGGGTGAGGCCAGCTGGGCTACATTGGGTTTTGATGGTATTCTTAGGTTTGACACTCGCCTTTGTTTTCCGAGAGTTAGGGATTTGATTCAGTTGATACTTCGTGAGGCATATTATTCTAGATACTCCATTCATCCTGGCATAACAAAGATGTATAGAGACTTGAGACAACTTTACTGGTGGAGTGGTATGAAGCGGGATAAAGCAAAGTTCGTATCTCGATGCTTAAACTATCATCAGGTTAAGTTCGAGCACATTAGACCCAGTGGTTTGATGTAGCGACTTCCCATCCCTGAGTGGAAGTGGGAAGGGATTACTATGGACTTCATTGTTGGTTTGCCTCGTACTTCTCGAAGGTTTTATTCCATCTGGGTGATTATTGATAGGATGACTAAGGCAGTGTATTTCTTGCCAATTTAGACTTCATACAGTGCAGACAGGTTAGCTCAGATTTACCTTCGTGAGATTGTTTGGTTGCACGGAGTCCCAGCTTCTATCATTTAAAACTGCGACATTCAGTTCACATCTTAGTTCTTGAGAGCTATTCAGCTAGATTTGGATACAGAGGTTCAGCTTAGTACTGCATTCCACCCTCAGACAGATGGCCAGTTCGAGAGGACTATTCAGGTCCTGGAGGACATGTGTCGGGCCTGTGTTCTTGACTCTGGAAGTTCCTGGGATTAGTTTATGCCTTTGCCTGAGTTTGTGTATAATAATAGCTTCCATTCAAGCATTGGCATGGCACCTTTCGAGGCATTCTATGGTACGCATTGCAGATTGCTAGTTGGCTAGTTTGATGGGTTGGAATCTAGGCCACAGAGTACAAATTTACTTTGGGATTCCTTAGACCAAGTCAGAGTGATCCAGGATAGACTTTGAGTAGCTCAGAGTAGGCAGAAGAGCTACGTTGACCGTAGACTTCGTTCATTGGAGTTTAGTGTTGGTGATTTGGCATTTCTCCGTATGTCGCACATGAAGGGCGTGATGAGATTTGGTCGGCGGGGCAAGCTTAGCTCCATGTACATTGGGCCATTTGAGATTCTTCAGAGGGTTGGTAGTGTTGCCTATCAATTAGCTTTGCCTTCGATGTTTTCAGCTATGCACCCAATTTTTCATGTATCGATATTGCGACAGTATGTTCTAGATGAGTCTCATGTGGTGCAGTGGGATACGGTTCTGTTGGATGAGCGGTTGACTTTTGTTGAGGAGCCGATTGCTATTTTGGCCAGAGATGTCAAGAGGTTGAGATCTAGGGAGATTCCAGTTGTGAAAGTTCAGTGGAGGCACTGTCCGGTTGAGGAGTCTACATGGGAAATCGAGAAAGATATGCAGGCTCTGTATCCGCAGTTGTTTGAGACTCCAGGTACCGCCTTATTCTCAACTTTTGAGGACGAAAGTCCTTTTTAGTAGTGGATGATGTAATGACCCTTCCAGTCATTTATATGTTTGTGCCTTCTTTGTACTGTTAGAGCCTTCCTGTAGCGGCCCCAAGTCATTTATGGCTTGCTGGGACCGGCAGCTCGGTGCCCTGGCCGTTCGTTTGGTCGTTATGGTTCTTGGGTATAACAATTTCCTCCCTAATACTCAGCTATTTGAATATGTCTCCAAACCTTTCCTTGCTCCAGATAGCGAGTGCACTTTTTGTCTTCTTCAACTTTTACTTCAATGTCATTACAATATCATTGGATTCGTCTGATATCCAATTTTTCTTTACAACATCATTAAAATCTTATTTCTCAGTCTAAAACTTCATAAACCTAAAAAGTTTAATAAAATTAGTAGTCTGTCCCCCACAAGAAAAAAGTAGGGGTACATGGCCTGACCCAGTCCTAGCCAAATGATCCATTTTCACATTACCAAACATGTCTATGAAAGCCTGATTAACCACCAATTTATCCAATATTTTAAAGATACAAGCTGCATCAACTCTTCCACGCCACCAAGTAAATGATATTCCTTTGAATCTAATATCAAAGAGATCATAAGAATTAATACATAAAGTAAAGTACTCGTATTCTTGAGGAGTCACCGAAAGCCCCCAATTATCTCTTTTTCATTCATAATGACATTAAAGTCTTCCCCTACTAGCCATGGAAGATTCCAGTTCTACCTTATAACATATATATCATCTCATAAACTCAATGTTTCAAGGGCTTCACATTTATCATATACTATAGTAGTTATGATTGAATTCACAGTATCTTGGAATATTAATTGCAAATTAACTATTGATCTAAGTCAGCTACATCTTCAACTTGAATATTCTCCTGTACAAAGACCCATATTTTCCCATTCTGATTATAGTTAGTATATGACATACTCAATCTTCTTTTATACTTCTGAATTTGTCTTGTGTCTTGGAATAGTTCCACTAAAGCTACAAGAAAAAACTTGTGACGTTTGTGAAGCATTTGCACTCTAGGAAAAGAATGTTGAGTCCTCACAAATCTAATGTTTAAAAATAAAACTTTGTGTGTCATTTAAATTTTGATTCCATTACTCCTTTTAGGATCCACGTTTGTGGGCTTGGTGGCTTCTACTTTATTTTTTGATTTTTTGTCCCTTTGCTAATGATTTTGGAGATATCCTTGAATGTGTTAAGGTTTGCTTCATATTTTGGTCATTATCTCTTTCTTCATTATCATCCACCTTACCATATTTTGATTTTGTATCGCTACTGATAATACTTGCATCCTGTTTCTGATGTGAAATAATTTCATGTAAAGTTTTCATTGGGAAAATCTTTTAAAAGGAAATATTGCTTGTGGTGTTGAATCTAACACTTGTTCCTTGTCTGCTGGAGTGGATGTTTCAACTAGCTCAGAGTTAACCACTTTAGGTGGTTGTTGTTCATGTGCCACTACCATTGACAATTCATCCACATGTTCATTTTCTTCTGATTGTGCTGCCAGACTGCTGATTTGAGGTAAATTTCTATCCACCTCCTTATTCCTCCCAAGATCATCATTGATTATTTGGCCTAACTATTGATGTTGTTCTTGTATTCCTTGTAGGTTACTTGTCTCTCTACCCTACATATCTGAAGTGACAAGATGAGGACTGATTTGTGCCTCTTGCTGGTGTTGTTGGTCTACTGAAGTATTTGATCCTATTATTCCTTACATATTTGATCCTATTATTCCTTACACTTCCTTTATAATGTCTGAGTCCCCCTTTCTCTCATTATCTGTGTTCATGATATGATTTTGTTTGTCAAGACTAGTGTTAGGCCCCACTTGTTCATTCTTCTTGGTTTTTATTGTGTTAGTAGTATCTACTACATCCTCTTCAGATCTTGTGCAAGCTATATTATCAGTGCCACCCTCACCCGCCCCTATTATATTTAATTTTGATCTTTCCCTTCCCCCCTATATTCTTGATGGAATTATTTCTATTATGAATTGTGTCTTTTCCTTCTTGTGACAAAATCTCAAAAGCATTATCAACAATTACTCCTTTTCCAGGTGGAGTCATTGCTAAGTCACTAAGAAATTTATCAGCATTTGTTTCCATTTTGAATCTTCTATTTGTAGAATGCTATCACCCTTATTAAATACAACTGTCCATCTCTTTGAAAAGTCTTATGAGGATTATTTTGTTGCATATGTTCTCCCATTGAAGATTCATTTTATTGTTATCATTGTACTTCCTAAACTCTGGATGCAAAATCTTACATTCAACTTCACCATGCCCTTATAGTTTGCACCTCTTACAATACTTAGGTAGTAAATCATATTGGATCTTCATACTTTTCACTCTTGATTTTCATTTCCTTGTTCATTAAGAACTTCAATCTCCAACTTGTCAGGAAGCTGTGCTAATAGATCTACTTGAACTTTCACCCGGGCATAACTAGGTTTTGTCTATTTTATTATAACCATATCTAAATGAAGAGGTTTTTCCATAGCAGATGCAAGGGAAAATATTTACTCCTTCAAAAAAAAAGTTGGCAATAAGTCTAGAAAGGATATCCATGCCATAGCCTGAGTTGTTTCCTTTTCCGCCTTAAATTTTGTATCATAGATCAATGGTCTCATTTGGTATGTAATCCCACCCTTACCTAGTATGTAGTACACATTCTTAGACATAACATTTATAAAATCACCCATCCAGCTAAGTGTCATTAGAATGTGCCTATTTCTTAATAGACCTATTTTACAATCACCCTTAATACCACACTGCTTAGGAATTTGAATTCTCAAATCCTCTAATTTTGGCCACCCATAGGAGAATTTTCCAATTATAGCATATTAAAGGTCTTCAATAAGAATCATCTTCTGATCCTCTTCCTCCGTCCATGTCACCCTTGGTATTCCATTATTATAAGTCAGTTTCTTCATAGGAATCTGGTCATGTCCTTATACATAGATCTGTTGTTAGGTGGGTTTCATCAAAATAGCATACATTACCTTATCCTTAGGAATGTATTATGTGTATATAGTGTCCTCAATACTTGTGGTAACATCGGTAGACAAATTTTTAGCCTTGGTAGGTAAAATGGGTAGGGTTATTTGTGGAGTTCTTATGGTATAGTTGGGGAAAATAAGACTCTGAGGTTATAGAAAAAATATGGTCAACCCTTAGAAGAGGGCTGACCAGTAGCCAGATTGTGATCGGAAAAACTAGAGTTTGTGAGAGAAAGTCATGAGAGAAAAGACAGTGTTACTTTCAGAGGTAGAAAATAATTTTCCTTCTTTCAGTAGGTTCGCATACATGCTTACTATCTACAACACACACAACAAATTTATATGTTTCACATCAAACATAGTTGATTGATGAGTGTCAAAGATAGACTTATCACGCTGCATGAAGAAAGTTGTCAAGCATATTGAATGAAGGGAGGAGGCTTGAGTAAGGTTGTCGGAGCAAAAGTTTTTTACTTTTTACTGTTACCTTTGTTGAGTCTCCTCTCTGTTTATAGTTTTTCCTTTCCTATGTATATTTTCATAATTATTATCATAAAATTGAATTTGTTTATATAAATTTTATCTATGATGTAGTACTTACTTATATTTAGTATAAAATAGTTTTACCTTTGTTATTTCTATACTAGTGAATATGTGCGTGCCTCGTGTGGTTTAAAAGGAAAATCACAATATTGTTAAAAATCCCTATTACATAATATGGTGATCATAAAACGTTTTTTCTTTTGACAATATAAGTTGATCAGTAATAACAATATAATCAATTAAGCAATCTTTTCGATAAAAATATAATTTTTTTAAAAATCATGATTTTAAAATAACACATACAATAAAAATTGCTAAAGATGCAATATACATGAATTTAAAATTGTGTCTGATCTAGTGTACTTTATAATACAGCTTTTCCGATAGCATCTCAAAGATTCATTGTAAAAAATATAACTTCCCAATAATTAAAAAAATAAGAAAAATAAGTTTACCTTAATTCCTAATTTCTTATAAAGAAAATTTGAAAATTTATCTATCATTTTAACTCTCTCACCTTCTATAAACAAACAAAGAAATAAAGGATACTGAGGAAAAAATATAGAAACTCAAAAAGGTTCATATTTAGCTAGCAAGTAAACAAATAGGGGTATAGTGCAAAGGAAAAGTATTGAAAATTGATTTGGATGAATTTGAATTTTAAATTTTTGTTTGGTTGTTTTAAGTTGCTGAGATATTTTAGGTATTATTAATTTCACATTAGTCAGATTTGTGTATTAAGTTTGGCTATTTAAATCCCCCAATGTTTACTAAAAATTATTGAAAGTCATTGCAGTTCATTTAGAGACATTTTCAACCACTTTTCACTACCCATGTTTTAAAAAAATCAACAGTGGTATCAAGAGCCTCATTGATCTTACGAAATCTGTGAGTTCTTCAAAAAAACTACCAAATCATTTTTAACCCGTAAGGGACACCATTTTTAACCCGCCAGGGCTACTATTTCAACCCGTTAGGGCTACTAATTTTAACCTATAGGGGCTACCATTGTCATGACTCAAAACTAAAGGGGTACTAAATAAGAGGCACATTTAATGATGCAAAAATCTATGTGTATTATTTTATGCCGGATAAAATGTGAAATACGCATATGTGTATTAGTGACACAGAGGCAGAGTACTTCCAAAGGCCCTCTTTCCATAACATCTTTAATTGAAACGAAATTTGATTCATAGGCAATGGGACGGTGAACAGTAGTACCATATATGTCATGTTTGGTCCGCTTCTTGTCTTTCAATTGCGAACACACTATGGCCAAAGCTAATAGATGTTCATACAAAGAAACTTGCACCTTGAGCAATGGTTTTGGATTTCATCCATCAATTCGTCATTGTAAAGCCATCGAAATCGTCGCTAGTTGAGTGACTTGTAAAGCTAAAGCTGAAATCTTTTATGATTTCCTCCCTAGATTCTATGATGATTTTCTTTTCCATAACAGCGGGATGACGATGATGAAGGACCAACACATGATGATGCACATGATGTTTTTTCTGGGGAAATAATACTTAGATTCCTTCTCGGGTGGCCTGGATACGATAATTTGGGCATGTACATTTTGGCACTTTTTGTTGTCCTTTTCCTGGTTGTTCTCATCGAATTTCTCTCTCATAGAAATTACATTAACAATAATGTTGACAACATGACGGCTGGACTTCTTCAGACAACCTTTTATGGTTTGAGAATTGGCTTGGCTTATGCTAGACTTCTTCAGACACCTTTCTGAAATGAACTTATAAAGAAAGTGTGTGATATAAATTAAAGCAGAGGGAATATATTTTTCTCATGTGTATGAGATAGTTTAAGTAGTTCCTAATACTAGGTTGATGCCTGTAAACTTGAAAATATGAAAAATAATATGTATCTTTTCTTTCCGTCGTACATTGCGTACTTTGTGGAGCATATGGTCATCCTTGGCCTTTTTGAAAGTTATAATAATGATATTGTTCTTTTTTTGAGCGATAAATTTTTATACATTCTATTGTTAATATTTGGATGTGGTAGATTTGGAAGTTCACAATAGGTTTCTTTAAATTAGAGGATATTTTACTCTATAGTTTGGACTGTAATGAAATGTTATAATTTCATAGCAAATAGAGTTCACATTATATACTGAGAATTAAGCTGAAGTAGTCTTATAATTCTCCTTGTTGGAACAAAACATTATTATCTTCTTCTTTTCTTGTTCTTTCTCGTCATGGAGGTTTTATAAAGGGGAAATTAAATAAATCTGTTCGTGCAAAGAAGAATCAAAGATAGGGAGAGAGATGACTAAGAATTATTATGGGCCATTAATAAGCTCAAGAAAATCAAATCAGATTGTCTGTGTAATTGAAATTAAAGTTGTTTTGCAAACAAATTTTGCATTTCAGTTCATGTGGTTATAAAGATGTAATTATTATTCTAATACTTCACATTTAATCATCATTGGAGGCTCAAGGGTAAAGCCACTAAAGCATTTGTTGTACGCCCCAAAGAGTAATGTGACACCCCAGGATCTGAACCAGCTACTGGACTGTACTCAGCAGGAAAATTTCAGAAAAAATTAAGTTTTCAGGAACCACGGTTAAAATCACGGACCGTAGCTTGGAACCACGGTCCTTCATCTTGACCGTAATTCCCATTTCCAGTAGACCCTCAGTTCATGCCTCAGGAACCACGAGTCAGACCACGGACCATATTTCAGGACCACAGACTGTCCTGTCACTCGTTGTTTCCCTTAGTCAGAGGATCATCAGTTCAGGGCTCATCAACCATGAGTCACTTGACGAACCGTCGTTCAGGACCAAAGTCCATCCTGTGGACTCATGGAATCCTCATATTAGAGAACCCCCAAAGCTCATGCACAGGACCATGATTCAGTTGATGGTCCATCATCCAAGACTACGGTCCGTCAACCAAGTCGTGGTACCTGAGTCATGATTTTCAGCAGCTTTTTTTAAATTAATTCAGGGGCATTCCAGTCTTTTCCCTGCCCTTTAAGTTCCAAACCTTAGTCGTTTTTGGGGATAATTGAAGGGATTTTTCACTCTTATTTCCCCATTCTCCCAAAACTAATTAGACTTAGATAGAAAAGAACAAAGAGGTGATAGTTTTTCTCAAGAACAAACAGAAGGTTCCTTCGAGCTCAGCCCCAAAATCCAAGGGATTTCTCCATAGATTCTTCTTCAGGTATGTGGGATTTCACTAGTGGGTTTCTTTCACCCATTAGGTCCCTAGATTTAGCCCAGTCCTTCAGTTTCTCCATGAATTAATTAGACCTAGGTTCCTAAATTTTAAGGATGCCTTGGATTTCAGATGTTATAGTTATGTGATATTAATTACATTTTTTTTGGAGAATTAGCATAGTCATATGTACATGATTCAGAACCCCTAGCTTGTGTTAATTTTAGTATTCATATATTATACTTGCTTGGCAGATAATTCAGACAATCATGCTTCAGAATTTTGAATGCCATATCTTTCAGTATATGTATGTTGCATTCTCAGATGATTATCAGTATTTGAGCTATCCATTACTTGAGTTTGCATTTTTGCTCATATTCAGTTGCGAGTAGACTTAGTACCGAACGGATGACGGGATGAAGTCTTAGCTGTCAGATTAGGCTGAGACCTTTAGTAGCAGTCCCCATATCCTAGAACTACGGCGCCACCGTAGGTATGAAAGGGGTCAGCTGTCAGATTAGGCTGGTTACCCTTGTCCCTTGTGGACATCAGTTTATTGGATCCACGTCAGTTTTGTTTATACCCTTGGCAAGGTATGAACAACCCTTCCATCCAGGATTACAGGTTGTCCCCATAGTTAGCTCAGCTTGGAGTATGTCGGTTAATAGTAGCTCCCATAGTCAGATTCATATTGCATTGACCATGTATTAAATATCTATTTCAGTTATCCAGTTCAGCATATTATATCCATTTTAACACTTGGTCATTGCATCCAGTTTATTTTTTAGTTTAGGCTCGAGTATGTATTTCCCTCATTCAGTCTTTATGGTATATAGCTTTACATATATCCCACATGCTTTATACATTAAAAGTACTGATGCATACTTTTGTGCTACATTATTGTATGATGTAGGTTCAGGCGCTCAGCATCCAGACCCCGCTTAGTATGATTTTCATTCCTTACTCAGCAGCTTCAGCGGCGAGTCCTCATAGTTATGGGATGATAGACATGCTTTTATGTTTTAGTCTTTACTTTATTCAGCTTCAGATTATTATAGTTAGTTGGGGGCATGTCCTAGCAACTTACATAAGTTAGAGGCTTTCAGACATAGACTAGATTCAGTTATTTAGTTGTTAGTGTTGTTTTTCAAGCATCATTATACTCTTGATATATTTTATATTCAGATATATTTTGGTCTCTTTCCCACTTCATATATTAAATTGTTTCCAGTTTCCATACAATGTATATTTTTATCAGAGATTGTCTAGATATGCCAGACCATGGCTTAGCTTAGGGTCACTTGTGACACTAAGCACCATGTTGCGTCTAGGGGGTAGCCTCGGGGCATGACAAACTTGGTATCAGAGCATCAGGTTTAAGTGTCTTAGGGTGCCTGGAAGCTGCATCAAGTAGAGTCTTCATCATGGGTCTGAAGTGCGCCACACTTATGGAGGAGAAGCTATAAGATGTCATTAGGAACAACTTCCATTCTTTCTTTTCGAGCTCGTTCTATAGAGTATGAACTCTATGTAATCTCCTTCTAACTCATGCTCTACGCGTTATAGAAAATGCATCCCAGAAGAGCCAATGCCATGAATCATCCAGGACCAGCAGCTCCAGCAGACCATCTAAATGAGCAATTTACACATGCCAAATTCAGAGCTGCTTTTCAGGTGCTTTATCAGACCATGACCGCTCAGGTCAGTCAGCAGGTTGTGGCACCAGCTCCACCTCAGACTAACAATGCTGTAGCTAGAATATGGGACTTCACTCGGATGAACCCTCTAGAATTCCATGGGTCCAAGTCTGAAGAGGACCCACAAGAATTTCTTGACGACATTCAGAAGGTGAAAGACATTATCGAGGTCACCCCGGTCGAGAGTGCACACTTAGCCGCCTACCAGTTGAAGGGAGTGGCTTATACTTTTAATCAGCAGTGAAAGGATTCATGTTGTGCTAATGCAGGTCCAGTGGATTGGGACCACTTCAAGACTGCATTTCTGTTCAGGTTCTTCCCACTTGAGCTTAGGGAAGCCAAGGTCCAAGAGTTCATCAACTTGAAACAAAATGATATGAGTGTGAAGGAGTATGCACTCAAGTTTACTCAGTTATCCAACAATGCTCTGGTGATAGTAGCTGACTCCAGAGCTTGCATGAGGAAGTTCATATCTGGTGTGTCCGATGATGTGGTCAAGGAGTGCAAGACTACCATTCTTGTTAAGGAGATGGACATCTCCAGGTTGGTTACTTATGCTCAGCAGATTGAGGAAGATAAAATCAAAGAGAGGGAAGGAGACAATAAGAGAGCTAGAATAGGCGATTTCAACTACTCTCAGCAGAGGTCAGAGGGTGGAAATCGCTCTCAGTTCCATTAGAAATCTTCAAATCCAGCTCCGTCTTCTGCTAGTGCTCCAGTGCCTATGTCCGGACAGGACTGATGGGATAGGGCGCAAGGCTCTAAGTCCTAAGGTAGTGTCACTGAAGGACGAACTCATCCAGTTTGTAAGAAGTGTGGTAGAAATCATTTAGGAGAGTGTATGGCAGGCAACTATAATTGTTTTGGGTGTGTCAAGCCACGCCACAGAATGAGGGATTGTCCAGCAACTTCTCAGAAGGGCAAGGATGTTCGTCCACCGAATCAGGCCAGTTCTATAATAGCTCCAGTGGGTCCCGTCACTCATTAGGGTGCCTCATCCGGTACAGGTGGTGGCCAGCGCCAAAATAGGTTGTATGCCCTTCAAACTCAATAGCACCAGGAGGATTCGCCCGATGTTGCCACGGGTACATTACAAGTCTTCTATTTAGATGTTTTTTCATTATTAGACGCAGGGGCTACACTTTCCTTGTAACTCTTTACATAGCAGTAAGTTTTGGTGTCAATCCAGAAATTCTTCGAGAACCCTTCCCAGTCTCTACTCCAGTTGGTGACCCAGTTATAGCTAGACGGGTATACAGAAATTGCCCTGCACAGTTTCTCAGAAAGTCATCTCAGCTGATCTTGTAGAGTTACAAATGATTGACTTTAATATTATTCTAGGCATAGATTGGTTACATTCCTGTTATGCCTCAGTTGATTGCAGAACTAGGATCGTAAATTTTCATTTTCAAAATGAGCCAGTCTTAGAATGGAAGGGTAGTACCCCAGTGCTTGTAGGTCAATTCATCTCTTACCTTAAGGCCAAAAAAATGATTTCCAAAGGGTATATCTACCACCTTGTTGAGGTTAAGGATTCAAAATCTGAGACCCCAACTCTTGAGTCAGTTCCAGTGGTGAATGAATTCCCATAAGTGATTCGAGAAGATTTTCCCCGACTTCCTCCTAAAAGGGAAATCGACTTCTGAATAGACCTCCTTCCAGATACCCAACCTATTTCAATTCCTCCTTAAAGAATGGCTCTAGTTGAGCTTAAGGAATTAAAGGAATAGTTGAAAGACCTTTTAGATAAGGGCTTCATCAGACCTAATATCTCTCCATGGGTTGCTCCAGTTCTCTTCGTGCATAAGAAAGACGGTTCTCTCAGGATGTGCATCAACTACCATTAGCTAAACAAAGTCACAATCAAGAATAAGTATCCCATCTCTAGGATTGATGACTTCTTCGACCAGCTCCAGGGTGCTAGTTGCTTCTCTAAGATAGACCTCAGATTTTATTATCATCAGCTTAGAGTTAGATGTAGTGACATCCCAAAGACAGCCTTTAGGACTCGATATGGTCACTACAAATTTGTAATTATGTCTTTTGGACTAATGAATGCTCCTGCAGCTTTCATGGATTTGATGAATAGAGTGTTCAAGCAGTATATAGAAATGTTCATCATTGTCTTCATCGATTATATACTCATATATTCTCAGTGAGGAAGGGCACGAAAACCATTTGAGAGTGGTATTGCAGACTCTCAAGGATCTCCAGTTGTTCGCCAAGTTCAGTAAGTGTGAATTCTCATTGAAATTAGTTGCTTTCCTTGGTCATGTGGTATTTAGTGAGGGAATACGAGTCAATTCTCAAAAGATTAAGGCAGTGAGGAACTAGCCTAGACCCACCTCTCCGACAAAAAATCAGGAGTTTTTTTGGGTTTGGCTGGTTACTATCAGAGATTTGTTGAAGGATTTTCGACCATAAATGCCCCATTGAAAAAGTTAACTCAGAAGAAGGTCAAGTTTCAGTGTTCAGATGAGTGTGAGAAAATCATCCTAGAATTGAGGACCATGTTGACTACAGCTCCCATTTTGACTCTACTAGAGGGTTCAGATGGCTTTGTGACTTATTGCGACGCATCTAGAGTCAGCTTGGGTTGTGTTTTAATGCAGCAGGGTAAGATCATAGCGTATGCTTCCGGACAGCTTAAGATTAATGAGAAGAACTACCCGACTCATGACCTTGACCTTGTAGTTATTGTATTTGCCTTAATGATTTGGAGACACTACTTGTATGGTGTTAATGTTGATGTGTTCACAAATCATAAGAACCTCCAATATGTGTTCACCCAGAAAGAGTTAAATCTTTGTCAGAGAAGGTGGCTTGAGTTCCTCTAAGACTATGATATGAATGTTCTTTACCATCTGGGTAAGGCCAATGTAGTGGCTGATGCCCTCAGCAGATTGTCCATGGGTAGTATGACACATGTTGAGGAAGAGAAGAAGGAACTAGCCAGGGATGTTCACAGGCTTGCTCATTTAGGAGTTTGCCTTATTGACATGACAGATGGTGGTGTGATAGTCCAAAATAGGTCAGAATCTTCATTAGTAGCTGAGGTTATAGAAAATCAGGACAGTGATCCCATCTTGCTTCAGTTGAAAAGTGCAGTTCATCAGCAAAGAGTAGAGGTTTTCTCCTAAAAGGAGATGGTGTGCTCCGCTACCAGGGTCATTTATGTGTACCTAACGTGGGCGAGTTGAGGCAGCAAATCCTTACAGCAGCCCATAATTCTAGATATTCTATTCATCTTGGTGCCACTAAGATGTACTATGATCTATGGAAAGTCTATTAGTGGAACGGTATAAAGAGGAACATTGCAGATTTGTAGCTAAGTGTCCCAACTGTTAGCAGGTGAAAGTAGAACATCAGAAACCAAGAGGTGTGACTCAGGATATTAGGTTTCCTACGTAGAAGTGGGATGTGATTAACATAGACTTCATTATGGGTTTACCTCATACTTGCATACAGCACGACTCTATTTGTGTGATAGTGGACAAGGGTACTAAATCAGCTCACTTCTTGGCTTTCAAGACTACAGATTCAGCAGAGGACTATGCAGAGTCTGCATCAGCAAGATAGTCAGGTCGCATGGGGTTCCCTTGTTTATCATCTCAGATAGGTGTCCTCAGTTTACATCTCATTTCTAGAGATCATTTTAGAAAGGTCTTGGTACTCAGGTGAAACTCAGTACAACATTTCATCTGCAGATGGATGGTCAGGTAGAGCGTACCATTCAGACCTTGGAGAACATGTTGAGAGCTTGCATGATCGATTTTAAGGGTAGTTGGGATGATCACCTACCTCTCATAGAGTTCGCCTAAAATAATAGTTTTCACTCTAGTATTCAAATGTCCCCATGTGAGGCACTTTATGGGCGTAGATGTAGATCACCGGTTGGTTGGTTCGAAGTAGGTAAAGCAGCCTTGGTTGGGCTAGATTCAGTTTATAAGGCTATGGAAAAAGTTCAACTCATCAGAGGTAGGCTAAAGATAGCTTAGATTCATCAGAAGTTCTATGCAGATGTGAGGAGAAGAGACTTAGAGTTTGAGATTGATGATTGGGTCTTCCTAAAAGTTTCACCCAGTAAGGGGGTAATGAGATTTGGAAAGAAAGGGAAGCTCACTCCCAGATATGTAGGTCCTTACATAATCTTGAAAAGGATTGTTAATATGTCTTATGAGTTAGAGTTGCCAGCAGAACTAGCAGCAGTTCATCAGTCTTTCACATTTCTCTGTTGAAGAAGTGTGTTAGTGATCCTACATCGATAGTTCCTTTAGAGAGTATGGTTGTAAAGGATAGCCTCACCTATGAGGAGGTTCCAGTTGAGATTCTTGACCATCAAGTTCGTAGGTTGAGAAATAAGGAAGTTGCTTTGGTGAAGGTTTTATGGAGGAATCAGTCAGTCGAGGGAGCTACTTGGGAAGCATAAGCAGCCATGATGACCAAGTTTCCTCACCTCTTCCTTTTAGATCTAGTTTCAGCTTGAGGTAATAGTTCCTCTCCAGTTTCTTAGTTTACTCTTATGTATTTCAGTCACAGTACCATGTTCCCTCAGCTATTATTGCATTTTAGCATTTTTGCATATGCATGGAACTCAGTTCAGTTAGATATCAGTTTCTAGTATTCAGTGGTAGAGATTTCAGCTCTTTCCCTCAAAACTCAGCTTATTTAGTTTTCGCTCGAGGACGAATGATCCCAAGGGGGAGATATTTTGACACTCTAGGATCTGAACCAACTACTGGACTGTACTCAACAGGAAAATTTCAGAAAAATTTAAGTTTCTAGGAACCACGGTTAAAACTACAGACCATAGTTTGGAACTACGGTCCGTCGTCTTGACCGTAATTCCTATTTTCAGTAAACCCCCAGTTCATGCCTCAGGAACCATGAGTCATACCATGGACCATTAACCAGAACCACGGACCATCCTGTCACTTGTGGATTCCCTTAATCAGAGGATCATCAGTTCAAGGCTCAGCAACCACGAGTCACACAATGAACAATCGTTCATGACTACAGTCTATCCTGTGGACTTGTGGATTACTCAGATCAGAGAAACCCCAAGGCTCATGCACAGGACCACAATTCAGATAATGTTCCATCATCCAGGACTACGGTCCATTAACCAAGTCGTGGTACCTGAGTCATAATATTCAACAGCTTTTTTAAAATTAATTCAGGGGCATTCCAGTCTTTTCCCTACCCTTTTAATTATGAACCTTAGTCATTTTGGGGGGTAATTAAAAGGATTTTTCACTCTTATTTCCCCATTCTCCCAAACCTAATCAAACTTAGAAATAAAAAAAGACAGAGGCGATAGTTTTGCTCAAGAACAAGCAGAAGGTTCCTTCAAGCTTATCCCCAAAATACAAGGGATTTCTCTATAGATTCTTCTCCATGTATGTGAGATTTCACTAGTGGGTTCCTTTCACCCATTAGGTCCCTAGATTAAGCCTAGTCCTTCAGTTTCTCCATGAATTTATCAGGCCTAGGGTTCCTAAATTTTAGGGATGCCTTGGATTTGAGATGTTATAGTTATGTGATATTAATTACATTTTTCTTGGAGAATTAGCATAGTCATATATACAGGATTCAGAAACCCTAGCTTGTGTTAATTTTAGTATTCATAAATTATACTTGCAAGGTAGATAATTCAGACAATCATGTTTCAGAATTTGAATGCCATATCTTTCAGTATTGTACATTGCGTTCTCAGATAATTATCAGTATTTGAGCTATCCATTACTTCAGTTTGCATTTTTGCTCATATTTAGTTGGGAATAGACTTAGTACCGAGTGGATGATGGGATGAAGGCTTAGCTGTCAGATTAGGCTGAGACCTCTAGTAGCAGTACCCACATCCCAGAAGTAAAACGCCATCATAGGTATGAAAGAGGTTAGCTGTCAGATTAGGTTGGTCATCCTTGCCCCTTGTGGATAGTAGTTTAGTAGATCAACATCAGTTTTATTTGTACCCTTGGCAAGGTATGAACACCCTTTTATCCAGGGTCATAGGTTGGCCCCACAGTTAGCTCAGCTTGGGGTATGTCGGTAATAGTAGCTCCCACAGTCAGATTCTTGTTACATTGACCATGTATTCAGTATCTATTTCAGTAATCCAATTTAGCATATTATATCCATGTTAATACTTGCTCATTGCATCCAGTTTATTTTTCAATTTATGCTCCAATATGTTTTTCCCTCGTTCAGTCTTTATGTTGTATAGCTTTACATATATCCCACATGCTCAGTACATTCAAAGTATTGACACATACTTTTGTGCTACATCGTTGTAAGATGTAGGTTAAGGCACTCAACATCCAGACCATGCTTAGTACAATTTCCAATCCTTACTCAACAGCTTCAGTGGTGAGTCCTCATAGTTCGAGGATGATAGACATGCTTTTATCTTTCAGTATTTACTTTTCAGCTTCAGATTATTATAGTTAGTTGGGGTCATGTCCCAGCAACTATAAAAATTGGGTCCGTCCTTATGGGAAAACCATTCGTGCTAATTTTTAGCGTTACAAAACTCTAGGTTTGGGAGTTTTAAATTCTGGGTTAGGCTAGGCTCGGCCAGTTTTGGAGCGAGGTATGGTCTAAGGCAATCCGGGTAAGTATTGGGGTAGATGTATAGATTTGAGCTATTTATCCTTGTAGATAAGACATAAAGGAGTCTGGGGGACTTTTCGAAATCGAATTTGGGTAAGTAGAACTCCCGGAATCGAGGTTGACGTGAAGGGGTTATTTCAGAATGTGGGGAAAACTAGTGTGTCGTAAAATGGACATATTTTAGAAATTTTATGACTTTCTATCCTGTGTCAATTTCCATAGCGTTTGACACTCTTCCATGGTGACCACCACTATAGCGGAGAAAATACTTCTACAGGGAAAGTCAACGTTGGTCAGCCTTTGCCATAGCGGACGGTTTTGCTACAACGGTACCGCTATAGGAGAGTGGACCACTATAGCAGATCATGATGGAATTTAATGTAGAAACTTCCCCAAATGAGTTCAGTTTTTGTTGAAATATTTTGAGAGAAGAAGGGGCGATTTTGGGCGATTTTCATCTGTTTTCCACCATTTTTTATCCTAAAGGTAAGGATTCTACTCCCCAAACTCCGTGATATCTTTCCTATATTATAGAATTGCTAAGGGTGGACTTGAGGAAAGGTTGGGATTACCTAGGATTGGTAGAATCCAGGGAAAAAAGGGATTATAGGATGCTAGAGTTCTTGGGTCTTGATTCTTGGTAATGGGTAATGATTACTTATCCATAATTCTCTAAGGGAATGCATTAAAATGATGAATTTAGGTGAATTAATGGTGGGAGAGCGCTGAAATGGGTGGAATGATCATGGTTGGCCTGGGGTTTGGGATTTTTCATAATTCGGGTAATTTGTAGGCTATGTGAATTGATTTTTGGTTACTGTGTATTTGTTTCTAGACCAAGAGCAAGCAAGGGATCCTGAAAAAGGAAAAGCTCCAGTTTAATAGATCTTGGAATAATTCGAGGTAGGTGATGGTTATTGATTCCTGAATGCATTGTATGTTTCTATACTTGGGTTCTAAGTATTTGTATGGTTTGCATTACTTAGTGAATGATTTAGGAATGTCCAAAAGTCTTGTTTTCAGTCTGGTGAAATGAACTAGGTGTTATTTCTTGTTGGTTTACAAGTGTTGTTTGTTTATTGTTTGTGACTATGGATTTATGTGACATTCGGTTGGCTCGGGTACCACGCCTGGTATGGGATAATACTAACGGTTGGCTCGATTACACGCCTGTTACTGGTTTACTTTATCATGTTGTTGTATCTTTATTTAATGGTTCCCTGAGTGGACCGGGTTGTGTTATGATTTGTGGTTGTCTATTTGGTCATTGAGAGGTTGGGTTGTTACTTGCTTTATGAGTTTGGTCTTGGTGTAGACCGGGTTGTATGTCTGACACTTAGGTATTACCTAGAGGAGATCCAAGGTGGGTCCGGGATATGTAATGTGGTACACTTGTTGTTGTTGTGGATTTGTTGATCACATTTGGGAAGTGGTTTACATGTGGGGACAGGTTAGGGAGAGACTTGTAGTCTCGAAATACTTGTTGACTTGCCTATGTGATTCTGTACTCTTACTTGATTTCAATACTACTCATACACTTTCTATTTAGAACTAGATGATGATCCTACCAGTACACGGTGGTTGTGTACTAATACTGCACTCGCTTGTCTTTTTGTGAGTACAGGAAATCTTTCGACGATTGACGCACGACCTCATTTGTAGGCCTGACATTCAGAGATATCAAGGGTGAGCTATTCAACCAAGCTTCCTTGGTGTCTATCTAGTTGAGTTATAGCCCATTTGTTTCGGGCTTAGACCATTTTTATATTTGGGGTTGCATCCCCGTACTCTAGTTTTGGTAGATGTTTTTGGTGCGATGACTTTCAGATTTCACGGAGGGATTTCCGCAGGTTATATTTTTTTATAGAGTTGATTTTATTATGTTGAATGCAAGTTTACGAAGCTGGACACTGGTTTTAAGTTGTTAGGCTATGCTAAGAGTTAGACTCTATTGGTTCTCTCATCCAGGAGTTGGGTGGGTGCCACTCGCGGCGGTCTGGGTTGTGACAAAGATGGTATCAGAGCCCTAGGTTCGTTGATCTCATCATACCAAAATAGGTCTAGTAGAGTCTTCTGGAATGGTGCGGAGACGTCATACTTTTCTTTGAGAGGCTCTAGGACTTTAGGAAAACTATCTCTTCTTCCTTCCATCGTGCTATAACTTGATTACAATTGGTATCTGGTGATACAAATGTGTATATGACTCTTTCACTCTTTTGTCCGCAGATGGTTAACACAAGGAATAATAAAGCGAGATAAGTGGTCCCAGCAGCGGGATCGGCCATCCATAGTAGAGGCAGGGGAAGGGCAGAGGATGAGGTAGAGCCACACCCGCCAGGGGTGGGGCTCAAGCTATTGTAGGAGCATAAGAGGAAGCCCCTCCCCCACCTCAGGAATAGGTTGTCGAGGATGTAAAAGTTGTTGTAGAAGATGGAGAGGCGCAGGCGAAGGCAGAGGAAGCACCGGATAGAGGTATAGGCATTCCCTCTATGACGACCGAAGCATTTTAGCAGGCCTTGAACTTCTTGAGTGGTTTGATTAATTCTGGAGTCATACCCGCGATTGTTGCAAATCAGGCACCGGGCAGCCAGCCGACAGACCCTATGGCTCCTAGGATGGATGCAGCTTCAGGCACCGGTGACTTCTTCAGGCCAATGCTAGGCCCAGTGAGATAGGAAATGAACATGAGATGCTGACCAAGTTTCTCAAGTTGAAACCTCATACGTTTTAGGGTACTAATAGGGAAGACACTTATGAGTTCATACTGGATTGTTATGAGAGGCTGCACAAGATTGGCATTGTGCAATAGTATGGGGTTGATTTTGTCACATTTCAGCTGTAGCGTGATGCCAAGCAGTGGTGGAGATCTCATGTGGAGTGTCGGTCGTCTGTTTTTCCCCCTACTGACTTGGGAGCAGTTTCACGCTCTTTTCTTAGATAAGTACGTACCCCATACTTTGAGGGACCAGAAAAAGGATGAATTCTTAAATTTGGAGCAGGGTTGCATGTCAGTCTCTGCTTATGAGGCAAAATTTCATGCCTTGTCTCTGTTTGTTACACAGTGTTTGGGTTCCGAGGAGGAGCGGGTTCGATTGTTTGTCAAGGGTTTGAACACTGAGCTTCAGGTATTGTCTGTGCACATGACTTCTTCAGGGAAAGGCTTCAATGAAGTGGCAGATTATGTAAAGAAACTTGAGGGAGTCAGGCAGGCGGGACAGGCTAAGGTGTCGGCCAAGAAGCCCCAGAATGAGGGAAATTACAGTGGTTCATACTCCAGGGGTCAGAATCAGCAGGTATACTCAGCCCATCCTATTCAGTCAGCTCTGCTAGCTGCTGCGAGTAGTCTTCCGGGACCTAATCAGCAGTTTTCAGCTCCTATGGGACATGGAGCTTCTTATTCATCTGCTAGCAGGCCTGCACTTGATCGTGGTTGTTTCTATTATGGTAATATGGGCCACTTTAAGAGGGAGTGCCCTCACAGGCAGACCGGTAATCAGGTTCAGCAGCAGCCCAAGGCTGTGGTCCCAATAGATAGATGAGGTCACGCTAGAGGTCGTCCACAGGGTGGGCGAGGTAACTTTCAGGGAGGTCAAGGAGATCGAGGGAAAAACAGCGCGGGTAGGGGTGCAACGCAGCCGGCCAGGGAAGTTTCCCGGATTGATAATCGAGCTCACTGTTATGCATTTCTAGGGAGGACCGAGGCTGAGGCATAAGATGCGGTGATCACAGGTATCATTCTTGTCTGTGATAAAATGGCTTCGGTATTGTTTGACCCAGGTTCTATATATTCTTATGTGTTTGTGAGTTTTGCATTGGGTCTGGACTTGATATGTGATATCCTTGATTCCCCTTATCCATGTTTCTACCCCAATTGGAGAGTCGGTAATTGTGACTCATGTTTATCGTAATTGTTTGGTTGTGTTTGTGAGGTTGCAAACTTGGGTAGACTTGGTAATTCTGGATATGGTTGACTTTGACATTATTTTGGGCATGACCTGGTTATCCCCTTATCATGTTGTGCTGAACTGTAACACCAAGACTGTGGCTCTAGAGATTCCGGGTAAGGATAGGCTAAGTGGAAAGGTGTGTACATGTCTAAGCCGGTCAGGATTATATCAATCGTTCGGGCTAGAAAGCTAGTGGGGATAGGGTGTTTAGCCTTTTTGGCTCATCTCCAGGATGATAGTGTGGAGTCCCCATCTATTGAGTCAGTTCCATTTGTTTCAGAGTTTTGTGATGTGTTTCCAGTGGATTTTCCTAGTATGCCTCCGGAAAGGGATATTGACATGGAGCCAGACACTCATCCCATTTCCATTCCTCTGTATCGTATGGCTCCGGCAGAGTTAAGGGAATTTAAGACTCAGCTGCAGAAACTCCTAGATAAGGGATTTATCCATCCGAGTGCTTTACCTTGGGGTGCTCCGGTATTGTTTGTAAGGAAGAAGGATAGTAGTATGCGGATGTGCATAGATTACAGGCAATTGAACAAGGTTACTATCCAGAATAAGTACCCTCTACCCCGTAATAATGATCTGTTTGACCAGTTACTGGGCGCGTTGGTGTTTTCAAAAATTGACTTGAGGTCAGGGTATCATCAGTTGAAAATTAGGCCCAAGGATGTTCCTAAGACTGCTTTTCAGACTCGGTATGGGCATTATGAGTTCTTAGTGATGTCGTTTGGTTTGACAAATGAGCCGATGGCATCCATGATTCTGATGAATGGGGTGTTTAAATCTTACTTGGATTCGTTCGTCATCGTTTTCATTGATGATAATTTGATCTACTCCAAGAGTTGGGAGGAGCATGCTAAACATCTCCGTATAGTGTTGGACATTTTGAGATGTCAAAAGCTCTATGTGAAGTTCTCCAAGTGTGAAATTTAGTTGACTTCAATTGCATTCTTGGGGCATGTAGTGTCAGAAAAGGGGGTGATGGTAGATCCCCAGAAGATTGAGGTAGTCAAGAGTTGGGTCCGGCCTAGCTCGGTGACTGAGGTGAGAAGTTTTGTGGGGCTTGTAGGCTACTATCGTAGGTTCGTCAAGGATTTTTCCTCCATTGCTACCCATTTGACAAGGTTGACATAGAAAGATGTACCATTTGTGTGGTACGACAAGTGTGAGGAGAGCTTCCAAAAGCTCAAGACACTTCTGACCACGGCTCCAATTTGTTCCTTGCCGGTTGAAGGTAAAGACTTTATTATTGACTGTGATGCTTCACATTCTGGTTTGGGTGTTGTATTGATGCAGGATAGGAATGTGATAGCCTATGATTCTAGGCAGTTGAAGGTGCATGAGAGAAACTATCCAACTCATGATTTGGAGTTGGAAGCGGTGGTGTTCGCACTCAAGATTTGGAGCCACTATCTCTATGGTGTCAAGTGTGAGGTGTTCACTGATCATCGTAGTCTGCAACATGTTTTCACTCAGAAGGACCTGAATCTGAGGCAGAGAAGGTGGATGGAGTTGTTGAAGGATTATGATGTGACTATTCAGTACCATCCGGGTAAGGCTAATATAGTGGCAGATGCATCGAGCCGGAAGACAGTTAGCATGGAAAGTTTGGCTTACTTGGGGGTGTCCAAACGACCACTAGCAAGGAAAATCCAGGCATTGGAATCCAGGTTCATACACTTGGGTATTTCAAGACAAGGTGGGATTTTGGCTAGTATTGAGGTCAAATCCACATTCATAGAGGAGATAAAGGCCAAGCACTTTCAGGATTCACAGCTGAGCAGGCTTCGGAGCAAGGCAATATTCGGAGAGTCCGAGGATGCCATGTTGGATTCAGGCGGTGTGTTAAATTTTAGAGGAAGGATTTGTGTTCCTTGGGTTGATGACATGATTCAGAAGGTGTTGGTACCATTCAAGGCTCTGTATGGGAGGAGTTGTAGATCACCGATTGGGTGGTTTGAGGAAGGCGATGTAAAGCCTTTGGGCATAGACTTGGTAAGGGAAGTGCAAGAAAAGGTAAGAGGCATTCAAACCAAGTTTCTAGCTGCCAAAGCAGGCAAAAGGAATATGTGAATCGCAACGTAAAGGACATGGAATTTCAAATTGGTGAGCAAGTATTGTTGAAAGTTTCACCAATGAAAGGTGTTATGCGTTTCGATAAGAGGGGCAAGCTCAGCCCTCTGTTCATCAGACCGTTTGAGGTTCTTGAGATTGTAGGGCCCATCGCTTACAAATTGGCATTGTCGCCTAGTCTGTCGGGTGTCTATTTGGTATTTCATGTATACATGCTAAAGCGATACCATGGGGATGGCGAATACATCATCAAGTGGGATGAGGCTCTACTTGATGAGGATCTTCGCTATGAAGAGGAACCGGTTTAGATTCTTGATCAGGATGTCTGAAAATTGAGGACCAAGGTGATTAGTATGGTAGAGGTTCAATGGAAGCATCACGCGTTTGAGGAAGCCACTTGGGAAATCGAGAGGGACATACGGGGCAAGTACCCTCACTTTTTTGAGGATACATGTACTACTCTTTTCGCTCTTTACTTTTCATACTTTTGGGTTTGATTGTTCGGGGATGAACGATGGGTAAATTAGTATCTGTTGTAACGACTGGGTTCATGCCAATTTTTAGAGTTAGAAAACTCTGGGTTTGGAAGTTTGAAATTCTGGGCTAGGCTAGGCTCGGCCGGATTTAGATCAAGGTATGGTCTAGGGCAATCCGGGTAAGGATTGGGGTAGATGTATGGATTTGAGCTAGTTATCCTTGAAGATAAGACATAAAAGAGGCCAGGGACTTTTTGAAATCAAATTCGATAAGTAGAACTCCCAGAATCGAGGTTGATGTGAAGGGGTTATTCCAGGACGTCGAGAAAATTAGTGTGTTCTAAAATGGACCAGTTTTGGAGATTGTACGACTTTCTGTCCCGTGTCAACCACCATAGTTGTTGACACTCCTCCATGGTGACCTGCATTGTAGAGGAGAAAATACCGCTACAGCGAAAGTCAATGTCGGTCAGCCTCCGCCATAGCGGACGATTCTACTACGATGGTACTGCTATAGTGGAGCGGACCGCTATAGTGGAGCATGATGGAATTTAATGCAAAAGCTTCCCCAAAATAGTTCCATTTTTCTTGAAATGTTTTGTAAGAATATGTATGTGATTTTCATCCGTTTTCCACCATTTTTCATCCTAAATATAAGGATTCTACTCCCCAAATTCCATGATATCTTTCCTATGCAATACAATTGCTAGGGGTGGACTTGGGAAAAGGTTGGGATGATCTAAGAATCATAGAATCCGGGGAAAAATGGGATTCTAGGGTACTAGAGTTCTTGGATCTTGATTCTTGGTAATGGATAATGATCACTTAGTCATAATTCTCTAAGTGAATCCATAAAAATGATGAATTTAGGTGACTCAATAGTTGCAGATCCCAGGAATGGGTGGAATGGTCATGGGTTGGCCTGGGGTTTGGGATTTTTCATAATCCGGGTAATTTGTAGGCCATGTGAATTGATTTTTGGTTACTGTGTATTTTTTTCTAGACCAAGAACAAGCAAGGAATCCTAAAAAGGGAAAATCTCCGGTTCAATATAGCTTGAAATAATTCGAGGTAGGTGATGGTTATTGATTCCTATATGCATTGTATTTTTGGGTACTTGGGTCTAAGTATTTGTATGGTTTGCATTGCTTAAGGAATGATTTAGGAATGTCCAAAAGTCCTGTTTTCCGTCTGGTGAAATGAACTAGGTGTTATTGCTTGTTGGTTTACAAGTGTTGTTTGTTTATTGTTTGTGACTGTGGATTTATGTGACATTCGGTTTGCTCGGGTACCACACCTGGTATGGGATAATACTAAAGGTTGGCTCGGGTACCATGCCTGATACGGGTTTACTTTATTGTGTTATTGCATATTTATTTAATGGTTCCCTGAGTGGACTGGGTTGTGTTATGATTTGTGGTTATGCATTTGGTCCTTGAGAGGCCGGGTTGTTACTTGCTTTATGAGTTTGGTCTTGGTGTAGACCGGGTTGTATGTCTGACACTTAGGTATTGCCTAGAGGAGATCCAGGGTGGGTCCGGGATATGTAACATGGTACACTTGTTGTTGTTGTGTATTTTTTTTATCACAGTTGGGAAGTGGTTTACATGTGGGGACAGGTTAGGGAGAGACTTGTAGTCTAGGAATACCTGTTGACTTTTCTATGTGTTTTTGTACTCTTACTTGATTTCTGTACTACTCATACACTATCTATTTGAAACTGGCTGATGATCCTACCAGCACACGATGGTTGTGTACTGATACTGCACTTGCTTGTCTTTTTGTGAGTATAGGAAATTTTCCGGCGGTTGACGCACAACCTCACTTGTAGGCCTGACATTCAGAGATATCAAGGGTGAGCCATTCCACCAAGCTGCCTTGGTGTCTATCTAGTTGAGTTGTAGCCCATTTATTTCGGTCTTAGACCATTTCTATATTTGGGATTGCATCCCCGTACTCTAGTTTTGGTAGATGTTTTTGGTACGATAACTTTCAGATTCTAGGGAGGGATTTCCGCAAGATATTTTTTTTTATAGAGTTGATTTTATCATGTTGAATACTAGTTTACGTTTCTGCACACTGGTTTTAAGCTTTTAGGCTATGCTAAGAGTTGGACTCTATTGGTTCGCTCATTCGGGGATTGGGTGGGTGCCACTCGCGGCGGTCTGGGTCGTGACAGCAACTCACATCAGTTAGAGGCTTTCAAACATAGACTAGATTCAGCTATCGAGTTGTTAGTGTTGTTTTTCAGGCATCATTATACTCTTGATATATTTTATATTTAGACATGTTTTGGGCTCTTTCCCACTTCATAAATTAAATTGTTTCTAGTTTCCGCACAGTGTATATTTTTATCAGAGATTGTCTAGATATGTCAAATCATAGGTTAGCTTGGGATCACTTGTGATACTAAGCATCGTGTTGTGTCTAGGGAGTAGCCGCGGGGCGTGACAGTTAATGACCCCCAAAAATATTACATATTACTTCTGTAATAAGTAGTAATTTGTATGTGTTTGCAATTTATAACTTTGTATATAAAGAGTCAGCATTTTATTATATAAATTACAAAAGGTTCTTTCAAATTAATAAAATATTATCTATTTGTTGTAATATAACACTTTAGTTCTTATTCTAAATAATTTTATTGGTAGATAGCAATCTTTAAGTAGTGTTATTCAAAGTTATAAATTAAACAAAGCAACGTTCTACGTTATTTAACTAAAAATTAAAAAAATTAAAAAAAATTACTAAATTTCTAATGTCGTGACTATATAAGGAAATAGTTAATCTTTTTTAAAATAGTCATTGTAACTTTGTAATGCATATAGTAGCAATTTTCTAGTAGTTATAAGTGGACTTTTGCAGAAAAATTAAAATTAATTATAACTTGAGACTTTGAAATAAAAACTTGATAATACAAAAAAGGATTTAATGCATTTATTTCTATATCGTTATATAAGAAAATTATAAAAATTTATATTAGAAGGACTTGAAAATGGTATATAATTCTATATAATATATATTCTTAAAATTATAATAAATTAAAAGGTTTCATTTTCTTATATGTTAGTTTAGATTGTTCAAATAAGTAAACAAACTATATTAAGTTTCAATTTCTCATTAGTTAGTATATATACCTACCCCATTGGTTCTATTTTTCTTGTTCCCATATATTTGTTCTCTTTTTCTCCTGTTCATGATTGTTTGTACACTATTTTAAACTCTACTTTTCTAAATTTATTGTTTTTAGTCGCTAATGAAAATAAATATTTGAATGAATTAATACTTGAAAGGATAATTTTATAGCTTTGCATCTAAAGAGGTTTGAAGAGTTCTTTTTATAAAAAAATACATGAGTTTGATCATTTAGAATATTTATGATTTCTTATTAAATTTTGGCTTAAGGCCACAGATTATATTGTGTTGCCCCTGTTAATCACATTGCTCAGATGATGCATGATGAATGTTAAAGAGTAATCTCCGAGCTGTCTAGGAGCATGATGAGTAGAAAATGAATGAGGACATGTTATTCCTTTTACCTTTTAATGAACTTTGGCTTTTTCTGTGAGTGTACACTATTAATGTCAAAATTCATTATTGTTATAGATTAGGCAAGACATTAAGTTTGAATTTGACTCAAAACTCAAAAGCAGTTTTATCTTAGCCCTTAATTAGATTTCAATTGCTTGGGACTATACAATTATTGGAAGCATCTAATGTTACTCTATTTTTTGTCCTGTTAAAAGAATGTTTATTGTATTCTTTGTTTCTGTAGAGTTACTGCTGGAACACTTGAGTATGCACCAAAAAATAGTTCATATTGGAGTGCCTATGGACAATTAGAAGCATTCATTTTTTGAAATGATTTAGCCTTACTCATCTTGGACTAGCCTCAGGAACGAAACTTGATGAAAGAAGATATGTTTTCTAGGAAAGAACTTCAATATTTTAACAATGGTTTTGGGCGCTGTGAGTTACCGGGCCAGCATTTTGGTTTTCTACATTATTATTACTACACATCCAAATAGGGGAACATTATCAAAACTAATTAAGCTATTGTACATGGAGGATAACATAAGGTTTGCTATGTAAATACCAATATTCTTCTGTATTCATAATTTAATTGTCACACTTTAATTTCTTATAACATTCTAAATCGCTAGCATTGGAATACGTGATAAGTGACTTTGAACTGATTAGATGGGGAAAATGCTGGACTAATAAGATGATCCCCAAAATCATAAATTTTCTTGAATACGTTATAACCTTTTCAGTGGATATGTAAAGGGGCCAGATCACCAACTACTATATTTTTCTTGCAGGTTTGTGAATCATACAGCTTTCATTGATAGTTGGCGAGTTAAATAGGTCTTCAGATGACTGAACTAGACTGTCCAAATCTTGTTTAGTATATTATTCTTCCTTTTTTCATTATAGCTATTATGTAGTTCATGTGTTGTGCTATTCTAATACTTCATACTTTGATCATCAACAATTTTGAATACTGTCAACATCCCTAATACCACCCTCTTACCTTTTTTTGTCTTTGGCACCTGTGACTATACTGTAACTCCACAAATTTTATACGCTCCCCCTTTCGTTAAGTTGAATACCACTTTTTAAGCACCTCTACTTCATCCTCCAGGCCAACACCAATGTTGCTAAATACGTCTAATGACATCCCCTCCTCAAACGCGACATCAATGGTGTAATTAGAAAGTCCCTGGGTGAGTGTCTCAGTTTTTTAATTGAAATGCATCAGGGCCTTATTATAAATCAAATGACTCTATATACATGAACTCAAGACCAACAAAAAAAAAAAAAAAAAAAAAAGGTCCAGCCCAACCAAGAGGCCCAGGCCAGAAAAAAGAAAAACAAGAAAATGAAACAAAAGCAACACACTTCATTTGATATCTAAATAGGCAACTTAAGAGTCTCGAAGCTTTCGATAAAAAACCCTTGAAATCCGCCGCTTCAACTCCTAGATGGAGCTTCTACTTTGGAGATCTGAGCTTGTTATCTTCAACCTCTAGCTAAAGGTCTCTATTGTATCTCAAACAAAGAAAAGGAAAGGAAGGAGACAGATGGAAGACACCTTCCTTTTCCGGTTAAAGTTCGTCTGAGATCTTTTCAATTTTTTGAGCTTTTTCCTATACTAACTCCATGTTTTGTGCTAGGAACTCCGTGCTTAGGTTTGATTTCACTTCAAGTCATCTAATATTCTCACAGATGTTGTGTTAATCGGGTACCGTGAGTAAAGCTAAAGCAACAGTAGTAGTTATATCATTCGTGAGTGCGGCTAACTCCCCATGAGGTAATTGTATATTTTTTCAATGTAAAAGATCTCTTGATAACTAGTAATTAATTTCGTCTATTCACTTTTTTGGGGTGGAAAATGTAATGGAGGGATAGAATCACTGCACTAGTTTATGCTCTTCCAATTGAATTATTTGGACTCTTAGATTCGTTGATTTGTTTCATAGATTAGTTAGATGATTAGTTAGATGAATTTAAACAACCTCTTCCATCATAATGAACCTACAAGAGATTGATATCACACAATACGAAAATATGCCGTTTAAATAAATTGACTAAGCTAGAAACTAGACTATGATGAAGGAACTGTATCTATTTGGCTTTTGCTTCGATTGTGACTTTGTCAGTGTTGAGTAGTGTATATATACCTTGAATGTTGAGTTTCTTGTATTGTTGGTGTTTTGGACTCGTTGCTCTCCAGTAAGATTGAGAATGAAATTTGGAGAGTACTTAGTCTCCTGATATGTATATCTTCAGTCCGGTTCACTTTGATCCTGAGGTCCGATCCTCAATTGAGGAATTTCCTGTTTATCTAGATTTAGGATCTTTTTTTCCTCAGTAGGTAACTCTTGAAAGTGATGAAAGTTCATTGTACCTGCAAAATTAAACACAATGTTAGTTAAAAAAATCTGTCAGCTTGTTACCATCTTTGTAGATGTGCCTGACGTGAGTCAGTCGATCCTCCTTCAATGTTCTAATCATCCTCACTTTCATACTAATGCCCCAGGGGCATTTCCATTCCTCCTCCACTATTTTTTTTAGTGCCAAGGAATCAATTTCTAAGATAAAGGGGAACCACTGTCTCATTGATTGTGCAGCTAATGTCGATTTGTTCATAGTCTTTAAACGAAATTGCTAGCACTTTTCCATGGACTCCCCACTTAATTAGAAAATACTCACAACTATAATGTCACTGGAAGGACATATATTTTGATTCTCGGGCTCTAAACGTGAGACTACTAAAGTTTGTTTTAGGTCTTTAAAATTTTGAGACCCTAAAAAATTTTAATAATAAATTTTATGATTTTAATTTCTCTTAAAATAACATTGACGATTGTAAAAAAAGTACAAAATTTATGATAAAAGAACATATCTAATTTTTTCCAGAAATATTTTAGAACTTTGAACTAAACAACTCAAACTTTATATTATTAAATATTTTATTAGTGATAATTTGTAAACATCTCTTCCACTCAGCCATATAGTGACAACTTTTCTCCTTTAGCAATTGAGCAGACATACAAAGTCATCGTACTAGTTTACTCCTAACTGCAAAATAAAACAATGAATTGTAAATGCGATTAGCCACAAACCATAAATAATGACCAAAAAGATAATTGAATCCAATTTTACTTTTTCTTAAAAGTAACTTTTATGTTTAGGCGTTATATATTTTTATTAAGATTAAGACGTGTGAATCTAAATATATATCTAAATGATTAAGATGTTGTCTCTAAATATGAACATTAAATGATTAAAATGGTTTATTTTTGAATATCTGAATGTGCATAATTTATCTATTTGTAAACATAATAAATACAATTTAAATTAAAAAATAAATTAAATATTAGAAAAGTATAAATTTTATAAAATAAAATTATTATCTGATTAAAAAAGTAAAATAATTATATTTGGTAGTCATAGTGGTAATGGTTGGTGTTAGTAGCTAGTAATGGTGGTGGTGTTCTGTGATGGTGGAGGAGATTGATGGTGTAGCAACTGGTGTGATGGTTGCGGTTGCTAATGGTGGTGATGATTGTAATGGTGAAATTGGTTGATGTTAGTAGTTGATGTTATTGATGGTGGTGACATAAGAATATGTTGTGGTAGTTGGTGGTAGTTGGTGGTCGAGCTAGTTGTGATAGTGGAGGTAATTGATAGTAGGGAGTAGTTGTAGTGGTGATAGTAGCTAATAGTGGAGGTGTTGGAGGTGATGGTGTAGTTGTGACAGTGAATATAATTATAATGATGGAGGTGATAGGTATGGTAGAGAGTAACAATAGTGATTGACAATGGTGGTGTGATTGTCAATGGTAGTTGTGATGGTAGATGTGATTGATGGTGGTAGTTGGTGCTTAGCAAACAATAGTGGTGGTTGACAATGGTTGAGGTGGTTGTGATGACAATGGTTAGTGGTGGTGACTGATGACTATGGATAGAGTGATGGTGAAAATTATGTACACAAAATACCTCTTGATGATATTAAGAATTTGTTCATAATCTTAATAATTAAGACTTATTCCGACTAAATTAGTGCTTAAATCTTATTGGAAATAAATATACTTAGTAATCTGACCTTCATTAAGTGCAAACAAATGCGACCTTAATAAGTCAATACTTCATCCAAAATTGCATAACCCGAAAGTGACAAAAATATAATATGCAAATTGAATTGTCATTTCAGAAAGTAAAACAAATATCCGTGATTATGCCTTCTACATGCCTTAAGAAAAGTATAATCTTTGGATTATGCCTTAAAAGAATCTTATAATTAAGACTTATCCTTAATTTATCATTATTTTGGGAGAGGGGAGAGGGGGTAACAGAGAGGCAAGAGAGGGGGCTGAAGGAGGGAACAAGAGTGATTTTAGGGTTCAATTATAACTTGTCATTATTTTAGGCCTAATGTATATTTAGGGGCATATAGTCTAAAGTTGAGCAATTTACATTTTTAATAGCCACATTATGTCTTTTCTTTTTTATTTGTGGCCCAATTAATGTCAAGTCCGTAACTAATATTTGATAAAGAGTAGATCTCGTTTGTACAATGACTATTTGATGGACATACCATATGAAGTTTAAACCTCTAAAAATTGATTCTTCCTTTGCCCACTAGGATTACGACATATTTCTATACAATTCCATCGTTGATGGCAGTGGTAACTTGAAGTTAGGTAAGGGGTGAAAACCAATTTTGCAACTAACGCTTCTGCTCTCCTCTGTAATAATGTCTTCTGAACCAGGTATGTTTTCTACAATGTCTCTTTAGATTATCATGTTCAAGATTTTTCTGTACATTATGTTTAAGTTTACACTAATTAGCTAGTTCATGGATTTAATGTTTACTTCTAGGCTAGATTTTTTCTATTTATTCCAATATGCAATAACATTTATGTGTTAATACTAGGGCTAGAGACATATTTAATTTTCACCTCAATCATCTCAAGTCTCCTCTATCTCTATTCTCATTGAGAACTAACTAGAGAAGCTATTTTCTATCATGTGTCATTTATCATGACTTCAAGATAGACGAAATGTACTAATAAAGATATATATATATCTTCACAAGGAATAATGGTGAATGAAAGCGAGAACAAATCTTGATAGACGAAATGAAGGACCTTTTTCATGTTGGAATCCTATAAGCAGATCGCCTCACAGCAATGCAAGATCTGCATCTCCAATGTACTTAAATGATTCTTCCAACAACTGGGACCTCTCAATGAGCATCTCATGTGACGCTTCATTTTTCGTCTCTAACTTCTTGAAGCATCATCATTGCAAAATGTCTCCTTACCTCAAAATTGGTTACCTCCTTGTGCTCAATAACCCATCGACAATCGTCAGAACTTTATGCAAATGTCACAATCAAAATTCACAGTGAAACCTTTCTTTGCTTCATCTTCTGCCAAAAGACTTTCAAGCTATTAAACAGTTTTGAAATGCTATTTAACTTCTTCAGCATTACAAGATACTGAGAGCACCTGAAGGATACAATATGTTTGCTTTATCCTTTATCTTTCATTCTCAATCGATCTTTCGATTTAATTAAATACAACTTCATTTTATCTACCAAATCATATAAAATAAGATGCAAATCAAATAACATATTATGCAAATATTCAATATACTCTCTATCACATACTGCTTTAATGGTGTCGTCCTTCTTCACTGGAAAACTAATTGAAAATTCAAAATATGGTTGAAACAATTTTCTCATTAAACACATATACTCAGTAAAATCACTCATAGTGTTCCTGATAATCCCATAGATTCAATTGATTATATACTCAATTCTAAATTACGGGATAACTCAACCACTACTACCTCGTGTACAAATAGCAAAATATCATTTAACGATGATAAGTACTTAGTAATGTTGCACCTTGCGATCCCAATGGCCTATATTATAGCCCCTATACTACTCCAACAAAAACTACACAAAGGATCATCAAGCCCAACAACCCCTCTTAGTAGCTTATAAAACTCTAACACTATTCGATCACAATCATTGCATGTGTCCTTAGGTAATTTTTTCTTCAATGAATTAATAAATGTATGAATGGATTCATCAGCAATGAATTTCTTGGCATTATTTGAAAACAAATAAAGCATTACTAGAGCTGTAGGAGCCGATGAGGAGATGAATATTTGAAGGTGTTGAGTGGCTTTTTCAGTATTATCCATTGGAGTCGTTGTGAGAAACTGTTTCAACATCCTTATGATATGATATGCGTCTGAAAGAGTCGAATGATCATTGCTTATAAAAATATCAAAGACTAGTGAAACTAGGTAAGCAATGAGTTGCCACGCCTGAGGATGATATGTGCTCTGATTCAACCAACAAGTTGCATGCTCTCATCATTCTATGGTTCTTTTAAACATAGTTGATTGATTGAGATGTCATAAAAAAGGTTACAAATATAAATTGATCACTTAAAAATGCTTACAAATCCACGCCAGCTTAAAAGACAAATTCAAATGGGACAATAGATGTCACAAACTTAGTTTCCTCATATCTTTGATGATCATTTTTAGACTCAAATGTGGTAATAGGCTTAGCTTCTAAAGGAGGACATTCAGCCTAATCTGAAGAAGCCCCATTATCAAAAGTAACAAACCATTGTAAGTCCAATCTATCATAATTAGAAGTAACTGTGATCCATGAATCATCCCTATCAAAAGAAGAAGAATGAACCTGAATAGGTGATATATTCAAACCCAAATTCACTTCTTTCTGTTCATCTTCAACCTTACTGGAATATTCTTTTATCAAAAAATCACCAATTTTTTTGATAATTTCATCGGTTTTTTGAGCTTGATGAGCAGGTGAATTTGGGGAAGACTCGATTAGGAATTTTCAAGAATCAACAGGTGAAGATTTATTTTTTAGGTTCTCCACAACATGGGGTTCCATTAAAATGTAAAAAAACAAATAAAATGGAAATAAAAAAATGAGGGTATGAACTAGGGTTGACGAAATGGAGATATATTTCCACAAAATTAATGACATATCCAGATTCAAATCCACTTAATAAACTAGGATTTATGAAATAGGTATATCTTTTTACAAAGTTAACGACATATAGAACCCAAATTCACTTCATAAAGTAGGATTTTGAAGGATTTATGTGCACCTACACCGACACCAAAATTCTTTCCATAAATTTTTGTGCCTCGAATTCCAATAACTCAAAATTATAGGTGTCGTCCTTCAAGTATGAAAAACAGTTATTTAGCTTAGAATTTTTGATAGTTTTACAAGATATAATAAGAAAAGAAATTAAAAAATTATATGTCAGAAAAAAGAACTTCAATTCACACAGATGTAATAAAAAATGTTATTGTTAACCATACTTGCATTAGCAAAAATTAAGTAATTAATATTCAATAAGGAGTAGGAAAAATGAAGACATCATAATTATTTTCTTTTAATTTATTAGTTAATGCTTTAGTTGATGCAGGAATGTAGGGGAAAAAAAAGCAAAAAAAATATCTACTTGCAAGAATCAGTAGGTAAGATTCTTACAAGAATCAATGGAACCCCACGTTGTAGAGAACCTAAAAAATAATTTGCACTTGTTGATTCTTGCAAGTAGATAAAAAAAATTCTCTTTCTTTCCTACATTCTTGCATCAACTAAATAATTAAAAGAAAATAATTATGATCTCTCCATTTTTCTCCTCTTCCTTATTGAATATTTATTACTCAATTTTTGCTAATGTCAATGTGATTGACAATAGCATTTCTTATTGCTTCTGTGTGCATTGAAATCCTTTCCTCTGACATATAATTTTTAACTTCTTTTCATATCATATCTTGCAAAAATATCAAAAATTCTGGGTTAAACAAGCATTTCTTCATACTTAAAGGATCACACCCTCAATTCTGAGTTATTGGAATTCGGGGCATAAAAATATGTAAAGCAATTTTTGGTGTCGGTGTAGGTGCACAAAAATTCTAGTTTATGAAGTGAGTTTGAATTTGAATATGTCATTAACTTTGTGGAAAGATAGCCCCATTTTATAAACTCTAGTTTAAGAAGTGAATTTAAGTTTTGATATGCCATTAAACTTTGTGGAAAGATATCCCCATATCATAAACTCTAGTTCATACTCTCATTTCTTGATTTCCATTTTTTTATATTTCATGAAACTCCATGTTATGGAGAACCAAAAAAATCAATCTTCACCTGTTAATTCTTCCAAAATCTTAGTTGGCTATTTTCCAATTTCACCTAATTATCAAGCTCAAAAAACTGATGAAATCATCAAAAAAATGGCAATTTTTCAATAAAAGAAGTGAATTTGGGGTTGCATATGTCACCTATTTAGGTTGAACCTTCTTCTTCTTATTGGGATGATTCATGTCACAGTTACTTTTGATTCTAATCCATTAGACTTTCAATGATTTGTTGCTTCTGATAATGGGCCTTCTTCATATTCGGATCGATGGAGTCCTTTACAAGCTAAGCCCATTACCACAATTGAGTCTGAATATAATCATGAAAGAGATGAGAAAATTAAGCATGTGACATCTGTTGTCCCATTTGAGAATCAGTCTTTTAAGCTAGTATAAACTTTTAAAAAATTTTAAGTGACCAATTTACACTTGTAACCTATTTTTATGACATCTCAATTAATCAAATATGTCGTAAAGTAGATAGAATGATGAGAACGTACAACTTGTTGATCGAATGCGCAGTGCTGATCATCCTCAGGTGTGGCAACTCATTGATGACTTAGTTTTACTAGTCTTTGATATCTTGAAAAGCAATTATCCTTTGACTCTTTCAGACGCGTATCATATCATAAGCTTGCTGAAATAATTTCTAGTAATGTCTTCAATGGATAATATTGAAAAAGTCTCTCAACGCCTACAAATATTCATCTCCTCATTGACTTCTACAGATTTAGTAATACATTACATGTCTCCAGATAATGCTAAGGAATTTGTTGCTGATGAATCTATTCGTACATTTATCAATTCATTGAAGAGTGAATTTTCAAAGGACATATACAATGAATATGCTCGAATAGTGTTAGAGTTTTGTAAGATACTTATTGGGATTGTTGAGCTTGATGATCCCTTATGTAGTTTTTTTGGAGTAATATAGGGACAATATTAGAGGCCATTAGGGTCGCAAGGTACAACATTGCTAAGAAATTATCAACATTGAATGGTGTTTACCTATATGTACCTGAGGTAATTGTGCCTGAATTATCTCGTAATTTAAAATTGAGTATGACATCCATTAAGTCTATGAGATTATCAGTGAGTATTGTGCATGATTTTACTGAGTATATGTCTTTGGTGAGAAAATTGTTGCAACCACCTTTAGACTTTTCAATCAGGTTGTCCTTGAAGAATGATGGAACCATGAAGTAGTGTGTGACAGAGATTATATTGAATGTTTGCATTGTATTTTATCTTATTTGAATCTTATTTTATATGATTTTTCAGATAAAATGGAAATGGAAATTGAAAAATTGTTGGGAATGAAAGATAAAGGAAAAGGCAAGCCTATTGTATCATGTAGGTGCTCTCAGTATCTTGTAATGTTGAATGACTTAAATAGCATTTCAAAACTGTTTAACATCTCTGAAGTCTTTTGGCAGAAGATGAAATAACAAAAGATCTCACTGTGCTTTTTAATTATGACATTTGCAAAAAAAATTAACGATTATTGGTGGATTATTGAGCACAAGTAGAAAATCAATTTTGAGGTAAGGACACATTTAGCAATGATGATGCTTCAAGAAGTTAGAGACAAAAATGAGCAGTCATATGAGACGTTTATTGATAGGTCCAGTTGTTGAAAGAATCATTTGAATATAATGGAGATGCGGATCCCACGTCATTGAGAGACAATATGTTTATGGGATTCAAACTTGAAAAAGCTACTGGGCCTAGTGTGTTATGGGAGTAGTTTTTTGTTGGTATGACGAGAGATCTTCAATCCTCAAAATGTTCTCTTTGTTTCTTTCCCAAATGATCGTAGAAGGTTTCTCCCAAATTCAGGTAAGCTTTTATTGCCTTTATGCACATATTTATGTGACTTTCTGCTCTCTCTTCAATTTATAAGGCTCCAAGTTACACTTGATATGGAAACAACATCATACTTTTTACTCATCTAATGAAGAAAGGCTGCATTAATAATACTTGAATTGTGCTGCATATGTAGTACTTTTGAGTCATGTTATCATTTTTCTCCTCGTCAAGATATGTATTGTCTTGTTATAAATTTGAAGTATATTTAAATTTGAATTAAATGAAAAGATTAGAACATCTCATAATGATAGAAGATTAAGGAATAATATGGTAATCATCATCGTCATCATATCATATCATATATCATATTAAAAGTAAAAAGCTCCAAAGTGCTAAGTTGAATTACCGTTAATTTTACTCCTATACTAAATTAAAATATTATTATTTATTTAATTAAATAATAAAAATTAAATTTTAATTACTTAATTATTCTTTGTATGAGACCTGAGTTGTATGTAATGACTAATAAGTTATTATGAGACTTGAATGGACAACAATTAATTAAAAATAGACACTAAAAAGAATTAAATTGTGAACATTAAAAAAGAAGACTTGAATGCCCTCACCCTTCATTGGATTCAATGAATTGAAACGTGCATATGGCAAACTATCAATTTTTTCATTCACTGTTTGTTCCTTTTTGCTTTCGACAATTATCACTTATTCATTCATTTTAACCTTTTTATTTTATTTCTTTCACTTATAATATAGATATTAAAACTTTTCCAAATCATTCTCAATTGGAAAAGTTCTTCTTTTTTGATAAAATAAAATATTTTTTTTCATTTGGCATACATGCTTACTTTTTTAAAAAAAAAAGGAGGCCAAAAAGGCCATTTATTAAAAATCAAATTATTTACAAAATCAGCAGTCCAAAAATCTACAAAGAAAAAACATAAAAGGACCTAAGGCTCAAAAGTCCAAGCTCCAAAAATGCAACAAAAAAGAAATAAAATAGCTAAAAAATAAAAATCAAAGAAGCAAATTAGGAAAGTGAGATGAAGAGTCTAGAAAGGCCCTTCATCAGAATTTCGAACCCACTCATCTTCTCAACCCCTAAACTCTATAGCCATGTTCTTGACCTTCAACAGATGAGCTCCGAGCTAAGGGGAAGGCTTACCCCTTTCCTGGTTGATACACGATCCAGAGATAGAAAAAGCTTGGTAGGATTTCACTAGAGACACTTAAAAATCTCACAGGTGCATTGAACTCCACTCCAAAGAAGACTTCTTCAAATCTTTTGGAAAGATCTGATCATCCATTGACAAGGTAATAATGTTTTCCCCTCGCACACACCTTCACGAGTTGATAGTGTAACTAATTGCAGCTTCCATTTTCTCTGCAGGTTGAACTTCAAAGAAGCTAATACCACTTCTAAAGTACATAAAAAAACCCACAGGTTCATCATAGTATCAACCTCAAACCCTTAGATCTGTACTAAATGAGCTAAAAGAAAAATTAATCAACCCCATTGAAGTTTGAACTATGATATATGTTCAGGAATATCTCTGTATCTTGCTTTAGACTATGCCCAATGTGTAAGTACCTTTTGTGTGATGAGTTTTGCATTGTATTGTGAATATTTTTTTTGACACCTTTTGATCCTGAGATTAGGAATCTAACTCTTTTCTAGATTTATGATTGCTTTTCCTTATGAGGGTACATCTAAAAAATATGTATATGAAATATTCAGTGTACCTACAAAAAGAAAGCTTGATTAGTGAAAAACTCTATTGGCATGTTCTCTTCTCTAAGAATGTCATCAACTTTCACATTCCTATCAGCCTTCAACCTATTTATCTTTTTCGCCTCCATCACAATACCCTGAGGAACTTCCAAAATTCCATCTAGAACCTTTGTCAGTACTAAAGAGTCAGTTTCTAGCATTACATGCAATAGATTCTGAGAAATGCAATATTTCAGTCCCATTCTCAATGCTACTATTTCAGCCATTAAACTTGTCTCATCTTCTAGTCTTCTTGTTTCAGCAAAAATCAAGTTACCTTTTCTATCTCTTATACAAAATGCAACAGAATAGGGGCCAGAATTTCCTTTAGATGCCCCATATGAATTGCATTTGTAAGACCCTATCTTAAGAGGGTTCCACTAGATCATTTTATAGTCAATAGTAGGCAAGTACTCCTCAAAGAACTTCACAATCAAAGGTCATGTATTAGGAATAAACTTCAGCCATGGATACCTATGTTTTGCTAGCATGTGAAGATTTTTGTTTACGTCCAATACTATGGCATTATAAGACATCCTACCCCGCATGATATAAAATATTTCTCCTCTTCCATATTTTCCATAGAATAAAGACTGCCATTGTAATGACCCTTCTGGTCATCTATGAGTGTCCGCCTTTCTTATACCGTTAGAGCTTGCCTGTAGTGGTTCCAAGTCATTTATGGCTTGCTAGGATTGGTAGTTCAGTGCCCGAGCCGTTTGTTTGGTCTTTTTGTCCATTCTTGGTTTTAGAGCTTTTAACTTTGGAAATCATTGACTTCAGTCAACACTCTTGGTGAACGTGCTTGGAATCAAATTTTGACAGTTCCGTTAGCTCTGGAGCGTGGACTTTGGTCTAAAGGGACCTTTGGTCGGGATTTGAGAGCTTTTCAGCTTGGAATTTTATCTCCTTCAGTGTTTTTAAGCCAGTTAGGCTTGTTGGGTTGACTTTGGTCAACATTCAGAGAAGACGTCCTCGGATGGAAATTCTGTCAACGTCGTTAGCTCCTGAATGTCGAGTTTGTGTTAGTTAGTTGGTTGGTTCAGGTTCCGGATGAGTCGGGCTCATTTTGGGTGTTTGGTTGGCATTAGCTAGTGTTGACATGGGTCAACATTCTTCAAAAATGACCTCGTATGGAAGTTTTGTCAATTTTGTTGAGTCCGAAATGTCGTTTCCACTCTAATAGCACTATTGGTTTTTGAGTTTCGGGTTCTATTTGTGTTTGGAATGCCCCATAGAAGTTTTTGGTTGTTGCTGGTTTTTCTGCTTTTGGTGTCCTTCAACGCGATCGCGCTCCCTTAGCATGATTGTGTTAGCCTATGATTTCCCCTTCAGCACAATCTCGCTCCTTTAGCATGATTGCGATGGTCTGTGACTGTTCCTTCAGCGCAATCGCGCTCCTTTAGTGAGATGGTACTGACCAGCGACTAGCAGCTATAAAATTCTTTGGCCTTCATTTTTCCAGCATTGTTCCTCATATTTTTCCAACCCTAAAACACAAATTCTCTCTTCCAAATTGCTCCAAATTAGTTCTAAACCTTGGAGAATTATTTATTCATCGATTATCCATAGTTCTTTGATTCTTGGTAAGCTTCTTCCCCAACTTACTTCCTTTGTTTTCTCAAAATCCACCATTGTTGCTCTTACCTAAAGCTTGGATTTTTATGGTGGATTCTGCTTCCTAAGCTCGTGCATGATCGTGGGTGTGAAGAATTCTTCGTCTTGGCCTAAATCTCATCGTTGTGGTAAGTAATTCTTGCCTAATTCCCGATTTTTCATTCTTGAAATTCTATCTTTTATCTCCATCTCGAGCGGGCTGTTTTGGAGCTCATTTTATGTTCGTTTCCGCTCAAATTTTGAGCATGTACTCCTAGGATGGTAAGGAACGCATGTGTGTTTTTCATTTCTGGTTTCAGATTGTGGGGCCCACAAGCTCGTTTGTGACCCAGATTTCAACCCGATTATGTTTATGGAATTATGGGTATCGCTAGTCTTATTTTGACATATAAATTATTGTATTGATAGTGGTTTCACGAATTGGAGCTTCTCAGAGCAGTTCAAGCCTAGACGACGCCATCCCTGTAGCTATTCATCGGATGACAGGTAGGTTATGGCTTTCCCTACCTAGACTCTGCGTATATAGGCTATAACTGCATTAATTAGCCTCTTTGGGTGGGTTGTTATAGGTTGGTACCCCAGACATTGTCCGCTTTTTTCTGTCTATTTATTTCGTACGTTGATTATAGTATTCGTATCAGTATTGTATGTTACCTTTGTGGTCCTTTGTGGCCTTGTATTGACTCTGGAACATAGATGGTGGGTTATTATGGAATGTCCGCGAGTCTCGGGTATAGAGATATCCTTTTAGGCTGGTTATGTCTACTGAGTAGTTGTTGGGCCTGTGCAGGGCTGATAGGAAATATTTGTGAGCCGCTGGGCTAATTTATATTTTTGTGCGAGCATATCATCCATGAAAAAGGTTTTCCCTGAATGTTTTACTTTGGTTTTGGCTGCGAGCTACTATAGTGGTTTTTCCTAAACTTGCATGGCCTCGGGGGCCCATTTTTGGTATAATCTAGTGATGACATGAGATTTTGGATGATTTCACACTGATTTCCTACTGATATTAGGCTCTGCTGAGCAGAGTACTAGCCCTGATTTTCTACTAATATTAGGTTCTGCTGGGCAGAGTACTAGCCCTAATTTTCTACTAATATTGGGCTCTGCTGGGCAGAGTACTAGCCCTGATTTTCTACTGATACTAGGCTCTGCTGGGCGGAGTACTACACTTGATTTCGTACTGATACTGGGCTCTGCTGGGCAGAGCACTAGACTTGATTTCTTACTGATTTAGACCCGGATACGCTCTAGGCACATTTTGAGAGGGTTATTGAGACTTTTATCATTGATTTAGACCCGAGTATACTTCGGGCACCCTTTGAGAGGGTCTTTTGACATTACTACTACTATTTTATACCCGATTCAATTTTGGGCATGTACTTCGAGGCTTTGGTTCACTAAGATTTCATGTTCATTACTGTATCTGGTCAGGGACCTCCATGGGCCCTCTGTTCAAGGACCTATCTAAAAGCGAAGCATGCCGGAAGAGGGGTATACGGCGTAGGATGAGGTATAGCGGGTATGTCCCACCATGGGTCCTCCTCCCAGTGCGCTGGGCGTGCTGGGGAAGGTGCATACAGAGTTAGTATTACCGGTTCTACCATTATCATTATCATGCATATTTCACTCGCATTCCACCCTTATTTGCTGTGTGTTTAGTGTATGCTCCGGTTGTATGGGCGGCCGGAGGGTTTGTTTTCACTTGATTGCGTTCCTCGATTGTATGGGCTTCCATTGGGACTGTAGGTAGTTTAGATTACACTTGACGCTTTATAGTGCTGGTTATGGTCCTTGTTTCTTGGTGACTTAGCAGTTATTAGCTTGTTGAGGCTCCGATTGTGGGATTTTGATTATTGGGACGGCTAGGGAGTCCTATCTTATTGAGGCACTCTTGTGTGGCCTTCTGAGCAGAGTGTGTGTTTCTGGTTCCATCCTTATGAGGATTTGAGTAGTATCTCTTGGTTATTGTGGTTTAGTGGTCCCATCCTAGGTTGATTTTTTTGGGGTTGATCTCTGTTTATATTATTTTTGAAGTTGGATTCGTTGTATGTTTTCCTTTAGTATATTGATCCCTTTTTGAGTATGTGAAGTTGCTTACTTCCTTCCTTTTACTCAAGGTTACCGGTATACCGCCATGCTTTCTAAACTCTCTCCTTTTATATATACTATTGTTGCAAGGATTCCAGGTACGTTCTTCTTCCTTTCACCTGCGTTTCTGTGATTATGTATCTTCTATACTAGCATTATATGCTTATAACTCTTGGTTGTCTATTTTTTGTGCTTGCTCTTTGTGCTTCTTCCTTGCCTCTGTGACAGTTTTCTTGCTATCTTCTTATTACTGTTTTTATATCTTATATGCGCTCAGTCGGCCAATGATGCCTACTGAGTACCCGTTGTTTTGGTGCTCATACTACACTTCTGCACTTTTTGGTGCAGACATTAGTTGAGCTTTCTCTATTGATCGAGTTGGAGACTCGTGCAGCTTTTGGAAATTCAAGACTAGGGTGAGCGCCTGCCGGTCAGGGCTTGTCCACGTCTCATCTTTTGTACTGATACTCCTTATAATTTTGGAGATAGATTTATATTATATTTTGTCACTTCTAGTACTTGTATTCTATTAGAAGATTCAGTACTGTGGATACCAAGTCTTGGGGTTGGTGTAGTTTTCTTTATGTATATATTCGGGTTATTTGCTTTTGCATTGTCTATCTTTGCGTTCTACTTCCGCTTATTTCTGCCTATTATGTGTATTGGTTAGGTAGTAGCCCATTACTATCTATTCTGGGCTACGGGGATTGGTTCGCCTACTAGGGGGTTGTAGGTGGCATTATGACCTGAGAAATCAGGTTGTGACGGCTTAGTATCAGATCTCTAAGTTCACCGGTGTCATGGTACAGAAGCAAGTGTCTATGTAGAGTCTCGCGGATCGGTATGATGATTTTTGTATCCTATCTGCGCGAGGCTACAGGGCATTGTTAGGAAAAGTTTCATCTTCTTAGCTTCTTATCGTGCGTTCCTGGATCTATTGACTTCTAAACTTTGGTTGTTTCATTCCTTCTCAGATGCCTAAGATGAGTTCGACAGCGGGGGATGTCGAGGCTTCAGTGCTTCCATCAGCACCAGGACTTCAGCATGAGAGTTTGTCACATCAGATAGAGGGTGTGTGCAAGCCCAACCTTCGATTGGATTTATAGCTACTCAAGTTCTTCAGGGCACCGTGGCTAGGACTCTGAGTCCTCCGGTGGGTATTTCAGTACCCGGTTCTACAAGCAGTGCTTCAGCTAGGGTTGAGCTACCAGTTCTTCAGCAGGGTTGTCTGTCAGTATTGGAGTATGAGGTGAGATTTCATGACATGGTTAGGCATACTGTTAGGGCTATACCTTTAGAGTTTGATAGGGTTCAGAGCTTTGTTCGAGGTTTGATTTCACCGCTCTGTTTGGCAACCGAGCATTTGGTTACAGTTGGGATGACCTTTCTTCAGGTAGTGGATCATGCTTGGGCTATTGAGGGTTTATGTTGTGAGGCTTATGGAGGTAGTGCTATGAAACGCCATCACCAGGATAGTTCTCGAGGTTCTCAGACTCTAGGTAGGGGATTCTCCACCAGAGATAGGTTCCACTACTTCTTATCTACCAGGTCAGTTTCATTTGCTCCACGGGTTCCAGAGGGTGTTGGTACAGGACCTGTTAAGAAGAGTGGACATGGTACAGGTCAAATTCTTCGAGGTTTGCATTCAGGTTGTGTAGGTCATGATGGCCAGTCAGGTTCAGCGAGATCTTCCTTCCCGACTTCTTTCCACGGGTTTTGCTTTCAGTGTGGTGAGTATGGCCGCTATGTTAGGGATTGCACCACGATTGCGTATTCCAGCCGGCGTAGTTGTTATGATTGTGGGTTAGTTGGACACTATTCTAGAGACTGTCCCCGATGAGGAATAATAGAGTTTTTAGCTTCAACTACTCAGCCCAGAGTTAGATCCCGTCAGTCTGATGCCTTTCCTGGTAGGCCAGAGGTAGATATTCCTGAGATCATTGCTCCAGGTTAGGTTTTTGCTACATTTGGCTTACGGTAGTCCTGCTCGCATTGCGATTCTATTCCTTGTGTCTCTTAGTTTCTTATATGCCTACCTGCTATTTGTTTTGTTGTTTGACTACTTAAAATGTAGTATCTTTGCGTTGTTTTATTGGTAGTTTATTCCTTAGTAGTGGATGGGGATGAGTTAGCCTTGTGAGGTGTTTACCCGAAGTTGTAGTTTGTGGGTAGTTCTTGTTAGTCTATTTTTGGTTGGGTTCGTTTCCTATTTCATTGTGGCTCTAGACCTGTGATTGAGCCTTCCTTGTTGAGCGGTCCTAGATGGTTGTTGTCTAGGATGTTTCCTAGCTTTTGCTAAAGGTTCTTGTATTGGTTTGATGTGATACCGATAGTTGTGCTGGAGTTGAGATTTTGTCTTCAGATGGGAGATGTCGGTTATGCTAGTGATGCTTGGTTTGGTTGTGTTTTTGGGTGATTAGAATCAACCCTCTTTATTTGGTTTGTTTAGGAGGTTGGAAGTTATGTGGGTTGTTCCCATAGTCTCCCTCAGTTTCTTGTCCGGTTGGGTTGTCTTATCATTTTCCTCGGTTCCAGTTTCAATGAATTTCGATCGTAGTCCTCTTGTGAGCCTTTGATTGTGGCATTGTTATTGAGTTTGGCTTTGGCATTTTCGACTAAGTGTTGATCGTAGCCTTATGGTTGAGATGTATTTGTAGCATTCTGGGTGAGTCGGGGCATCCGGCCTATTTTCTCTTGCCTTGTTGAGTTTTGACAATGTAAGTTTTGGAGCTAAGGGAATGGCTCTAGGTTCTTATTTTAAGAAAGGAGTTTGTAAGGTTCAGTATATGCTACAGAAAGGTTTTGTTGGGTTGAAAAAGGAGGGAGATGACTCTTGTTTGTGCTTATGTGTTTTAGTAGTTGACTGAGAGATTGCTTTGGGCTATGGGTTGGTGACTTGGTTCGACCGACTACAGATTGAAGTGACTTTTTATTCGATGGTTCAAGTTTTTGTAGCCTAGTTGGCTTCAGTTCCTAAAGGTTCATTGATAGCATATGGGTTCGACAAAGGCTTTGGATGGTAATTTTAAAAGTTGGGTTTCAGAATTGTGGGCTATAAAACTACTTCGGATGGTTCGTGGTTTGTTCTTTTCAGTTGCAGCTTCTTGGGTTGGAAGGCATGGAGCTTGGGTGACTTAGTTTCCCCATTTTAGTGGTGGAGTGACATTTGGCCTTGGACACCTAGTCCATGGCTAACATTTGAGTTAGGATGGACATTCTAGGTTTTGGCGATCTCCTAGATAGTACGAGGTTCCTTCTTTCACGGTTGGATAGACTCAGCGGTGTAAGTTCAAGGTTTAGTAGTGGTGTATGCTTTATGTGATCAGGTTGTGCGAGTTGATACTAGCGAGGATATTTTGAGTTCTATTGATACTTAGAGACTGGTGGTCACCATTAGTTTACTGAGAATTTGAAAGCTTGTTTAGTTATTTCTTCTGGAGTTGTTTCTTATGTGGGGTTCCAGTGTTTGTTAGACTCGGTCATTATAGACTGGAAGTCTGGTGTGTTATATGCCTTGAAATGGTTGGTTGTGTGTGGATGCAGTAGAACGGTTGAGTCGAGCCAAAGAGGTGAGTTGATAGGTTATGCATAATTTCTATAGCTAGATGATGACTTTGGACTCCAAACACCCTTTCCTTTTCTTATGGGGTGTCCTCGCTTGATATTCATGGCATGGTGGACTTCTTCCCGAGGTGAGCTTGGTAAGACGACTTCAAATCAAAATAGTGTTTGAGTATTCAGAGTTACAGCAGTATTCTAGAGTTTAGAGCTTAGCTAGTGATTTTGAGCTTCATGGTAGGCTTACCACACTCCTTGCAGAGGCTTGGTTTTGGTTTTGGTCTGTTGGGCAGTTTGCCCTGGTTCATTTGCTTCTAGTTGACTCAGACTCGGCATGGTGCAGTATTTGGGTTTGTTCTACAGTTTGGAAGTTTCTCCGTCAACATAAGGTGTTCATATATGCCTTTCCTAACTTGGGTGTGCAGACTTCAGTTGGATTCAGATAGGTTGATCAGAGGTTCAGTTAGCGAGTTTGGTGTTGGCGAAAATGTTCTTCCATTGCTTGATGGTAAGTCGGGTCAAGTAACTCGAGTTTTCGAGGACCTGTTGCGGGTTAATAAGTTAGTGTTTTGGGTGGATGGCTCTTCTGGTAAATTTAGTTGTATATCTGAAGGTTCGAGTTATGTGTGTTTGTCGCCTTGCTTCTCTGGTTTCAGTGTTGTTTCAATGCTTTCTGGTTGAGAATCTCGAGGTTTAGTTTGGGTTGGAAGATCTTTGGAGTTTTAAAGTTTATGATTAGAATCTAGCTTGGCTAGTAATAAGTTTAGGCTTGGTTGCTCTCTTTGGTTCTTTTCTACTGGGTGTCGTCCGGTCGAGGAGGCTACCGGGGGTGTCGAAGAGAGTAGTGCGGGCTTTGTATCTTCTATTCTTTTAATCTTTAGTCTTTCCTTCTTTCCTGACTTTCAGGGATGAAAGTCATTTTAGTAGTGGATGATGTAATGACCCTTCCGATCATCTACGCGTGTTTGCCTTTCTTGTACCGTTAGAGCTTGCCTGTAGCCGCCCCAAGTCATTTATAGATTGCTGGGACCGATAGTTCGGTGCCCGGGTTATTTGTTTGGTCTTTTTGTCCATTCCTGGTTTAAGAGCTTTTAACTTTTAAAATCATTGACTTCAGTCAACACTCTTGGTGAACGTGCTCGAAATTGAATTTTGACAGTTCAGTTAGCTCCGGAGCGTGGACTTTGGTCTAGAGGGACCTTTGGTCAAGATCTGGGAGCTTTTCGACTTGGAATTCTCTCTCATTCTGCGTTTTCAAGCCAGTTGGTCTTGTTATGTTGAATTTGGTCAACATTCAGAGAAGACGGCCTCGGATGGAAATTCTGTCAACGCCGTTAGCTTCAGAATGTCGAGTTTGTGTTAGTTAGTTGGTTGGTTCAGTTTTCGGATAAACCAGGCTCATTTCAGGTGTTTGGTTGGCATTAGCTAGTGTTGACTTGGGTCAACATTCTTCCGAAACGACCTCTTATGGAAGTTTCATTGACTCCGTTAAGTCCGGAACGTCATTTACACTCTAATAGCACTATTGGTTTTTGAGTATCGGGTTCCAATTATGTCCGAAATGCCCTGTAGAAGTTTTTGGCTGTTTCTGGTTTTTCTGCTTCTAGTGGCCTTCAGCGCGATTGCGTTGGCCTGTGATTTCCCCTTCAGTGCGACCGCGCTCCATAAGGGCGATCGTTCTGGTCCGTGTTTTTCCCTTCAGCGCGATCGCGCTCCTGTAGTGTGATAGCGCTGGTCTGTGACTGTTCCTTCAGCGCGCTCGCGCGATAGCGCTGACCAGCGACCAGCAGCTATAAAATTCTTTGGCCTTCGTTTTTCCAGCATTGTTCCTCATATTTTTCCAACTCTAAAACACAAATTCTCTCTACCAAATTGCTCCAAATCAGTTCTAAACCTTGGGGAATCATTTGTTCGTCGATTATCCGTAGTTCTTCGATTCTTGCTAAGCTTCTTCTCCAACTTACTACCTTTGTTTTCTCAAAATCCACCATTGTTGCTCTTACCCAAAGCTTGGATTTTTATGGTGGATTCTGCCTACTAAGCTCGTGCATGATCGTGGGTGTGAATAATTCTTCGTCTTGGCCTAAATCCCATCTTTGTGGTAAGTAATTCTTGCCTAATTCCCAATTTTTCATTCTTGAAATTCTATATTTTATCTCCATATCGAGCGGGCTATTTTGGAGCCCATTTCATGTACGTTTCCGCTCAAATTTTGAGCATGTGCTCCCGGGATGGTAAGGAACGCATGCGTGTTTTTTGTTTCCAGTTTCAGATTATGGGGGCCACGGGCCTGTTTGTGACCCAGATTTTGACCCGATTATATTAATAGCATTATAGGTATCATTAGTCTTGTTTTGACATATAGATTATTGTATTGATAGTGGTTTTGCGAATTGGAGCTTCCCGGAGCAGTTCAAGCCTGGATGATTCCATCCCCATAGCAATTCGTCGGACGACATGTAGGTTATGGCTTTCCCTACCTAGAATCTGCGTATATAGGTTATAACTGCATTAATTAGCATCCTTGAGTGGGTTGTTATAGGTTGGTACCCCAATCCTTTTCCGCCTTTTTCTGTCCATTTATTTTGTACGTTGATTGTAGTATTCGCATCAGTATTTTATATTACCTTTGTGGTCCTGTGTGGCCTTGTATTGACTCTAGAACATAGATGGTGGGTTATTTTGGAATGTCCGTGAGTCCCGGGAATAGAGATATCATTTTAGGTTGGTTATGTCTGTTGAGTAGTTGTTGGGCCTGTGCAGGGCTGATAGGAAATATTTGTGAGCCGCTGGGCTAATTTATATTTGTGTGCGAGCATATCTTCCATGAAAAAGGTTTTCCCTGCATGTTTTACTTTAGTTTTGGCTGCGAGCCACTATAGTGGTTTTTCCTAAACTTGCATGGCCTCGGGGGGCCCTTTTTGGTATAATCTAGTGATGACATGAGATTTTGGATGATTTCGCACTGATTTCCTACTGATATTAGGCTCTGCTGGCAGAGTACTAGCCCTGATTTTCTACTGATATTTGGCTCTGCTGGGCAGAGTACTAGCCTTGATTTTATACTGATATTAGGCTCTGCTGGGTAGAGTACTAGCCCTGATTTTCTACTGATACTAGGCTCTGCTGGGCAAAGTACTACACTTGAATTCCTTCTAATACTGGGTTCTGCTGGGCAGAGCACTAGACCTGATTTCTTACTGATTTAGACCTAGATACGCTCTGGGCACCTTTTGAGAGAGTTATTGAGACTTTTATCACTGATTTAGACTCGAATACACTTCGGGCACCCTTTGAGAAGGTCTTTTGAGATTACTACTACTATTTTAGACCCGGTTCAATTCTGAGCATGTACTTCGAGGCTTTGGTTCACTGAGATTTCAGATTCATTACTGTATGTGGTATGGGACCTCCATGGGCCCTCTGTTCAAGGACCTGTCTAGGAGCCAAGTGTGACGAAGGAGGGGTATACAACGTAGGATGAGGTTTAGCGGGCACGTACCACCATGGGTACTTCTGTCGGCGCGCCGGGCATGCTGGGGGAGGTGCATTAAGAGTTAGTATTACTGGTTCTATCATTATCATTATCATGCATATTTCACTCATATTCCACCCTTGTTTGCTATGTGTTCACTGTACGCTCTAGTTGGATGGGCGGCCAGAGGGTTTATTTTCACTTGAATGCGTTCCTCGGTTGTATGGGTGGCCATTGGGACTGTAGGTAATTTAGATTACGCTTGACACTTTATAAAGCTTGTTATGGTCCTTGTTTCTTGGTGACTTAGTGGTTATTAGCCTGTTGAGGCTCTGGTTGAGGGTTGGGAGGGCGAGGGAGTCCTATCTTATTGAGGCACTCTTGTGTGGCCTTCTGAGCAGAGTGTGAGTTTCTGGTTCCATCCTTATGAGGATTTGAGTAGTATCTCTTGGTCATTGTGGTTTAGTGGTCCCATCCTAGGTTGATTTTTGCGGGGTTGATATCTGTTTATATTATCTTTGAAGTTTGATTCGTTGTATGTTTTCCTTTAGTATATTGATCCCTTTTTGAGTATGTGAAGTTGCTTCCTTCCTTCCTTTTACTTGAGGTTACCGGTATACCTCCATGCTTTCTAAACACTCTCTTTTTATATATACTATTGTTTCAAGGATTCCAGGTGCGTTCTTCTTCCTTTCACCTGCGTTTCTGTGATTCTGTATCTTCTATACTAGCATTGTATGCTTATACTCTTGGTTGTGTATTTTTTGTGCTAGCTCCTTGTGCTTCTTCCTTGCCTCTGTGAATGCTTTCTTGCTATCTGCTTATTACTGTTTTTATATCTTATATGCGCTCAGTCGACCGATGATTCCTCTTGAGTACCCGTTGTCTTGGTGCTCATACTACGCTTCTGCACTTTTTGGTGCAGATATTAGTTGAGTTTTCGCCGTTGATCACATTGGTGACTCGTGCAGCTTTTGGACATTCGAGACTAGGGTGACCGCCAGTCGGTCGGGGCTTATCCACATCTCATCTTTTGTACTCATACTCCTTGTATTTTTGGAGACAGATTTATATTGTATTTTGTCACTTCTAGCACTTGTATTCTATTAGAAGCTTATGTACTGTCGATACCAAGTCTTGGGGTTGGTATAGTTTTTTTTATGTATATATTCGAGTTATTTGCTTCCGCATTGTCTATCTTTACATTCTACCTCCGCTTATTTCTGCCTATTGTGCCTATTAGTTAGGTAGTAGCCCATTACTAACCATTCCGGGCTACAGGCATTGGTTCGCCTACTGGGGAGTTGTAGGTGCCATCATGATCTGAGAAATCGGGTCATGACAGCCATAGCTTTGACAAAGGCTTCAGGTTAGAGGTACACTCTACATACCACCATTTATTAATAGTATCTTTATGCTGAACAAAAGATCCTTGCACACCAACTGCATCAGCAAAAAGCCTCCAATCCTCCTAGCCATAGGACAAGAAATGAAAAGATGTTCAAAAGTCTCTAACACAATTCCATCACAACATCATCATTGTACATCTTCAGCCCCTCTGAATTTCATTTGAACTTCCCCAATAGGTATCTTATTTTTGCATAATTTTCAAAAGAAAACAATAGTTCTCAAGTACTCTTCACTAAAAATAATTCAGAGCTATTCAACATCTACCAAGGTTTATCTAATTCTTCGGTGCCCTCCACAACCCCAATCTCTTTTTGGATATGCAAACAAATCTCTTCAAGAAACATCTAATGTAATAAATCTTCATTCCAGGCACTTTGTACCATCAGTTGATTTAACTTGTCCACACTATAATTGTTATCATTAGAAACAAGAAGAAAGTAATGCAGTACCCCTAGTTGAGTCCAATTGTCAAACCAAATGCTAGAATGGCCACATTTAGGTTTCCACCAAATCTCCTGATCTATAAATTCTCTAGCTTCCAACATATGCTTCCTCAATTATGAACCCCCCCACCCCCTACATTCCACCACTTAGGTCTATGCCTTTTACAATACTTGTCCCATATAAAATTAGTCCATAATGATTTTTTAGTTCTGAAGATTCACCAAAGCTTAGTATATAAGGCTTTGGACACATCAAACAGAAATCTACACCCTAAATTGCCTTCTTCTTTAGGTAATAATACATCAGACCATGACACCTAATGCTTGTTTCGGCCCTCTTCTTTAAAACTTCAAAAAAATCTGGCAAAGATTTTGTGTAGATCTTGCAACACACATTTAAGTGGATTTATAGCTGATCACAAATAGATAGGAATTCATTGGAGAACATTACTTATCATCACAGCCTTACCACCAAAAGATAGAAGCCTCCCTTTTCAGGCCTGCAATTTTTAAAACCTTCTTCATGAGCTCTGCAAAGTATGTGTTCCTTTTTCTAGCATGACCAGTAGGACATCTAGATAGGTTAAAGGAAATTTACCCCTCGAAAAATTAGTACAGTCTTCCACCTCCTAAATGATTGTACCTGTAGTCTTGTAGAACACATAGAAGGAGCTTTTCTCCTTGTTAATCTTCTTGACTGTGTCTGATAATCCCTTAGAGTTTTCATGATCAATTGAAGGGGCTTTTTATCAGTAGAACAAAATATGATAGTTTTATCAGCATATGCAAGATGATTAAGATTATCACTCCACTTAGGCATTTCAAAACTCCTGAAGTCTTTGTTATAAAATAAATAATTCAAACTTCTGGATAATACCTCTGCAGATAGAATGAAAAGAGCTAGAGATAAAGGATCTCCTTGCTTTACCCATCTTGATGAATGAAAAACCCCATGAGCCTGACTATTGATGAGAATAGAATACCAGTTATAGCAATCAATTTCCAAATTTTGTAAACTGTTACTCTATTAAATCCCATCTTCTCCAAAACTGTAACTAAGAAACTCCAATCAACTCTTTCATAGGCCTTTTCCATGTCACGTTTGATTACTACATTGACAAGATTACCTTTTCTTTTGATGTTAGCAATATTTTTCTGTGCTAATAAACATTCTTAGTGATGCTCCTTCCTTTAATAAACCCTGACTGATTCTGAGAAATAATATTTGGCAATAAGTTTTCAAATCTTTCATAAAACACTCTAGAAATCACCTTATTTTAGAAATTACTCAGAATAATAAGTCTCATACCTAAAAAAGGTTGCACTATTTCTTTCTTAGAAAGTACCAAATTAGTGTGAGTAATATACATTTATAATGTGCAGCGTATAAAGAAAGCCTCTACCACCTTAACAATTTCACCAATTATATCTCAACAATTCTGATAAAAATGACATGTAAAACCATCTGGACCACTTGAACTATCCACGTTAAGCTCAATACCACTCTTTTGATTTCAACTTCTATAGGGAAAGCATTAATGATGTCGTTATCTTCTTCATTAACCAGAGTAGGAACATAATTTAGTAAAGATCCACAAGTGAATTGATCCTGACAAAGGTTAATGGTTTCAGCAGCAACCTGATCAGTCCCTTCTTGTCACGACCCAATTTCTCAGGTCATGATGGCCCCTACAATCCCCCAGTAAGTGAACCGATCTCCGTAGTCTAGAATGGTTAGTAATGGGCTACTACCTAAAGCATCACGCACAATAAGCAGAAATAAGTGGAAGCAGAGTTAAAATAGAACAATGAAAAAGCAAACAACCTGAATATATACAAAAAGGAAACTACACCAACTCAAGACTTGGTATCGATAATACATGAGCTTCTAATAGTGTACAAGTGCTAGAGATAACAAACATGATATACAATTGTCTCTGAATAAATAAAGAGTAACAGTTCCAAAGATGAGGTATGGTCAAGCCCCGGTAGGCAGGAGCTCACCCTAGTCTCGAATATCAAAAAGTTGCACGAGAATTCACGCGATCAACAGCGACGGCTCACACTAGAATCTGCACCAGAAAGATGCAGAAGTGTAGTATGAGCACCAATTGCTAAGCAACCGGTACCCAGTAGGCATCATTGGCCGACTGAGCCCATATAAGATATTAAGGCAATAAATAGCAGATAGCAAAGAAGCAATCACAGAAGCTATAGAGAAAGCGCACAGAAACTAGCACGAATAGAAGTCAATGAGAATACAAGTATGCTATGCTATCCACAGAAGAGATATATATAATACAGAACACAAGTGAATGAAGAAGAACATACCTAGATCCTTGCAACAACAATATATATATAAAGAGAGTTTAGAAAGTTGGTGGTATACTGGTAACCTCAAGTAAAAAGGGAAAGAAGGGAAACAATTAAACATACTCAAGCTAGAAGCAATATACTTAATGAAATCATGCTAAAAACCCAACTTCAAGATAATAACAGACAGAAATTTACCTCACAAGTATAACCCTAGGATGGAATAAGTTATACAACAAAGAAACGAAATCCACTAATCAGCACCACGATAAAGGATAGAATCTGCTAACCCACAACTGCTCAGAAGTCCACATAATCAGTGCCTCAACAATATAGGACCTATTAATCCATAAACGATCACAATTCCAAATAAACAGAACCTCAACAGGCTATAAACCAATAATCCACCAATAACTGAAGGCCACAATAAACTCTAAAAAACATATAAGCAATATAATCTGCCTACAGTCCCAATGAGTGCCCATACACTCGAGGAACACAATTAACTGAAAACAAACTCTTCGGCATCCCATACTATTAGAGCATACACTGAGAACACAACAAACAATGGTGGAATCCGAATATAATATGCATGATGATGTGATATGACGGAACTGGTGTGATGGTAACCCTGTATATACCTCCTCCGGTGCTGATTGGCCCAGTAGGTAGGATCTATGGAAGGATGGACCCCATATACCTCAACTACACCATACATCCCTCATTTGGCACTCGCAGTACTTAGCCCCTAGTCTAGATCGGTAAGGTCCATGGAGGTCTGTGACCACATACTAGAATCCAAAATCACAATGTATAACTGCCCGGAGTGAATCCAGGTCTAAATCAATAATTAGAATCTCGGAGTACATGCCCAGAATCTATCCGGGTCTAAATCAGTAGTAGTAGTGTTAAAACCCCAACAAAGGGTGCCAAGAGTGCATCCGAGTCTAAATAAGTAATCAAGTGTCAAAACCCTCACAAAGGGTGCCCAAAGTGTATCCGGGTCTAAATCCAAAGTAAAAATATATGTCAAGCGCTAAGGCACAGCCAAGTTTAGTATTAGTGTGAAAACAGCGATAAAATTATCATAATATCTCCTTTACCCAAAGAAGATCCATAAAATCAGTTCCAAATTACTTTTATAATCATTTTACCGAAAACGGGCCCTCAGTGCTATGCAAAGTTTAGAAAACCATTTATATTAGGCCCAAAGCCAAAACATTAGTAAAACATGCAGAAAATTCTTTGCATAAATGATATGATCGCAAAAAACAATAGCCCAATGGCTCACAAACAACAAATCAGCCCTGCATAGGCACAATCAGCTCTACAACATAGATATCCAGCCTAATATAACATTACGATGTCCGAGACTCACGGACATTCCCAAATATCCCACCATCTATGGTCCAAAGGCTTATAGAAAGGCCACACGGGGCCACAGGGGTAATATTACAATACTACAATGAGTACTACAAACAGCGTAATAAATAATACAGACTAAAGAGATGGACAAGGTCTGAGGTGCCAACCTAGAATAACCAACCCAAGTATACTAATTAATACAGTTATAGCCTATATACGCAAAGTCTAAGATAAGAAAGACTATAACCTACTTGTTGTCCGATGACTAACTGCTAGAACAACTTCGTCTAAGCTTGAACTGCTCCAAGAAGCCCCGAATCGTGAACAAACTATCAACAACATATTCTATGCATCAAAACAGAGCTAATGGTACTCATATTGCTAAAAATTTAGCCAGGTCAAAATCCAAGGCAAAAGTGGGTCCGTGGGGCTCACAACCCGAAACCAAAAACAAAAATACGCACAATGATCACCACACTCCTATGAGTGCATGCTCCAAAATTGAGCGGATTTAGCCAAAAATGAGGACTCAAAAAAGCCCGCAAAGTAAGAGGATTTAAAGAGGGAAATCAAGAAGAATACCAGAAAAAGAGGAAGAATTCACCTACCATGATGAGATGAAGCAAGCCCACGGAGTGAAGTCCTCGCAATCACGAACAAGCAGACCCAAAATCGAGCAACTTCAACCAAGAATTTCCCCAAGCTTTAAGAAAGTTCATCAATGGAGTTTTAGCTATGGAGAACAAGCTTTTAGGGAAAAAGGTGACTTACAAAGCGAAGAGGGAAGCAAGATTTAGGTGCCACTTGATGAATCCCCAAGCGAAGAACTGATTTGGAACAAACTTTAAGGAGAGGGAATGAATTTAGAGTGAGAGAGCAATGGTGAAAGTGGCTGAAATTTCGACGAGGCAGCTTTATAAGTTACAGGTTGCAGATCAGCGCCATTTACGCTGCCAAGGAGCCGTTGGTGCTAAAGGAAATCACAGGCCAGCGCACCTGGTGCTGAAGGAAATCACAGGCTAGCTCCATTGGCACCACCCGGGTGTCGTTGGAACTGAACAATTTTCTGCTGTATAAAACCAGCAAAAATGAAAACTTCTACGGGATGTTCCGCGCAAAATCAGAACCCGATACTCACAAACTAAACATGCTACTAGAGTGGAAATGATGTTCCGGACCCAATGGAATCAATGAAACTTCCATACGAGGTCATATCAGAGGAATTTTGACTCAAGTCAATACTAGCTAAAATCAACCAAACACCCAAAATGAGTCAAACTCATCCGAGACCCGAACTAGCCACCTACCTAACCCAAACTCGACATTCCGAAGCTAACAGCACGAACGAAATTCCCATCCGAGGTCGTCTTCTCTGAATGTTGACCAAAGTGAACCTTACAAGTCCAACTGGCCTAAAAACATAGAATGAGAGATAATTTCAAATGCAAAGCTCTCGGATCCCGATCCAAGGTTCAACTAGACCAAAGTCCATGCTCCGGAGCTAGTGGAACTATCGAAATTTGATTCCCAGCATGATTGCTTAGAATGTTGACTGAAGTCAATAATTTTCTAAGTTAAAGCTCTAAAATAGGAAAACGACCATAAAGACCAAATAAATGGCCCAGCATTGAACTAGCGGTCCCAGCAAGTCATAAATGACTTAGGGCCGCTACAGGCAATCTCTAATAATACAATGAAGGCGAGAATGCGAGAATGACCAGAAGGGTCATTAAATCATCCACTACTAAAAAGGACTTTCATCCCATCAAGAAAAAGAAACACCAGCGACTTAACAACTATGGATACAAAGCCTGCACCATTCTCTTAGAACCCCGGGTAGTTTCCGCGATCAAACGGCACCCAACGAAGCTAAACCAAAGAAAAAATACCACAAACTCCAACTCCTTACTAGCCAAGCTAGACTACAACCTTTAACTTCGAAAACTCCAAAGGTCTATCAACCGAACTTAACCCTAAGAAGCTCAACCAGAATGCACCGACACAACACCAAAACCAATAGAACCAAGGTGATCAACACACGGAACTCGAAACCTCGATACCACAACCATGTTCACCCAGAAATCCATCAACCAAAACTCTAACTCATGAACCCATTGATCCGAAAAACCTTTTATTCTAACTAGAGTCCTTGTACCATAACCATGGAAGCTTCACACAAGTTGAACACCTAAGCCACCCTCAAAACATCAACTTACCCACCGGAGATCCATAGTTCCCTCTATACTCAACCTCGAACAATGCCACCCTCAGACTCTAACTCTAGCCAAGTCAAGCCATAGTCTGCTAGTTTCTGACACCCCAAAATACCAACCCATAATATATCCTTGGAAACTGTAGTAATCTGCCCCGACTGACCATCAACCAATGGACGAATACCTTTTCTAAGATCAACTTCTATACCTGAATCCAACTGAACCAACCATCGGAGCCCAACTACAACATGCACACAAGGGTCGTAAATGACATGGATGAACACCCAATGTCGAAAGAGAATCTCCCAACTATAGAACAAAACCAACCTCATTAAACTGTGCCAAGTCTGAATTGACTAAAAGTGAATGAACCAGGGCACTTTGCCCACGAAGACCCAAACACAAAACCCAACCTTTGCAAGGAGTGTATTAAGCCTACCACGAAGTCTGTAGCCATCAACTAAGCTCTAAACTCTAGAAATACCTTAGCTGCTCTAAACACTCAAACACCATTAAGATTTAAGATCACCTTACTAACCTCACCTTAGAAACAAGTCCACCATGCTACGAATATCAAGTCAAATTACCCTGTAGGCAAAGAAAAGAGTACTTGAAGTCCAAGGTTTCCACTTAGTTATTGCAAATCTCATAATCCCTCTACTCGCCCTATGGCTCACAACAACAGCTCTACTGTATCAGTACACGAACCACCAACTCTAAAGCATTCAATATACCAAACTTTTGGTCCACACTGGCAGAGCCTAATCAATACTGGAATTGCATACAACTGCTAACCCCTCAGAGAATCAACCAAATAAAGCCCCCAACTCTCGGAACACCAAGGCGACCATCAATCTCAAAGTATTGTTAGAATCCAAAGAAGCCCTGTTGGCCTCAATCCGCACAACCTGATCACATGTAACTCACAATCGCTGATCCTCAAACTGATGTTGTTGAATCTATTCAACTAAGGTAGAATGGACCTCGCATTGGCAAGAACACTGCTGGAATCTGAAAAGTCATACCTAGTCATACGATTAGCCAAGGAATGGATGTCCAAGGCTAATGGCCACCCTAAAACTGAGATAGAGAAGCTAAGTTGTCCGTACTTACTATCTACCAACCCAAAGATGCTACAACCAAGGAGAACTTTTCATGAACCATCTGAATTAACCTACTAGCCCACGATTCTGAAACTCAACTCTAATTTACCAACCAATGCTTATGTCGAATCCTCGAGTAGACTCATATGCTATCAAAGAACACTATAGGAACTGGAGTTAACTAGGCTCTGAATATATAGTCTGCCCAATTCGTGGAGGCTACTGATACCTGGGCCTTCCAAAGAAAATAGCAAGGAAAACACGATTGATGCAACAAATCCCTAAAGGTAGTACTAGAAAACCTACCACCTAGATCTCTACCAGAAGGAATCCTAACCTCGAATCTGTCTAAGGAAGATGCCACTGCACTTTATAGTCAGTCAATCAATTCACCAATCAAAATATACCCTCCACCATCACCTCAATCAGCTACTCGCAACCCATGAAAACACACAAGGAGTCATCTTCTCCTTTTTCAAACCAAACGAAACCTTACCAAAGATACCTAGAACCTGACAAACTCTTTCTTAGAAGATCCTGGAGTTGTTCCCTTAGCTCCCACAACTCTACTAGTGACACTCGATAAGGCAGGAAAATAATTAGTTGAATGCCCAACTCAAACACAATGCTACTATCAAAACTCAACCCAATCAGAACTAGGGAAAACAAGGAAAACAACTCATACACCTGCCAATTTCCTAAGCCAAACAATCAAAGATGGTTGATTCTAACCTCTCGAGAAAGCAAACCATTCAATGCCCACTTGTATACCCAACACCAATCTCCTTAAGACAAAGCAACTTTCCCCCGGCACATAATCACTGATACCGCACTAAACTAATGGAAACATTTCTAGTAAACACTAGATAATGTCCTAGGCAACAACCATCACTAGAAAAGAGATAACCCAGCCAATTCTAGAATCCCAATGAAACCGGAAATAAAGCCAACCAGACCTACCCATGAGTCACAACTCTAGGTAGTCATCTCTCAAGGACAACACACCCCATCCACTACTAAAAGAATCAAATTATCGAGAAATAACACGCATAAACATTACAACTCAAATAGTAATACAACCAAACAAGAAACAGGTAGGCACATAAGCATAAACGCGAAAAAGGGTAGATTTGCAAAGGGAAGCAATTAAACATACTCAACCTAGAAGCAATATACTTAACAAAATCATGCTAAAAACCCAAATTCAAGATAATAACATATAGAAATCAACCTCATAAGTACAACCCTAGGATGGAATAAGTTATGCCATAAAGAAACGAAAGCCACTATTTAGCACCATGATAAATGATAGAATTTGATAACCCACAACTGCTCAGAAGGCGAAATAATTAGTGCCTCAACAATATAGGAGCCACTAGTCCATATATGATCACAACTCCAAATAAACAGAACCTCAACAGGCTAGAAACCACTAATCCACCAATATCTGAAGGCCACAACAAACTCTAAAATAACATATAAGCAATATAATCTACCTATCGACCCAATGAGCGCTTATACACCCGAGGAACACAATCAAGTGAAAACAAACCCTTCGGCATCCCATACTAATGGAGCGTATATTGAGCATATAGCAAACAAGGGTGGAATCTAAATACAATATGCATGATGATGTGATATAATGGAACTGGTGCGATAGTAACCCTGTATGTACCTCATCCGCTGCCGATAGGCCCAGTAGATAGGATCCATATAAGGACGTCCCCCGTATACCTCAACTACACCATATACTCCTCCTCTAACACTCGCAGTATGTAGCCCCTGGTCTAGATCGGTAAGGTCCATGGAGGTCCGTGACCACATACTAGAATGCAAAATCTCAATGTATAACCGCCCGAAGTGTATCTAGGTCTAAATCAATAATTAGAATCTCAGAGTATGTGCTCAGAATCCATCTAGGTCTAAATCAGTAGTAGTAATCTTAAAACCCCAACAAAGGATGCCTGAAGTGTATCGAAGTCTAAATAAGTAATAAAGTCTCAAAACCCTCATAAAGAGTGCCCGAAGTGTATTCGGGTCTAAATCCAAAGTAAAAATATATGTCTAGCACTACGGCACAGCCGAGCCTAGTATCAATGTGAAAACTAGTGATAAAATCATCATAATGTCTTCTTTACCCCAAGAAGATCAAAAAAATTAGTTCCAAATTCCTTTTATAATCATTTTACCGAAAATGGGCCCTCAGGGCCATGCAAAGTTTAGAAAACCATTTATAGTAGGCCCGAAGACAAAACAGTAGTAAAATATGCAGAAATTCTTTTGCATGAATGATATGATCGCAAATAGATATAGCCCAACGGCTCACAAACAACCAATCGGCCATACACAGGCACAATCAGCTCTACAACATAGATATCCAGCCTAATATATCATCTCGATGTCTGAGATTCATGGACTTTCCCAAATATCCCACCATCTATGGTCCAAAGTCTTATACAAAGGCCACACGGGGCCACAAGGGTAATATTACAATACTACAATGAGTACTATAAATAGCATAAGAAATAATATGGACTGAAGAAACGAACAAGGTCTGGGGTGCCAACCTAGAATAACCAACTCAAGGATGTTAATTAATACAGTTATAGCCTATATACGCAAAGTTTAAGGTAGGGAAGACCATAACCTACCTGTCGTCCGATGACTAGCTGCTGGAAAGACGTCGTCTAAGCTCGAACTTCTCCGAGAAGCCCCGAATTGTGAACAAACTATCAACAACATATTATATGCGTCAAAATGAAGCTAACGGTACCTATATTGCTAAAATTTTAGCCGGATCAAAATCCAAATCAAAAGCAAGCCTGTAGGGCCTATAACATGAAACCAGAAACAAAAAAAGGCATGACGGTCACCACACTCCCATGAGTGCATGCTCCAAAATTAAGCAGATTTTAGCCAAAAATAAGGGCTCAAAACAACCCGCAAAGTAAGAGGATTTAAAGAGGGAAATCAAGAAGAATACCAGAAAAAGAGGAAGAATTCACCTATCACGATGAGAGGAAGCAAGCCTACAAAGTGAATTCCTCGCAATCACGAACAACTAGACCCAAAATCAAGCAACTTCAACCAAAATTTCCCCAAGTTTTAAGAAAGTTTATCAATGGAGTTTTGGCTATGGAGAAGAAGCTTTTGGGGAAGAAGGTGACTTACCAAGCAAAGAGGGAAGTAAGATTTAGGCTCCACTTGTTGAATCCCCAAGACATGAACTAATTTGGAACAAAATTTTAGGAGAGGGAATGAATTTAGATGAGAGAGCAAAGGTAAAAGGTGCTGAAATTTTGAGGAGACAGCTTTATAATTTCCAAGTCACAGACCAGCACCATAGGCGCTGCCGGGGTGCCATTGGAGCTGAAGGAAATCATAGGCCAGACCCATTGGCACTGCCAGAGCGCCATTGGTGCTGAAGAAAATCACATGCTAGAGCCATTGATGCTGCCCGGGCACCATTGGCGCTAAACAATTTTTTGCTGCAGAAAACTAGCAAAAATGAAAACTTCTACGGGATGTTTCGGGCACAATTAAAACCCGATAGTCACAAACCAAATATGCTACTAGAGTGGAAATGATTTTCCAAACTCAATGAAATCGACAAAACTTCCATACGAGTTCATCTAAGAGGAATGTTGACCAAAGTCAACACAAAACCAACCAAACACCCAAAATGAGTCTGGAAAATTCAGGACCTAAACCAACCACCTACCTAACCCAAACTGATAATGCAGAGCTAACAACACTGACAAAATTCCTATTCGAGGTTGTCTTCTCTGAATATTGACCAAAGTCAACCCCACAAGTCCAACTGGCCTGAAAATACAGAATGAGAGATAATTTCAAATGTAAAGCTCTCAGATCCCGACCCAAGGTCCAACTAGACCAAAGTCCATGCTTTGGTGCTAATAAAACTGTCAGAATTTGATTCCAAGCACAATTGCTAAGAATGTTGACTGAAGTCAATAATTTCTTAAGTTAAAGCTCTAAAATAGGAAAACGGCCATAAAGACCAAACAAATAGCCCGGGTACTGAACTACCAGTCCCAGCAAGCCATAAAAAACTTGGGGCCACTACAGGTAAGCTCTAATAGTACAAAGAAGGTGAGAATGTAAGAATGGCCGGAAGGGTCATTACACTTGTGCCTAACTACCATCAGATTTTTAGGATTCTGTTAAGAGACAACTTCTTCCTTCTACCATTAATTAGGCAATGAAAAAACCTAGTATTCCTTTCACCATCAGTACACTATTGGTAACCAGCCTTTTGTCTCCAAAATTCTTCTTTGAAATAAGGATATTGCTTCAACTCTGCCTGAGCTCTCTGTAATATTTGCCTATTTTTAGTAGTTAGAAATTCTTTAAAAAGATCTTCTGAGGTCTAAAAATTTCCTCCCTAATACTCATCTATTTGAATATGTCTCCAAACCTTTCCTTGCTCCAGATAGAGAGTGCACTTTTGGTCTTCTTCATCTTCTACTTAAATGTTATAACAATAACATTAGATTCGTCTGATATCCAATTTTTCTTTACAACATCATTAAAATCTTATTTCCCAGTCTAAAACTTTAGAAACCTAAAAAGTTTAGCAAAATTAGGAGTCTGTCCCCTACAATACAAAAGTAGGGGTGCATGGCCTGACCCAGTCCTAGCCAAATGATCCATTTTCACATTACGAAACATGTCTATGAAAGCCTGATTAACCACCAATTTATCCAATCTTTTAAAGATACAAGCTACATCAACTCTTCCGTTCCACCAAGTATAAGGAATTCCTTTGAAGCAAATGTCAAAGAGATCATAAGAATTAATATAGAAAGCAAAGTCCTCGTATTCTTGAGGAGTCACCAGAAGCCCCCAATTTTCTCTTTTACATTCATAATGACATTAAATTCTTCCCCTACTAGCCATGGAAGATTCCAGTTCTACCTTATAACATATATATCATCCCATAAACTCAATCTTTCAAGGGATTCACATTTAGCATATACTATAGTAGTTATGATTGAATTCACAGTATCTTGGAATATTAATTGCAAATTAACTATTGATCTGAGTCAGCTACAACTTCAACTTGAATATTCTCCTATTCAAAGACCCAAATTTTCCCATTCTGATTATAGTTAGTATATGACATAATCAATCTTCTTTTATACTTCTGAATTTGTCTTGTGTCTTGGAATAGTTCCACTAAAGCTACAAGAAAAAACTTGTGACGTTTGTGAAGCATTTGCACTCTAGGAAAAGAATGTTGAGTCCTCACAAATCTAATGTTTAAAAATAAAACTTTGTGTGTCATTTAAATTTGGATTTCATTACTCTTTTTAGGATCCACGCTTGTGGGCTTGGTGGCTTCTGCTTTATTTTTTGATTTTTTTTCCCTTTGCTAATGATTTTGGAGATATCCCTGCATGTGTTGAGGTTTGCTTCATATTTTGGTCATTATCTCTTTCTTCATTATCATCCACCTTACCATATTTTGATTTTGTATCACTACTGATAATACTTGCATCCTGTTTCTGATGTGAAATAATTTCATGGAAAGTTTTCATTGGGAAAATCTTCTTAAAAGGCAATATTGCTTGTGGTGTTGAATCTAACACTTGTTCCTTGTCTGCTGTAGTGGATGTTTCAACTAGCTCAGAGTTAACCACTTGAAGTGGTTGTTGTTTATGTGCCACTACCATTGACAATTTATCTACATGTTCATCTTCTTCTGATTGTGCTGCCAAACTGCTAATTCGAGGTAAATTCCTATCTACCTCCTTAACCCTCCCAACATCATCATTGATTATTTGGCCTAATTAGTGATGTTGTTCTTGTATTCCTTGTAAGTCACTTATCTCTCTACCCTGCATATCTGAAGTGATAAGATGAGGACTGATTTGTGCCTCTTGTTGGTGCTGCTGGTCTACTGAAGTATTTGATCCTATTATTCCTTATACTTCCTTTATAATGTCTGAGTCCCCCTTTCTCTCATTATCTGTGTTCATGATATGATGAATACTGGTGTTAAGCCCTGCTTGTTCATTCTTCTTTGTTTTTACTGTGTTAGTAGTATCTACTACATCATCTTCAAATCTTGTGTAAGGTATATTATCAGTGTCACCCTCATCCCCCCCCCAATTATATTTTGATCTTTTCCCCCTATATTCTTGCTGGAACTATTTCTATTATGAATTGTGTCTTTCCCTTCTTGTGACAAAATCTCGAAAGCATTATCAACAACTACTCCTTTTCTAGGTGGAGTCATTGCTAAGTCACTAAGAAATTTATCAGCATTTTTTTCCATTTTGAATCTTCTATCTGTAGGATGCCATCTCCCCCATGAACTACAAGTTTTCCATATCTTTGAACAGTCCTATAAGAATTATTTTGTTGCATATGTTCTCCCATTGAAGCTTCATTTTGATTGTTGTCATTGTACTTCCTCAACTCTGGATGCAAAATCTTACATTCATCTTCACCATGCCCTTATAGTTTGCACCTGTTACAATACTTAAGTAATAAATCATATTGGATCTTGATACTTTTCACTCTTGATTCATTTCCTTACTCATTAAGAACTTCAATCTCCAACTTGTCAGGAATCTGTGCTAATAGATATACTTGAACCTTCACCTGGGCATAACTAGGTCTTGTCTTATTTATTATAGCCATATCAAAATAAAGAGTTTTTTGCGTAGCAGATGCAAGGGAAAATATTGACTCCTTCACAAAAAAGGTTGGCAATAAGTCTAGAAAGGATATCCATGCCATAGCCTGAGTTGTTTCCTCCTCCGCCTTAATTTTGCATCATATATCAATGGTCTCATTTGGTATGTAATCCCATCCTTACCTAGTATGTAGTACACATTCTGAGACATAACATTTATAAAATTACCCATCCAGCTAAGTGTCATTAGAATGTTCCTATCTCTTAGTAGACCTATTTTACAATCACCCTTAATACCACACTGCTTAGGAATTTGAATTCTCAAATCCTCTAATTTTGTCCATAGGAGAATTTTCCAATTATAGCATATTAAAGGTCTTTAATAAGATTCATCTTATGATCCTCTTCCTCCGTCCATGTCACCCTTGGTATTCCATTATTATAAGTCAATTTCTTCATAGGGATCTGTTCATGTCCTTCTACATAGATCTGTTGTGAGGTCGGTTTCATCAAAACAACACACTTTACCTTATCCTTAGGAATGTCTTCTGTGTTTATAGTGTCCTCAATACTTATGGTAACATCGGTAGACAAATTTTTTGCCTTGGTAGGTAAATGGGTAGGGTTATTTGTGGAGTTCTTATGGTATAGTTGAGAAAAATAAGACTCTGAGGTTATAGAAAAAATCTGGTCAGCCTTAGAAGAGGGCTGACCAGTGGCCAGATTGGCCATGCATGGTGGTGGTGGTCGGAATAACTAGAGTTTGTGAGAGAAAGGAGAGTGTTACTTTCAGAGGTAGAAAATATTTTTCCTTCTTTCAGTAGGTTCGCATACATGCTTACAATCTACAACACACAGAACAAATTTATAAGTTTCACATCAAACCTAGTTGATTGATGAGTGTCAAAGATAGACTTATCACGCGCATGAAGAAAGTTGTCAAGCATATTGAATGAAGGGAGGAGGCTTGAGTAAGGTTGTCGGAGCAAAAGTTTTTTTCTTTTTACTGTTACCTTTGTTGAGTCTCCTCTATGTTTATAATTGTTCCTTTTCTATGTATATTTTCATAATTATTATCATAAAATTGAATTTGTTTATATAAATTTTATCTATGATGTAGTACTTACTTATATTCAATAGAAAATAGTGTTACCTTTGTTATTTCTATACTAGTGAATATGTGTGTCCTTCGCGTGGTTTAAAGGGAAAATCACAATATTGTTAAAAATTCCTATTACATTATATGGCGATCATAACACCTTTTTTCTCTTGACAATATAAGTTGATCAGTAATAACAATATAATCAATTAAGCAATCTTCTAGATAAAAATATAATTTTTTAAACATTCATGATTTTAAAATAACACATACAATAAAAATTGCTAAAGATGCAATATACATGAATTTAAAATTGTGTCTGATCTAGTGTACTTGATAATAGAGTTTTTCCGATAGCATCTCAAAGATTCATTGTAAAAAATACAACTTCCCAATAATTAAAAAAATAAGAAAAATAAATTTACCTTAATTCCTAATTTCTTATAAAGAAAATTTGAAAATATATCTATCATTTTAACTATGTCACTTCTATAAATAAACAAAGAAATAAAGGATACTGAGGGAAAAATCTAGAAACTCAAAACAGTTCATATTTAGCTAGCAAGTAAACAAATAGGGGTATACTGCAAAGGAAAAGTATTGAAAATTGATTTGGATTAATTTGAATTTTAAATTTTTGTTTTGCTTGTTTTTAGTTGTTGTGATATTCTAGGTATTATTAGTTTCAAATTAGTCAGATTTGTGTATTAAGTTTGGCTATTTAAAGCCCCCAATGCTTAGTAAAAAATATTGAAAGTCATTTCAGTCCATTTAGAGACATTTTCAACCACTTTTCACTACCCATATTTTAAAAAAACCAACAATGGTATCAAGAGCCTCATTGATCTTAGGGATCTGTGAGTTCTTCAAAAGAACTACCAAATCATTTTTAACCCGTAAGGGACACCATTTTTAACCCGCTAGGGCAACTATTTCAACACGTCAGGGATATAATTTTTAACCCATAAGGGCTACCATTGCCATGACCCAAAAATTAAACGGGTACTAAATAAGAGGCACATTTAATGATGCAAAAATCTATGTGTATTATTTTATGTCGGATAAAATGTAAAATATGCATATGTGTATTAGTGATACAGAGGTAGAGTACTTCCAAAGGCCGTCTTTCCATAACATCTTTAATTGAAATGAAATTTGATTCATAGGTAATGGGATGGTGAACAGTAGTACCATGTATGTCATGTTGTGTCCACTTCTTGTCTTTCAATTGCAAACACACTATGGCCAAAGCTAATAGATGTTCATACGAAGAAACTTGCAGCTTGAGCAATGGTTTTGGATTTCATCCATCAACTCGTCATTGTAAAGCCATCATAATCGTCGCTAGTTGAGTGAGTTGTAAAGATAAAATTGAAATCTTTTATGATTTCCTCCTATAATGACCCTTTCGGTTATTTTTGTGTTTACGCCATCTTTGTAGTGTTAGATCCTTCCTGTAGTGGCCCCAAGTCATTTATAGCTTATTAGGATTGGTGGTTCGGTGCACTGAATATTTGTTTGGTTGTTATGGTCGTTTCCCTGTTTTAGAGCCTTAACTTGGAAATTCATTGACTTTAGTCAACATTCTTAGTTAACGTGCTCGAAATCGAATTCCGACAGTTCTGTTAGCTCTGGAGCATTGAGTGTGGGTCTAGTATCGCTTCCTCTGTTTTCAGGCAATTTAGAGTTGAAAGTGAAACTTTGGTCAGCTTTCGATGATCGGAGCGTCAAATTCAAAATCAGACGATTCTGTCAGCTCCGGAATATTGAGTTTAGGTTAGGTAGATGGTTAGTCCGGGTCCCGGGTGAGCCGAGCTCATTTTGAGTGTTTGGTCGCTTGTTTGTTAGTGTTGACTTGGGTCAACATTTCTCCAAAACAACCTCGTATGAAAGTTTCATCGATTTCATTGAGTTTGTAACGTCGTTTCCACTCTGTTAGCATTATTGGCTTTTGAATATCGGTTTCTGATTGTGACCAGAATGCCCCGTACAGTTTTCAAAAGTTGTAGATTTTTGTTGCAGGTCAGGCCTTCAGCGCAATCGCGCCTAAGACAACGCGATTGCGCCTCAACACCTGCCATCCTAGGGTACCGTTGGCGCTGGGGTGGCGCCGTCAATGCTGGCCAATTTTCCAGCAGTATATGTGTTTGGTTTTTCATTTTTCCAGCCATTTCCCTTCATTTCTCCCAACTCCAAACATAAAAACACTCTACCAAATTGCTCTAAATCAGTTCTTGGACATGAAAAATTGTTTGTTCATCGATAATCCGTGCTCCTTCAATAGTTGGTAAGTCTTCTTCCCCAAACTTGCTCTTCTCTTATTTTTCTAAAAATCACCATTGTTGGTAAATTCTCAAAGCTTGAGAATCCTTGTAGATTCTTCTCCTATTCTGTTTGCATGATCATGGGGTCATTCAATTAACCTCCGTGGCATAATTTCTCTCGTTGTGATAAGCTTTGTTTGCTAAAATCCAGATTTTGTTCTTAAATTTCTATCTTTAAACCCTCTCTTGAGCGGGCTATTTTGGAGCCTTTCCCTTGGCCAAAATTGCTCAATTTTGGAGCATGTCTTCTTGGCATCATTGTGGTCATCGTGCTTCTTTACATTTTTGGTTTCGGGTTGTGGGCCCTATGGGCCTGCTTTTGACCATAATTTTGGCCCGACTATTATTATAGTGATATGGATATCGTTAATCTCGTTCTGATGTGTTATTTATGAATATGATAGTTTGATTCTCATTCGGAGCTTCTTGGAGCAGTTCGGCTGCGGATATCGTCTTGCCAATAGCTTGTCGTCGGACGACAGGTAGGTTACGGTCTAAAATCCCTAGACTTCGCATACATCGGATAAAATTATGCTAATTGGCATCCTTGGGTTGGGTTATTTGCTTAGCACCACATACCTTGACCGCTTTTCCATGTTCGCCTCGTTTCTTTCCTCTGTTGAGTGTAGGTTTCTTTGAAAGTTGGTATTATCACCCTTGTGGTCCTGTGTGGTCTTGATTTGACTCTGGACCATAGACAGTGGTCTATTCGGGGGTGTCTGTGAGTCTCAAACACCGTTATCGTGATTTTAGGCTGGTTATTTGTGTTGTAGAGTGAATGGAGCCTGTGTAGGGATGATAGGTACTTGTGGGCCGTAGGCCACTATTGTGATTGTATATACCATTTGTTATGCATGTAAGGGGGATTTCTAGATGATTTTTACTATAGTTTTGGCTTCGGGCCTACTATTGATGATTTTCTAAACCTTGCATGGCCTGTGGGGCTCATTTTCGGTAAAGATGATTGCAAAAGGGTTTGGTACATTTTTAATGGATCTTCTTAGGGTAAGAGAGAATAAAGGGGTGTTTTATCACTATTTCCACTTATACTAGACTCAGCGGGGCCATGCGTTAGACTTGTTTTACTACCACTTTTGGGATGATAATAGGCTTGGCGGGGCCGTGTGCTAGACCTATTTTTGACTTACTTCTTTAGATCCGGATACCCTCCGAGCATATTTACTTGAGGACTTTCGAGATGTGCGGGGAATCTAGTATGTTGGTCGGGGGCCTCCATGGACCTTGTCATTCTGGGCTAGGGGCTATATGTTGCGAGTGCCGAAGAAGGGGTATACGACGTAGTAGAGGTATACGGGTGCGACCTTCTATGGAAGCTGTCTTCTGAGCCTTATAGGACGCCGAAAGCGGGTAACATACGTTACTATTACCACACTTAGTTCAGCATATCATATCATACCATTCATTTGTGTGAGGTTCCACCCTTGTTTATTATTTGTTGCGTGTACGCTCTTATAGTATGGGATGCCGGAGGGTTTGTCTTCACTTGGTTGTGTTCCTCGGGTGTATGGGCGCCCGTTGGGGTTGTAGGTAGACTTGTTATTACTTTACCGAGCTTTGTGATTCCTTATGTTGAATTCCTATGGTAACCTGATATTGGAACTAGTATTATGTGGCTGGGTTTGGTTATTACTCCTATATTTGAGCATGCTATTGTTACTTTGTTTCCCTCCTTCTCTTTTAATTGAGGTTACTGGTATACCGCCTATTTTCTAAAACTTCTTATACACTGTTATTGCAAGGATCCCAGGTGCGTCTTTTCTTACTTTCGCCTGTGTCTGTAGTATATATCCTACTTGCTAGCCTTGTATGTTGTTTCTGTTGTCTTTCTTCTGTGATAGCTTTTGTGTAATTCTTCAGTGTTTTCGGTGACTATTTTTTTCTATTCTGTCTAGTACTGCCCTTATATCTTATATGTTCTCAATCGGTCTATGATACCTACTGGGTACCCGTTGCTTTGCAATTGGTGCTCATATTACACCTCTGCATCTTCTGGTGCAGATCCTAGTGTGGGCTATCACTGTTAGCTCATTGGAGACTCATGCGAGGAGCTATTTTGGGGACATCTCAGACTGAGGTGAGCTCTTGGCGACCGTAGCTTAGCTTTTAGGTATCTTTTACATCATGTACTCTATTACTACTCGGAGACATTTGTATATTGTATTTTGGATCCTTTTTACTCCTTATTTGTAGTACTGGCTCTATACTATGATACCAGTCTTTGGGGTTGGCTTAGATTCTTTATATGTTTTTATATATTTCTGTTATCTACTTTCTTCGGCATATTTCCTTGCTTCCGCTTACTTAAACTATTCTTTCGCTTACCTGATAGATAGTAGCCCATTACTAACCGTTCCAGGCTATGGAGATTGGTTTGCCTACTAGGGGGTTGTAGGTGCCATCATGACTGAGAAATTGGGTCGTGACAGCTTGGTATCATAACCTAAGTTTCACCGATATCATCGGTATAGGCGTCATTGTCTAGTAGAGTCTTGCAGATCGGGGCGGAGACGTCCGTACTCAATCTTCGGGAGGATACAGTGGAATCTTAGGAAATATAACTCTTTTATTGCTTATGTATCGTGCGTCTTATCCTTGATGGTTTCCTAAAATCTCACTTATTCTAGTTCATTCTCTCGCAGATGGTTCGTACGAGAGCATCGATGTCAGGCGGGGGTGAGCCTTTGACTCCAGCACCCCCGACACCAGCAATGGGCCGAAGAGGTCTTAGAGCTAGGGGTTGAGGACATCCCCAAGCAGCGGCACCTGCTAGAGCTGCTAGAGTGGAGATAGAGCCCGAGCATGAGTATGAGCCAGAGTTAGTTCCTGAGCAGCAGCATGTGGACCAGGGGGCAGCCAAGGTACCACCAGCTCCAGTACTAGCTCCAGCACCTGCTTTTGTGCTAGCTTCAGCCCCAGCTCAGTCTTCATATATTTGGGGTTTGCTATTACAGCTTTTGGGTATGATTGGAGAGTGACCTTCTGAGGTAGCACAAACATTTGCTCAGGGGGTAGCCCAGAGTACACCGAGTTCAGGAGCGCAACCTGCCACTGCGTCTCCCCATGCTGAGGTTATTCCAGTCCCATTAGTTGCACAACCTCTTGCTCCTCGCCCAGCTATGACAGGGATGAAGTAGACGGCGTTGGGTAGGTTTTTTAGATTGGCACCTCTGAGGTTTTCTCGTACTTCTGGACAGGACCTACATGACTTTATTACTACCTGCGAGGAGATGTTGCACCATCTGGGTTTACTGGAGACTCAAAGTGTTGGATACACTACATATCAGCTGGAGGGCCCAGCTAAGCTATGGTGGAGGGCCAAGGTTGCTTGCAGACCATTATCGTAACCTCCGTTGACTTGGCCTGATTTCTATGAGGCCTTTATGGCCAAGTTCTTAGCCCAGAGTGACAAAGAGCGTTGGAGAGAGGAGTTCACTAGACTTGCACAGGGTTCTATGACCGTATCAGAGTATGCAACTCATTTTTATCAACTTGCTCTATTTGGGGCCATGATTATGCCTACCGAGCCTGACAAAGTCTGTAGGTTTGTTTGGGGGCTACGGAGAGAATTTAGAGATCCAGCATAGCAATATGGGTATCGTTAGTCTCGTTTTAATGTTTTATTTATGATTATGATAGTTTGATTCTCATTTTGAGCTTCTCAGAGTTGTTCGGCATCAGATATTTTCATGCCAACAGCTTATCGTCGGATGACAGGTAGGTTACGATCTAAACTCCCTAGACTTCACATATATCGGATAAAATTGTACTAATTAGCATAATTGGGTTGGGTTATTATCTTGGCACCACAGACCTTGACCGATTTTCCATGTTCGCCTCTTTTTTTCCTCTGTTGTGTGTAGTATTCTTCATAGGTTGGTATTATCACCCTTGTGGTCCTGTGTGGCCTTGATTTGACTCTAGACCATAGACAGTAGGCTATTCGAGGGTGTCCGTGAGTCCCAGACATTGTTATCGCAAATTTAGGCTGGTTATCTGTGATGTAGAGCGATGAGAGCCTGTGCCGGACCGATAGGTTGATTATGGGTCGTGGGCCACTATTGTGATTGTATATACCATTTGGCATGCATGTAAGGGGCATTTCTAGATGATTTTTACTACGGTTTTGTCTTCGGGCCTACTATTGATGATTTTCTAAACTTTGCATGGCCCGTGGGGTGTATTTTCGGTAAAGATGATTGTAAAAGGGTTTGGTACTATTTTAATGGATCTTCTTGGGGTAAGAGAGAATAAAGGGGTATTTTATCACTATTTCCACTTAGACTAGATTCGGCGGGGCTGCGCCCTAGACTTGTTTTACTACCACTTTCGGGATGATACTAGGCTCGGTGGGGCCATGCGCTAGACCTATTTTTGACTTGCTACTTTAGACCCGGATACCCTCTGGGCAGATTTACTTGAGGACTTTCGAGATATGCGGGGCATCTAGTATGTTGGTCGGGGGCCTCCATGGTCCATTCCATTACGGGCTAAGGGTTACATGTTGCGAGTGTATGAGGGGGGTATACAGCGTATTAGAGGTATACGGGTGCAACCTTCTATGGAACTCGTCTTCTACACCTTATAGGACGCCGAAAGAGGGTAACATACGAACTATTACCATACTTAGTTCAGCATATCATATCATACCATTCATTTGTGTGAGGTTCCACCCTTGTTTGCTATTTTCTGCATGTATGCTCCGGTAGTATGGGATGTCAGAGGGTTTGTCTCCACTTGGTTGTGTTCCTCAAGTGTATGGGTGCCCGTTGGGACTGTAGGTAGACTTGTTATTACTTTACCGAGCTTTGTGATTCCTTATGTTGAATTCCTATGGTAACCTGATATTGGAACTAGTATTACGTAGCTGGGTTTGGTTATTACTCCTATATTTGAACATGCTATTGTTACTGTGTTTCCCTTCTTCTCTTTTAATTGAGGTTACGGTGTACCACCCATTTTCTAAAACTCCTTATATACTGTTATTGTAAGGATCCCAGGTGTGCCTTTTCTTACTTTTGCCTGTGCCAGTAGTATATATCCTACTTGTTAGCCTTGTATATTGTTTCTATTTTCTTTCTTCTATGCTAGCTTCTGTGTACTTCTTCATTGTTTTCGGTGACTATTTGCTTCTATTCTGTCTATTACTTCCCTTTTATCCTATATGTGTTCAGTCAGCCTATGATACCTACCGGGTACCCGTTTCTTTGCAATTGGTGCTCATATTACACCTCTGCATCTTTTGGTATAGATACTAGTATGGACCATCACCGTTAGCTCATTAGAGACTCATGCAGAGCTGTTTTGGGGACATCTCAGACTGAGGGTGAGCTTTTGGCGACCGGAGCTTAGCGTTTAGTTATCTTTTGCATCATGTACTCTATTACTACTCGAAGACATTTGTATATTGTATTTTGGATCCTTTGTACTCCTTATTTGTAGTACTAGTATGGTACCAGGTCTTTGGGGTTGGTTTACCTTCTATATATGTTGTTATATATTTCTGTTATCTACTTTCTTCGGCTTATTTTCCTTGCTTCCGCTTGCTTAAATTGTTTTTCCACTTATCTGTTAGATAGTAGCCCATTACTTATCATTCCAGGCTACGGGGATTAGTTCACCTACTGGGGGGTTGTAGATTCCATCATGACCGAGAAATCGGATCGTGACACCTCCCTAGATTCTCTGATGATTTTCTTTTCCATAACAGCGGGATGACGATGATGAACCACTGGCACATGATGATGCACATGATGTTTTTTTGGGGAAATAATACTTAGATTCTCTTCTCGAGTTGGCCTGGATATGATAATTTGGGCATGTACATTTTGGCACTTTTTGTTGTCCTTTTCCTGGTTGTTCTCATCGAATTTCTCTCTCATAGCAATTATATTAACAAGAATGTTGACAACGTGACTGCTGGACTTCTTCAGATAACCTTGTATGGTTTGATAATTGGCTTGGCTTGTGGTAGACTTCTTCAGACAACCTTTCTGAAATGAACTTATAAAGAAAGTGTGATATAAATTAAATAGGAGGGATATATTTTTCTCATATGTATGAGATAGTTTAAGTAGTTCCTAATACTAGGTTGATGCCTGTAAACTTGAAAATGTGAAAAATGATATTTATCTTTTCTTTCCGTCCTACGTTGCGTACTTTGTGGAGCATATGGTCATCCTTGGCCTTTTTGAAAGTTACAATAATGCTATTGTTCTTTTTTTGAGCGACAATTTTTTATACGTTCTATTGTTAATATTTGGATGTGGTAGATTTGGAAGTTCACAATAGGTTTCTTTAAATTAGAGGATATTTTACTCTATAGTTTGGACTCTAATTAAATGTTATAAATTCATAGCAAATAGAGTTCACATTATATGCTGAGAATTAAGCTGAAGTAGTATTATAATTCTCCTTGTTGGAACAACACATTATTATCTTCTTCTTTTTTTGTTCTTTTTCTTCATGGAAGTTTTATAAAGGGGAAATTAAATAAATTTGTTCGTGCAAAGATGAATCAAAGATAGGGAGAGAGATGGTTAAGAATTATTATGGGCCATTAACAAGCTCAAGAAAATCGAATTAGATTGTCTGTGTAATTGAAATTAAAGTTCTTTTGCAAACAAATTTTGCATTTCAGTTACTGTGGTTACAAAGATGTAATTGGTATTCTAATACTTCGCATTTAATAATCATTGGAGGCTCAAAGATAAAACCACTAAAGCATTTGTTGTACGCCCTGAGGAGTTAATGACCCCCAAAAATATTACATATTACTTCTATTATATGTAGTAATTTGTATGTGTTTGCAATTTATGACTTTGTATATAAAGAGTCGAAATTGTATTATATAAATTAGAAAAGGTTCTTTCAAATTAATAAAATATTATCCATTTGTTGTAATATAAGACTTTGGTTCTTGTTCTAAATAATTTTATTGGTAGATAGCAATCTTTAAGTAGTGTGATTCAAAGTTCTATAAATTAAACAAAGCAACGTTCTATTGTTATTTAACTAAAAATTATAAATTTAAAAAGAAAATTTACTAAATTTCTAATGTCGTGACTATATAAAGAAATAGTTAATTTTTTTAAAATATTCATTGTAACTTTGTAATACATATAGTAGCAATTTTCTAGTAGTTATAAGAGGACTTTTGCAGAAAAACTAAAATTAGTTATGACTTGAGATTATGAAATAAAAACTTGATAATACGAAAAAGGGATTTAATGCATTTATTAATATATCGTTATATAAGAAAATTATAAAATTTTATATTAGAAGGACTTGAAAATGGTATATAATTCTACACAATATATATTTTTTAAATTATAATAAATTAAAAGGTTTCATTTCTTATATGTTAGTTTAGATTGTTCAAATAAGTAAACAAACTATATTAAATTTCAATTTCTCATTAATTAGTATATATACCTACCCGATTGGTTCTATTTTTCTTGTTCCCATATATTTGTTCTCTTTTTCTCCCATTCATGATTGTTTGTATACTATTTTAAACTCTACTTTTCTAAATTTATTGTTTTTATTCGCTAATGAAAATAAATATTTGAATGAATTAATACTTGAAAGGATAATTTTATAGCTTTGCATCTAAAAAGCCTAGAAGAATTCTTTTTTAAAAAAAAATACTTGAGTTTGATCATTTAGAATATTTATGATTTCTTATTAAGTTTTGGCTTAAGACCACAGATTATATTGTGTCGCCCCTGTTAATCACATTGCATAGATGATGCATGTTGAATGTTAAAGAGTAATCTCCGGGCTGTCTAGGAGCATGATGAGTAGAAACTGAATGAGGACATGGGATTCCTTTTACCTTTTTAAGAACTTTGGCTTTTTCTCTGTGTGTACACTATTGATATCAAAATTCATTGTTGTTATAGATTAGGCAAGATATTAAGCATGAATTTGACTCAAAACTCAAAAGCAGTTTTATCTTAGCCCTTAATCAGATTTCAATTGCTTGGGACTATACTATTATTGGAGCATCTAATGTTACTCTATTCTTTGTCCTGTTAAAAGAATGTTTATTGTATTCTTTGTTTCTGTCGAGTTACTGTTGGAACACTTGAGTATGCACCAAAAGATAGTTCATATTGGAGTGTCTATGGACAATTAAAAGGAGTAGTGGCATGCAATTGTTAAACGTATGGGAAGAACAAATGGAAAATTGAAAAGTATTTTGTCAATATGGAAGTTTCTTTTAACCACAACAGTCAGCAGGAGGGGATGTATAAGTCAAATGTGAAAAATCTGGAAACAATTAAGGGGCCAATAAGAAACTAAAGTGTTTGGGAACCAGAAACAAATGGAAAATTGAAAAGTATTTTGTCCATATGGAAGTTTGTTTTAACCACAACAGTCGGTGGGAGGGGATGTGTCAGTCAAACGTGAAAAGCCTGGAAACAATTCACAGGCCAGTATGCAACTAATGTGTGTGGGAACCATAAAGGAGCATACCTAGGCTACGTGTTGTGTTTTAAAATGGACTGCATATGAAGTTCAAATGTATATGCCGAGCTTTTTATTAAGGGAAGGTTGAAGATTTCGAAAAAAACAACCTTGCAAAATTCTATACGGAATAACGTATTATAAAAGTAATGGCTTAATATTTTAGAAAGAAGAGTGTCATCAACTTTATGTTGTTTTCAAAGAACTGACGTTGTGAAGGATAAGGAAGACGGGATAAGCGTTAGGAAAGGTTAATAGGAAAAATTAAATGGGACAGATTTACAGAAAGGTTTATCGTACCTAGATGGTGTGTCAATTGTGGAGGTTGGTGCTGCATAATTTGAAAGCCTGTGATGGAAGATATTAAATATCTATTATAGGGGAGGGGGGTGAAAGGGGACAGTACGACAGCAAAGTGTATGAGAGTTTGAAACCGCAATACCTGGTTCTAGTGCACAGGGTCTTGATGGCGTTTTAATTTTCAGAACTTAAAAGATGGTGAAGGAAAATTGTTACTCTCTATTGAATAATTTGTTAAAAAGCTGAAACAGGGAGATAAAGAAGGAGACAGAAGGGCGGTAAAGTGTGTGAGATTCAGAAAGCGTCATACCTATTTGCGGTGCAATGTTTGTTGCCGATGTTCTGCAGAACGTCAAAGCGTTTGAAGGAAAATTGTAACTCTCTAGGGTAGAAGTTGGTAAAGGTTGAAACAGGGAGTTCCGGAAGGAGTTTGAAAGGGTTGTAAGAGGAATAGGGAGAAGAGTGTGTCAACATGCAACAGAGATTTGGTGAAAGGGTTTGTGTCGCACATGTTGAAGTAGAGGTGGGGAAGCGGCGTTTTAGATTGGAGGGGCGTCAGCAAAAGAAGGGAATTACATGGAAAAAATCTGTAAAAATAGAAAAAGGGAATCCTCGCTTGTTGTGGCACCATGTCACCGGGCTGAGGATACCCGAAAGAAAACAACAATTCATTATTTAGTGAACCAATACCACATTCAACAAAGAAACTACAATTGAAAAATTAAAATTACTAATCAGGTCAAGTGAGGGACATATTTGATAGGAATTTTTAATTCCTCTTCACTGATCTGGAATTTCTGCGAGGAGCTCTATTCGAGAGCAGAGGAAGCAGAGGCTCTTATCAAAATTGACCTTTTGGCCATTACAATATTACAAACAGCTTCTTAATTCTTTGCAGAAAGATTTTCTGCTTCTTAAGTTTCCGTTTATGGCTATTATATACATATTCAAACACAAGTGATTAGTCATTGCGCATTAAAAAGCTACTAAATTCCGCAGTTCATTTTAAACACAAAAGTGCAGCAAAAACTCATAAACATCTGTTATTTTCTTTCCAAAAGAACCTGTAATGTAACTCATTATAAGAAGCTTTCAAATTTCACCATCGTGCAAATTAGATCAGTCTATGAAGATTTGAACGCAAAATCAGTGATACTGATAAGAAAAGTCAAATTTCAACAGTGAAAAGTAGACATAAGGCATGGTTCAACAAAAGATAACCTTAACTTGGCTTTGTCTGGATAGACACACCTATGTACCAACATAAATGCATATGGTTGAGATGATGACGGCAAGTGACTTTGATCTCATGCTGGCCTTTACTTCGGCTACTAATAAGGGGGTTGGGGTTTGACAAATTCAGACTGGGGCTTCGCGCCTATGTAGTAAGAAAAACTCTGAGTTTGACGTTGAATAGCCATAGTGAGTTCATCACCAGTGGCATAAGCAGAGGAGGCATATGGGGTGGGGAGAAAGGCAATTTACCTCACTTCTTACAATTCCAGTTGAACCCGCAACAAAGCCAGCGTTGCTTTCGTGGGATCAACTGCTCGTTTTCGATATAGAACTGGATAATCAAAAACTGCGTCTCTTTCTTTTTTTTTTGGAATCGAGCGAGATGATAATTCATTCATTGACATTTATGTTGGTTTATAGGCGTGTCTATCCAGACAAGATAGTGAGAAAAGGTTATCAAGTACTACAAATGCTTGTGAACCTTTTAAACAGCCAGTACATTGACCAACAGGATATAAGCAGTATCAATTATTTGTCCATGCTAATAGTGACTTTTTGTTGTTGTGATTGGTGTCATTCGGTCGATCAAATTAGTGGGAAAACAAAAACCAAAAACAATCAAATCCCTGAAAAATTTAAAGTGAAATACAGTATGAAAAATCAAACATAGCATGACCGAAATATGAGCCGCCAAGTAAACATGAAAAGAATATGTTAATATTAAAGGGAAAATAGAGATTACCTATTGAGCAAAGCAACACGAACATATATAAATTCTCTCTGAGAAGGAAAATAGAGATTTACCTACTGAGCGAAACAACACAAACAGAGATAAATTCTCTCTGAGAAGGAAATTTCAAAAGAAATCCAAAACAGAAAATGAAGAAGAGGAAAAGAGGAAGGTGTTGAAGGAGATTTACCTGGAAGAGAAAGATGGGTATGGTCATCAAGAGATACTGTTAGACAGCGATTTTAGAAGAAGCAATTCTCAGGGGTTTTACCCCTTTCGACATAGCACCGGTCTGGGAGTGGTGACACTGTTAATTTTTAACTAAAGCACCATTTTTGTTTGAAATTTTTTTGAAAAAAGATAAGTCTCATTCCTATTTTCCTAGGGCGACATGTAGGCGGGCCTAGGATTCTCTATTATATATATACTAGTGAAATTACCCGCGCTTTGCGCGGTCGTAAAAGAAATGTTAACTTATTCTTTCAAATTCTACAAAAATCGAGTTAGAGCAAGCTTAATGTAATTCGTTCGACTCCGTACACAATGTTTAGAAACATATAGAAATGCCAAATATTATCAATAATAGACTCCACCAACTTCACATAATTCTCCAACTCCCCTTCTCTATTCACTTTCACACAATCAAACTCCTCCATATGCTTCACCCCCTCCCGGATCATTGGCAATTCTCACAAGCAAAGTCTCTTTAGTCTCAATCTTCCTATCAATCGACCTATTTACCGGTGCATCTTCACTCTCTACCAAAAAGAACACAAATACTGAAGACTTTTTAAGAATCCTCAACACTATACTGAATCCTTTAGCCATATGAATCCCTAATTTGTTGTTTTGGTGTATCCTTACAATCCTCATACACCAAGGCATACTCCAACAACTCATGTGTCTCAATAATTGATAACACTCTTCTTAAATCACAAAAAAGTAATCCTTTTCATCTGCCTCACCGGGCATTTTTTCCCGGCGCATCGCTGTAACAACAAAATGAATGTTCTCCCTAACTTCTCTAAGCCTTTGGATCACAACATCTTTACCAACCCCGCGTGGGACACTAACCAAGTAATCAAGGAATGAGGGTCCGATGCCAATGGCTCTGAACTAAACGTCAAGCCCACCGCAACCTTGAGGGGCCTATACAATTCTGCCTTATCGGGCTTCAGGGGTTGGTATAGGCATGTGTCTGGGGTCTTATTCTTTCTATCATTGTAGGAAAGAAAGAGATAAAATATTTGGGCACAATAATTGACCTTTGAACACAACAAATCATTTTAGCAAATCCAGCCTAACTTAAATTAGAAGATGATGACGCATTTTAGCCAATAAAGTGAACTTAAATTAGAAGACGACGAAGAGTTTTAGCAAATAAAAGAGTAGTTCTAAATCTTCAAAGTGTACCTAAAGTTCATTACTAATATATGTGAATCATAGATGTAGTTGCAAAAGAATAAAACAACTACTGAGAGCAAGTAAATTAAAAATTCAATAGTAACTAAACTTACTAAGAGTCTCATAAAAGAAAACCAAGTTTTGTAATATATTCATATAAAAAAGTATCCGGAAAAATGGAGATGTGAAACTTGGTAACTGCATTGTTTTTTCCTTGGATAGGGGAAAACTTAAATTGGAAGACAACAAAACATTCAAATTGATAATCATGAAAAGGCAAAAAGATGCAGTTTTCCTCAACAAATTGCAAAGAACAGTTTATCCAACAGTGAAAAGTCTCATGAAAATGTTAGTGTTTTTTAGATTCAATTTTCTTATCCAAATACAGGGGATTCGAACTGTAAGTAAGCAAAAGAAGCTGGAGGAAGGGGATGTTGGCAAGAACAGGAAGATTCAACTATAGTAACTTCAACTTCCACTAAATTTGCGAGAGTTTGATATCTGCTTAATACCTGAAAATGCTGCAAAGACCAATTGCAGATGCTATTCTCAGTATTCGTTTATTCTGTCACTCTATTTTCCTAAGCATAAATCCAACTCTCAGGCTAAGGCATAAAAACAGGGAAATAACCTGCCTGGGAAAATTGAAAAAAAAATGATACAGAGAAACATGGGTCAAGATCAATGAAAGATGAAGCTTTTGTACCTTTAGATCTTGCTCACAGATAGAACTAAATCAAATTGGTTGAGAAAGGAAAAATAGCATACCTAGGCGAGAGATTTTGTGCGATGTGAAGAAGAAAAGCACACATGGTGAAAAATCAATGTTGCTCACCATTGTTGATTGAGCGAATCGAGAATTTATGTAAAGAGCATCTGGTAAAACCTGGAAAGACAAATCAAGGCGAACATTTGACTGTGAGTGATTCGATTAAGCAAAGGAATCAGGAAAATTTCAGTGATTGTACTAAGGAAAACATATATTAACATAATTCCCAAAATATCCATTTAGTCTATGCTCAAAGTAGCCAGGCATCAAATCAGCATTTTAGGAGTGAAATATTTTGACTACAATTTATCTGAGAACTTACAGAGTACCATTTTTTTTACAACGGTGATGATTCGTATTATAAGTTATCCGGGAAAACTCCTAGGAAAGGGACAGCGAAAAGATTCATGGGGTAGTTTCATTGCAGGTGTTGACATAAAGCAAGAAGGGAGATTTGAATATCCATAAGCTTGAAAAGATATGGAACGAACACATTAACATTGAAAAGTCTCATGTAAACCTGGATGTGCTTTCTAACGCAACTTTTGGGAGGCGAGTTGTAATATTAAGGTGGAAGAAGCCTGGAAACAGTTTAGGGGCCAGTAACTAAGCAAAGTGTTTGAGAATTACATAGTATCATATATGGACGGGACCTGTGTGAGTTTGAAATGTTTCAACATCAACTTTGAAAAGATCTGTAAAGAACAATATATATTAAAAGGAGTGTCATGTAAATGGCAAGGTTTCTGTTTTTAACAGTAGCGAGGATTTGGAATAGGAGGGAAAGGTATGGGAAGAACATGTACAAAACTGGAAAATCTTTTGTAAACCTGAAAGTGTTTTCTAACCTCTACTTTTGGGAGGTGAATTATATGTAAACTTGGAAAAAGTCTGAAAAATTCAGGGGCCATAAATAAATAAGAGTGTTTGGGAACTGAAAGCATCATACCTGGGCGTGCTGTCGTGATTTTGTAAATGTATCTGCTAAATTTGATATACCGAAGTTGGAAGATTTCGGAAGCAACAACTTGGGAATGAACTGTTAAGAAAGCGAAGTAGAAAGAAGCAAACGTAACCTGGATTGTCTGTAGGGATTTTGGCCGGAGTTTTGTACAACTGCAAAGTCTGTGAGGAGAAGTTTCAACCTATGTTGCTGAAGGTGTTGAAAGAAAGGTGTTAGGAAGCATCATCATACTAAGATGGGCGGTAGAGATTTTGGCCGGCGTCCTATATTACTTAAAAGTATGCGAAGGAAAATTGTCAATCACTGCTGCAGAAGGTGTTCAAGCAAAGACCCTGGGAAGAATAGTGAGTATATGGTGGAGATCGAAAGGGATGTAAGACGAACAGGTAGAATACGATCGGGTTCTTTAGCGTTTTGAAGGTGATTTCGTAAAGAGGTTTTTTCGCACCTGTTGAGGGTGATTTGGCTAAGAGGCGTTTCAGAGCAAGAGGTGTATGCGTGAAAGGTAAGGTTGTGTGAAAAGGGAATTAAATAGGAAAAATCTGTAAAAATAGGAAAAGGATTTTCTCGCTTTTTGTGGCGCCACGTCATCAGGAGTAGGATTTTCTTTTATATAGATACCAGGCAAATCACCCGCGCTTCGCGCGGCGGTGAACTACCTTATTCGGATCATTATTCGGTAGGGATCATTATTCGGTAGGGATCATTAATCGGTAATTTCCATTTTTCTTTTTGATTTCGTACATCAATGAATCTCTGTTGTCATAAATTCCTGGATAATTATCCAATTAGTTATAATTGTTTTAGCTACATATATGAGTCACTACATTGAATAAAAAGGAATACTAAAAGATATAAAGTTTGTTTTGAGTGCTTGCACGATATATATGTATAAATTGGTTTAACTTAATCATTTTCTGGATCGTTTAAAGAATTGAATTCCTCTTGTTCTAATACATAGTTGGTTCAATTGATGGGGAAATCTAACGTAAGGCATGCGATGGGAAAAAGTTTTTTAATATTTGATAAAGAGATAGAAGAGGGAAAGTACCAGTGCATCGTGAGTATTTGCACCTTTAGTTCTTGTTCACATACATAAGTGTATCAAATAGCTTGAGACCATATAGCTCTACTTATATATGAGTAAGTTAAGTAAATGAATAGGGATACTAAAAGTTTTAAAGCGTGAAAATAGTAATCTTACAGGTCAATCATTTAACTTCAAATCTTATAGTAGATTATCTATTAGTTCGACGGGGATTTCTAATGCAACCCGTGCAATGGTAATATTTTTTTTTTAATATTCGATAAATAGGTCGATGTAGGAAAGTACCAGCCGAACATGAAAATGTGCGCCTTCATTTACTTTTCACAGACACAAGTGCGCAGTCAAGCATTATACCAAGTCCCAAACTTGGTCCTTCAAAATCAATTATCCACCATGGCATCCCATTTAAAAAGTAATGATGCTGCAACGTTCAATACCCAATTGAATCAAAGACCGCCACAGAGGGAAAAATCGAGAAAGTCCAAGTACTACAAAATAAGTTTCTCATGTGAGCCTCCTCTTGTTTTAGCATATGTATTCCAATTTGATAAAATATAGAACTTTATAAATAATGATCTTTTCTGTTTTTTTTTTCTTTTAATAGCATAATATTTGTGTCAGAAAGTGATTTTGAAATTGTATTTATAATGGCTTACGTTGGATAAGATATTTGCATCCAATCCTCTACCTTTGACCCCATCTTGACCATATGCGCTGTACATACCTGGAAATACAAAAGGCCCAGCGGGCATTTCATGTTAGTTTGGGAAGATCGATTTTGTGGATCTGTGATTTAGGCATACATAATAGTCATTTAAAATGTGTGAGTGGTTGATAACAATGCTCAACTTATTTAACGTTGTATATATATATATACATGACGCACCCTCCAAACCTGTATGGAAAAAGCAACGTGCAGTTGACGGGTTATGTGTCCTTCATTGCCTTCATTCCCCTAGCTCATTCTGATTGCACCACGTACGGCTATAGAATAATGGACAACAACAGCTTTGCGTTCATATCTGCAACATAGACATATTATGATGTTGCTATATATAGAGTTTGTTTTGACAACGCAAATGGAAATTGTTTAAAAAAAGATCTAACCTCTATGTCGGAACTCCAGTCAGAATCCAGAAGCTCTGTAATAGTCATCCTGTTTTGAAACATTGCTTCCTCAATGGACATGTTATTGACATTAGTGCTTGAAATAGCTTGCACCCCAACGGATTTGGTAGAAAACTTTTGAAGCATGGAGTTGGTGTAATCAATCTTTAAGTTTCCATATATTTTGCTCCCCGCAGTGGTTGCAAAGGTAACTTCTCCTGTTAAGGTAGAATGAGCACCCAAATTGCAAGTTACATCGTTATGATAGGTAAAGCATAAAATGGAATGGTCATTAATGCGAAAGCATTTACCTCTGAACTCTTTCAGTGTTGTTGCTGTAACGATGATAATATGAGGGCTGGATTCCGTGGGGTATAAGTAGGGGTAAAAATTTTCCCCAAACTTCTCCCATAATGTTATTTTTGTTTTTGCAGATACAGCGATGCTAAAAGAGCAACATAATATATTAGATTCTACATGAGAATGACTCTTCTTAAATGGAGTTAATCGATATAGATATGTAAATAATAAGGGCAGTTTTTTAAGTTTTTGTTTTGTTTGGAGTGAATTAATTTAAGGGCGGGGGGAATGAGTTTAGTGGATTACGGATCCATAAGAAGCTGTGTGTCTCTTTTTTTCCTGTTCGAGCCAACACTCTCCATCTCTCCAATGCCGCATAAGCAGCCGGCAATGTCTACAAGATGAGTTGGGCAAAAGTGAGTTTTGTAAGTAGATGAAAGTAGCATAACACAGTGATAGGAATAACAATACCTGAGAGTAGGGTATTGTTGTTGACCTTAGAACGTATCATGTCTGGTTGAGCAAATTGGAAACCATTTGCAGGGATTTCAACGATATCTTCTTCTAGTTTCTGGACGGCAGTCATCCGCAAGAATGTTATTTTGAATTTTGCTGCAACTGGTCTATATTCACCAACGCGTTCTGAAACTTTGAAGTTTCTGATTACAACTATTGAACCTTCATCTAACTTATGGCGGAACCTGGTAACCTGGTTTTTCTAGATTACTGTGTGCATTAGCGTTCCCTGAGAAAAGGAACTCAGTACGTGATTGCGTACTAACAAATTGCACTATATCGATTTTTGAAGATAACAAACATGTATTACCTTTTCATCGATAAGGAGGAGGTCGAGGCTTATCAAGTCGTTGTTTCGTTTGTGGTTGATAAATTCCCACATCCGGCAAATGCGGACCCTAATCAACCAGTCATCCCTTGTGGTATCCAATTCTGATAGAAGTGAATATGCCATATTCGATTACACAGATAGGATGGTAGAAGGAAATAATTGAGTTTGTTGAGGAATGCAGAGAGTGGTGATGGACAATGGCTGAAACAGATGATCAAAGCCATTTATATATAGTGCGGGGGTTTAAGTTTGTAAAAGGTAGCTTCCATTTGTGAAGAGGCACAACGTTTATGAATAGGTGTTTTTGTTAAAACACAAACTTGTAACAGAGAAGTTCCGGTTACGGCATTTGTTTGTGAAGAGGCACACCGTTTCTGAATAGGTTTTTTTTTCGGAAAAAAAAAACTAACCGAAGAGGTCCTGTTATTACTGCATTTAAATGGAAAAACATATTAGTTCAATCTGTGGGCCTGACGAAGCTTCTGCCTTTGGGATTTAATAGGCGTATGGCCGAGGTCTTGCGTGGTCATATGTAATAGGGGGAAAAAGCAGCGTTAATTATTATAGATTTGTGAGGTTGTGGAATTAATAGTAGAGTTTTTTCGGGCCTAACTGAGAAAAGGGGTTTGAAAACAGAGTGGTCGTAAAATTAGGTAAGCAATGGGCTTAGTAGTTGATTTTCTGTTACTTTTTTTTCTAAACATTTAGAAGAGATGGGCGTTCAACAGTAAGAACAATGTATACATGCGTATGGTGTACAATGGAAAATATGGTTAACGTAATATACAACTATAGCATAGTTTGTTTGAATTTGTATTAGGATGCTATGCATAAGAGACATGGGAAAGCAAGGAAAAGGCCAAACCTCTATGGGAAAGGTAACCAATCAGGCTGTATTTTCCCTCGAGATGAATGAACCGGCAGGTACGGTGCAATGTAATTTGTTATTGTGGATGCACATATGGCAGCCTTTGAGTGACGAAGGATTATTAAATGGATTATGTAGCAAAAAGGTGATGTTTTATATTATCTGAAATTATTAGTGAGATGGGGCATCAGTTTGGGCTATGTTGAGCTATTAATATCCGTTAGTGCTTGACAAACTAATTGCTCATCCTTCCAGTGGGTAAATCGTTATATTAAGTAATGTAACAAAGACTATTTTAAGTGTAATTACTTGCGTCTATTCTGTTAAAATGGCAACAGTAGAATGATCCGCTGCTTTTCTATTCTTGCTAAGAGCAGATATATACCATTTGTTTTCATCTGTCCGCGACCATTAACAAAAATGCAGGTAAGGTGGGTAGTCACTAAACATATAAAGATGGCATGATAGGTCTCGTGTAACGGGAAAAGTAATGCAGTAACATAATTTAGATAGCATAATAGGTGTAAATAAGCCAATAGTTTGCCGATATGTATTCGTTACATATTTGATTTCCGGAACCCAACCATTTACAAACTACATCAGAATTGGTCAGTAGGTTGTTTGCTCACACGAGAAACTATGACATAGATGTCATGATAAACGGGTTGTAAAGGGAAAATTAATGCAGAAGGCATACATGAGCTAGCAAAATATTGGAACATATATTTAACAGGTGCGCGGTCATTATTCGTTGCGTGTTGGATATGGGAAGACTCCTGTATAAATTTGGGCTAGAAGTTTATCCTGTTGATTCCTCAGATATTGAGTACGCAAGTGTTGCATGTTCATGTGCAGTACATCCCTGGGAACTGATGGTAGTATAGTTACTGTTACAAAAGAGAAATTCAATGTTAATTGGGATGAACATTAATGTTACGTAATCGGTAAAGGCATATTAAAAAATTAACCTGGACAATCAGTTGGAGGGATGAGGTGTGCATGATGCTCCACAGTTTGGCTTGCCATCGGTGGGTTCCTGTGTGTTTACAGATAATGAGAATTATGGGATTATTAATTTATAGTTGTAGTGCAGTAAATTATAGTGCAGTATATATGCCTGTACGAGTAAGGCAGTTTAAGGAGTCAATAGTTCACGGTGGAGAGTACAAAGGTGTAAGCAGGTGTAGCTTGGCAGCCATTAAGAGAAGCAAGTCATTTTCTACCCTTTGTGCAAAATCCCTCTGTTAGTTTATTTGGGGGATAAGTTTGAGAGGCACTGCCAAAAGTGTAAGGTCAACAGGTGAGAGTGAAAGTATGTGTTATGTGTCAAGTTTAGGTTCACACATGGTAAAACTATCAGTTGTCAGGGACTATTTGAAGTGGATAATAAAACCAAAAGAGTACTGTATTAGGAGGCCAAGGACTTTAAAGGCAGAGGTGTTTGCATAGAAGGGGTGACACTCTGGTAAGGGGGAGATTTTAGGATTGGTAAGCATGAAAAGGCTCAAGAAGAGATTTTCCACGTGCTGGCGAGGATCTGTTAGAAGCGTTCATGGGGGATTTAAACATAGGTAAGCAGGATAACGGCTGTATAGGGGAGGCTAAACTCTGGGAAGGTTTAGTGAAGGTTGATGTGGTCAAAAGAAACATCTTTGGAAAACTACATAGAGGAGGATGTATGGTAAAAGTGACAGACTAACTTTTCATTTAAATTAGTGACCGGGAGAAGGTTGGATTGCACGGGCTGCCGAAGTTCAGTGAAGGTGGTAAAATCCATAGAGAAGGATCATGGTGGAAATAAAATGGGATACATATAAAGAAAAGTGTAGATGTATTGAATAACTACGTACCTGGATGGTTTATTGGTAACTGTAACATGGTATAGTGTTAATGTAAGTTTTAGTTTAGTTGGAAGGTGTGTACCTGGAAGGTCGGGGGCGTTTGTCGCTGCTTGGTCCCATGAGTTCGAGGCCTGTAATAGATGATATTAAACGTCTGTTTGGGGGGGGGGGGGGGGGGAAGGGAAATGTAAGGCGGGAATGTCTAAGAGTCGTGTAAGCCGTATTACCTGGTTGTAGAGTAGGGGTATTGGAATGAGCGTTGGAGGATCTCGTAGACGATGATGGAAAGTCCATCAAAGTAGTTGGTCGGTAGGAATCAATCTCTTTCGGCTTTGACGACTATCAGCGAGATGCAGCGTAAAGGCAAAGTGGCCAGAGTCAGATTGTAAGTACCAATAAATTATAAAAAAGTTAGATTGTAGTTAGCAAGCGATTCAAAATTGTAAGGGGGTGAATAGGGACAGTGTAAGAGAGGGATTTAGCGTATTACCTGGTTGGAGAGCGCTGAATCTCGCAGGAGCGTTCGCTGCTCTCGAAGACGTTTTGGGGAAGTAATGGAAAATCTGTTCTTGGGGGTAGCATAAGATATAAATAGGGGTGATGGTAGTCAGAAATCGATTATAAATTGTGAAAGGGTGAAAGGGGTCACTATCACGGGTAAATGTAAGAGAGGTGTATAGCGAATTACTTGGTTGGAGAGCAGTGGACCTTGGAGACGTCGCAGGAGCGTTCTTTGGTTTTGTAGATGTTGTAGTTGTTCCATAGTGAAAAATCTGCGAAGAAGTTTGCGAAACTTGCCGGATATTGCGGAGGTTGCCGATGGGGTGTTGAGAAAGGCAGAACGGTGGTGTTCAATATGGGATTCTGAAGCGCAGCAGTTTTGTGGAGTTTGAAATTGGGAGTGGAGCATGGATGTGTAAAGGGCTGGTAGACAAATAGGGTGCGACGGTTTTATAGTTGTGGTGTGAAACGGTGTCTGGCGCGCCTGTTGAGGGAGGATGGTGAAGAGGGGTTTAATTTCCTCACTTCTGGCAGCGCCACGTCATCAGGATGAGGATTCTTATATATATATATATATATATCATATACTATATTAAAAGTGGGAAGTTCCAATCTTCAAAGTTGGATTACCATTTTTCCTCTCCATTAAATTAAAATTTGATTAAATATCTAATTAAATACTAATTTGTTGTCTTCTATCTAATTAAAAGAATTATCTAATTAAAGGAATAAAGTCACCCAGCTAAATGCACATCATAATGAATACAATATCAATTACTCTTTAATTTAATTTGAATAACTATGTATTGTATTTAGTTCCAACTTTCATGGAAACGTGTGGTGCTTGGTATTCCCAAAAGAATTATGATGAAATGTATACAAACATGATGAGAATAAATAAAATGTAGTGTCTTTTTGTCTTTCCATGCAACTGTACAAATTCCATTCAACCGTTTGGATACTCCCATTAATTATATATCATGTTGGTTCCTATCTCTGCTTGTATCTTATATAAGCCCCTTTGCCTTGCTGCCATCAATGTTCACAGTTCACTCCTCTCTTTTTAATTCGCTTTCCTTTGCTATGATAAGAACGCAAAATTTATTAAGTTCTTATTGTAGGAACTGTCCCAATCACGCAAGTATTATTAAAAAGAAAATGACACGATAGATGTACAAGAGAGGAAAATCCATCCTCAAAAAGATCACCCGCCAAGCATTATTTTGGAACTTTTTCGTTTAACTATTTCTTTATTTTGCATAAGTATCAATTATTTTGGTGGAAATTTTGTGATTTACTAGATGTGTTTTGAGGGAACCAATGTGATTTTAAACCCCCTTTCTTTAATATTTTTTTTCTTTATCTAATGTGAAATGCTCAATATTGAGGGATTTTTCTTTTTTCTTTCAGGCTAATCTTATTTTTGCAGAATCTTAGTAGCTCAGTTAGTGGGTTGTTCACACTTTTACTTTATTGGTGAGAGTTTGATTTTCAATTTATAATCTCCTCCTCATTTTCCTTTCCCTACCCCCATTTTTTTTTAAATATTCTTATTTATTCTTTAATTTTTTTGGTTATATGCTTGAAGCATCACCAATATTATGAAGGCACAATTTTAACTGGTTGTTGGTGTTGTCACCTCTGAACTATTGGTGAGAGGAGATATAGACACAACAAATAGTTTGGATATAACCGTAGTACATTTTACTATTGGTTGATTAAAATTATGATGTTTTTTTTTGTATTTATTGTATTTTTTGTTTTTCATGAATTTGCTCTTGATATTTTATTTATTGCTTTCCTTGAATATTGAATATACTCGTGGCAGTTAAATTTGTTGTTTTGTGACTTATATTTGGATCTATTTATCCTCTCAATTTTTTGGTCATTTATTAATCAATTTTGAAAAGACTATTTGAATTGCGAATTTGCTCTTTCTTAAATCAAAATGCCATAAATCATCTAATAAAACAAATATTAAATAGTAATCTTATCTCATATACTATACTATATTATACAAAAAGGTGAAAAGTCACAAAATTAAAAGTTGAATTACGATAATATTCATCAAAAGTTGAAAGATTGAATTTTGCCTCATTAAATAGATTTAATGATTGAATTGTTATTAAACACATAAATTTATTAAAGACTGACAGATAATATTTAACATTATGGAAGAATTATGTTATTTTTCATTTTTTTCTTTTTAGAGTTTTAACTTATTTTCAATCATGTGTTGTCGTTTCTAAACACATAAAGAGAGTTAAGGAGTTATATATTATTCATTGGTGCCTATTGAAGAATAAGTAAACACGTGGATTTGCTCAGTCATTTCATTTTTTTTTTGTATATTTATAAAAAAAAGAAGATAAAACCATAACTATATTCTTGTAATAGACAATTAAATTTATATTTTTAGTTTTGTTAGCAACATATTTTATATATTAAATACACTCATTAAGGATATCATTATTACAAAAAAATATTAAATCATATATAAACTATCAATGATATTGATGTACCTCGTAAAATAATAACATTTGGTTTGTTTGGGTGCATGTTAGAAAGTAATTGCTTGAAGTTTTGTCAATTTTGTTTGATTGAAAATTACATTTATCATTTATTAGTAAAAGTATATCGTTTTACATATAGTTTAGCGAGTCTAAACAAATTTACATGGGATACACGTGCAACGCACGTGCCCAGGACTAGTATGTATATATATATATAATATATATATAATATATATAATATAATATATATATATATATATATATATATATAGATTACTTCAATTATAAGTTGTAATTTGTATGTGTTTGCAATTTATGACTTTGTATATAAAGAGTCGGCATTTTATTACTCCCTCTCCCTCTGTTTCAAAAAGAATGACCTACTTTCTACTTTAGTCCGTTTAAAAAAAATGACCCTTTCCTTTTTTGACAACACTTTAATTCCAACTTTTCACGTGGCATGTTTAAAACCACAAGATTAAAGGACATTTTGATACATTTGACATAACTTTAATTTAAAATCATAAGATTCAAAAGTCTTCTTTATTTTCTTAAATTCCGTGTTAAGTCAACATAGGTCATTCTTTTTTAAACAGAGGGAGTATATAAATTAGAAAAAGTTCTTTCAAATTAATAAAATATTATCTATGTGTTGTAATATAAGACTTTGGTTCTTGTTCTAAATAATTTTATCTGTAGATAACAATCTTTAAGTAGTGTGATTCAAAGTTCTATTAATTAAACAAATCAACGTAAATGTTATTTAACTAAAAATTATAAATTTAAAAAGAAAATTTACTAAATTTCTAATGTCGTGACTATATAAGGAAATAGTTAATTTTTTTAAAATATTCATTGTAACTTTGTAATACATATAGTAGCAATTTTCTAGTAGTTATAAGAGGACTTTTGCAGAAAAACTAAAATTAATTATAACTAGAGATTTTGAAATAAAAACTTGATAATACGAAAAAGGGACTTAATGCATTTATTTCTATATCGTTATATAAGAAAATTATAAAATTTTATATTAGAAAGACTTGAAAATGGTATATAATTTTATATAATATATATTTTTTAAATTATAATAAATTAAAAGGTTTTATTTTCTTATATGTTAGTTTAGATTGTTCAAATAAGTAAACAAACTATATTAAGTTTTAATTTCTCATTAATTAGTATATATACCTACCCCATTGGTTCTATTTTTCTTGTTCCCATATATTTGTTCTGTTTTTCTCCCGTTCATGATTGTTTGTATACTGTTTTAAACTCTACTTTTCTAAATTTATTGTTTTTATTCTCTAATGAAAATAAATATTTGAATGAATTAATACTTGAAAGAATAATTTTATAGCTTTGCATCTAAAAAGGCTAGAAGAGTACTTTTTTTAAAAAAAATACATGAGTTTGATCATTTAGAATATTTATGATTTCTTATTAAGTTTTGGCTTAAGGCCACAAATTATATTGTGTCGCCTCTGTTAATCACATTGCACAGATGATGCATGATGAATGTTAAAGAATAATCTCCGGGCTGTATAGGAGCATGATGAGTAGAAACTGAATGAGGACATGAGATTCCTTTTACCTTTTTAAGAACTTTGGCTTTTTCTGTGTGTGTACACTATTGATGTCAAAATTCATTGTTGTTATAGATTAGGCAAGATATTAAGCTTGAATTTGACTCAAAATTCAAAAGCAGTTTTATCTTAGCCCTTAATCAGATTTCAATTGCTTGGGACTATACTATTATTGGAGCATCTAATGTTACTCTATTCTTTGTCCTGTTAAAAGAATGTTTATTGTATTCTTTGTTTCTGTCGAGTTACTTTGAGTATGCACCAAAAGATAGTTCATATTGGAGTGACTATTGACAATTAGAAGCATTCATTTTTTGAAATGATTTAGCCTTACTCGTCTTGGACTAGCCTCAGGAATGAAACTTGATGAAAGAAGACATGTTTTCTAGGAAAGAACTTCGATATTTTAATAATGATTTTGGGCTCTGTGAGTTACCGGACCAACATTTTAGTTTTCTACATTATTATTATTACACATCCAAATAGGGGAACATTATCCAAACTAATTAAGCTATTGTCCATGGAGGATAACATAAGGTTTGCTATGTAAATACCAATATTCTTCTGTATTCATAATTTAATTGTCACACTTTAATTTCTTACAACATTCTAAATCGCTTGCATTGGAATACGTGATAAGTGACTTTGAACTGATTAGATGGGGAAAATGCTGGACTAATAAGATGATCCCCAAAATCATAAATTTTCTTGAATACGTTATGACCTTTTCAATGGATATGTAAAGGGGCCAGATCACCAACTACTATTTTTTTTTTGCAAGTTTGTGAATCATATAGCTTTCATTGATAGTTGAAGATTTAAATAAGTCTTCAGATGACTGAACTAGACTGTCCGAATCTTGCTTAGTATATTATTCTTCCTTTTTCATTGTAGCTATTCTGTATTTCATGTTTTGTGCTATTCTAATACTTCATACTTTGATCATCAATGATTTTGAATACTGTCAACATCCCTAATACCACCCTCTTACATTTTTTATCTTTGGCACCTGTGACTATACTGTAATTCCACAAATTTTATACGCTCCCCCTTTTGTTAAGATGAATACCACTTTTAAAGCACCTCTACTTCATCCGCCAGACCAACACCAATATTACTAAATACATCTAATGACATCCCCTCCTCAAACGCGACATCAATGGTGTAATTAGAAAGTCCCCGGGTGAATGTCTCATTTTTTAAATTGAAATGGCTCATGGCCTTATTATAAATCAAATGGCTCTATATACATGAACTCAAGACCAACGAAAGAACAAACAAAACAAAAGGTCTAGCCCAACCAAGAGGCCCAGACCATAAAAAAGAAAAACAAGAAAAGGAAACAAAAGCAACACACTTCATTTGAGATCTAAATAGGCAACTTAAGAGTCTCAAAGCTTCCGATAAAAAACCCTTGAAATCTACCGCTTCAACTCCCAGATGGAGCTTCTACGATGGAGATCTGAGCTTGCTTATCTTCAACCTCTATTTAAAGGTCTCTATTGTATCTCAAACAAAGAAAAGGAAAGGGAGGAGACAGATGGAAGACACCTTCCTTCTCCGGTGAAAGTTCGTCTGAGATCTTTCCAATTTTTTGAGCTTTTTCCTGTACTAACTCCATGTTTTGTGCTAGGAACTTCGTGCTTAGGTTTGATTTCACTTCAAGTCATCTAAGATTCTCACAGATGTTGTGTTAATCGGGTACCGTGAGTAAAGCTAAAGCAACATTAGTATTTATATCATTCGTGAGTGCGGCTAACTCCTCATGAGGTAATTGTATAATTTTTCAAGGTAAAAGAGCTCCTGAAAACTAATAATTAATTGCCGCCTTTGATTTTTTAGGGGTGGAAAACGTAGGGGAGGGATAGAATCACTGCACTAGTTTCTGCTCTTCCAATTGAATTATTTGAACTCTTAGATTCGTTGATTAGATTCATAGATTAGTTAGATGATTAGTTAGATGAATTTAAACAATCTCTTCCGGCATAATGAACCTACAAGAGATTGATATCACACAATCCAAAAATATGCCGTTTAAATAAATTGACTAAGCTAGAAACTAGACTATGATGAAGGAACTGTATCTATTTGGCTTTTGCTTCGATTGTAACTTTGTGAGTGTTGAGTAGTGTATCTATACCTTGAATGTTAAGTTTCTTGTATTGTTGGTGTTGTGGACTCGTTGCTCTCCAGTAAGATTGAGAATGAAATTTTGAGAGTACTTAGTCTCCTGATATGTATATCTTCAGTCCGGTTCACTTTGATCCTGAGGTCCGATTCTCAATTGAGGAATTTCCTGTTTATATAGATTTAGGATCTTTTTTGCCTCAGTAGGTAACTCTTGAAAGTGATAGAAGTTCATTGTACCTGCAAAATTAAACACAATGTTAGTTAAAAAAATCCGTCAACTTGTTACCTTCTTTGTAGATGTGCCTGATATGAGTCAGTCGATCCTCCTTCAATGTTCTAATTCTCCTCACTTTCATACTAATGCCTCAGGGGCATTTCCATTCCTCCTCCACTATTTTTTAGTGCCAAGGAATCAGTTTCTAAGATAAGGGGGAACCACTGTCTCATTGATTTTGCAGCTAATGTCGATTTATTCATAGTCTTTAAACGAAATTGCTAGCACTTTTCCATGGAATCCCCACTTAATTAGCAAATACTCACAACTCTAATGTCACTGGAAGGACATTAATTTTGATTCTCGAGCTCTAAACTCTCTAGGTTGCCATTTGGTGTGGCTCAAGTAGAGACTACTAAAGTTTGTTTTAGGACTTCAAAATTTTGAGACCCCAAAAAATTTTAATAATAAATTTCATGATTTTAATTTCACTTAAAATAACATTGAAGATTATAAAAAAAGTACAAAATTTAAGTTAAAAGAACATATCTACTTTTTACCAGAAATGTTTTAGAGCTTTGAACTAAACAACTCAAACTTTATATTAATAAATATTTTATTAGTGATGATTTGTAAGCATCTCTTCCACTCAGCCATATAGTGACAACTTTTCTCCTTTAGCAATTGAGCAGACATTACAAAATCATCGCACTAGTTTACTCCCACCTGCAAAATAAAATAATGAATTGTAAATGCGATTATCTACAAACCATTAATAATGACCAAAAAGATAATTGAATCCAGTTTTACTTTTTCTTAAAAGTAACTTTTATGTTTAGGTTATTTATTTTTAGTAAGATTAACATGTGAAACTAAATATATATCCAAATGATTAAGATGTTGTCTCTAAATATGAACACTAAATGATTAAAATGATTTATATTTGAATATCTAAGTGTGCATAATTTATCTATTTGTAAATATAATAAATATACAATTTAAATTTAAAAAGAAATTAAATATTAGAAAAATATAAATTTAATAAAATAAAATTATTATCTGATTAAAAAAAATAAAATATTTATATTCGATAGTGATAGTGGTAACAGTTGGTGTTAGTAGCTAGTAATGGTGGTGGTGTTAGTTGTGATGGCGGAGGAGATTGATGGTGTAGTGACTGGTGTGATGGTTGCGGTTGGTAATGGTGGTGATGAATTTAATGGTAAAATTGGTTGATGTTAGCAGTTGATGGTATTTATGGCGGTGACATAAGAATATGTGGTGGTAGTTGGTGGTCGTGCTAGTTATGATGGTGGAGGTAATTGATAGTAGGGATTAGTTGTAGTGGTGATAGTAGCTAATAATGGAGGTGTTGGAGGTGACGATGTAGTTGTGATAGTGAATATAATTTTAATGATGGAGGTGATAAGTATGGTAGAGATTAACAATAGTGATTGACAACGGTGGTGTGATTGTCAATGGTAGTTGTGATGGTAGATGTGATTGGTGGTGGTAGTTTGTGCTTATAGCAAACAATAGTGGTGGTTGACAATGGTTGAGGTGGTTATGATGACTATGGTTAGTGGTGGTGACTGATGACTATGGATAGAGTGATGGTGAAAATTATGTACACAAAATACCTCTTGATGATATCAAGACTTTGTTCATAATCTTAATAATTAAGACCTATTCCGTCTGAATAAGTGCTTAAATCTTAATGAAAATAAATGTATTTAGTGATCTGACTTTCATTAAGTTCAAACAAATGCGACCTTAATAAGTCAATACTTCATTCAAAATCTCATAACCCAGAAGTGAGAAAATATAATATGCAAATTGGATTGTCATTTCAAGTTCATAACTAATATTTGATAAAGAGTAGATCTCGTCTGTACAATGACTATTTGATGGACATACCATATTAAGTCTTAACCTCTATAAATTGATTCTTCTTTTTCCCACTAGGGTTACCACATATTTCTATACAATTTCATCGTTGATGGCAGTGGTAACTTGAAGTTAGGTAAGGGGTAAAAACTAATTTTGCAACTAATGCTTCTGCTTTCCTCTATAATAATGTCTTCTGAACCAGGTATGTTTTTTATAATGTCTCTTTTGATTATGTTTAAGTTTACACTAATTAGCTAGTTCATGGATTTAATGTTTACTTCTAGGCTAGATTTTTTCTATTTATTCCAATATGAAATAACATTTATGTGTTATTACTAGGTTAGAGACATTCAATTTTCACCTCAATCTTCTCAAGTCTCCTCTTTCTCTATTCTCATTGAGAACTAACTAGAGAAGCTATTTTCTATCATATGTCATTGATCACGACTTTAAGATAGACGAAATGTACTAACAAAAATATATATCTTTTCACAAGGAATAATGGTGAATAAAAGCGAGAACAAATCTTGATAGACGAAATGAAGGACCTTTTTCATGTTTGAATCCTATAAGCAGATTGCCTCGTAGCAATGCAAGATCTGCATCTCCAATGTATTTAAATGATTCTTCCAACAACTGGGACCTGTCAATGAGCATCTCATGTGACACTTTATTTTCGTCTCTAACTTCTTGAAGCATCATCATTGCAAAATGTCTCCTTATGTAAAAATTGGTTACCTCCTTGTTCTCAATAACCCACCGACAATCATTAGAACTTTATGCAAATGTCACAATCAAAATGCACAGTGAAACCTTTCTTTGCTTCATCTTCTGCCAAAAGAATTTCAAGCTGTTAAACAGTGTTGAAATGCTATTTAACTTCTTCAGCATTACAAGATACTGAGATCACCTGAAGGATACAATATGTTTGCCTTATCCTTTATCTTTCATTCTCAACCGACCTTTCAATTTTATTAAATACAACTCCATTTTATCTAGCAAATCATATAAAATAAGATGCAAATCAGATAACATATTATGCAAATATTCAATATACTCTCTATCACACACTTCTTCAATGGTGCCGTCCTTCTTCAATGGCAAGCTAATTAAAAATTCAAAAGGTGGTTGCAACAATTTTCTCATTAAACACATATACTCAGTAAAATCATGCATAGTGCTCCTGATAATCCCATAGACTAAATTGATTCCATACTCAATTCTAAATTATGGGATAACTCAACCACTACTACCTCACGTACAAATAGAAAAACACCATTTAATGATGATAAGTACTTAGTAATGTTGCACCTTGCGATCCTAATGGCATATACTATAGCCCCTATACTACTCCAAAAAAACTACACAAAGGATCATCAAGCCCATCAGCCCCTCTTAGTAGCTTATAAAACTGTAACACTATTTGATCACAATCATTGCATGTCTCCTTAGGTAATTTATTCTTTAATGAATTAATAAATGTACGAATGGATTCATCAGCAATGAATTTCTTAGCATTATCTGGAGACAAATAAAGAATTACTAGAGCTGTAGAAGCCAATGAGGAGATGAATATTTAAAGGTGTTGAGAGGATTTTTCAGTATTATCCATTGGAGTCACTGTGAGAAACTGTTTCAACATCCTTATGATATGATGTGCGTCTGAAAGAGTCGAATGATCATTACTTATCAAAATATTGAATACTCGTGAAACTAAGTAATCAATGAGATGCCACTCCTAAGGATGATCTGTGCTCTGATTCAACCAACAAGTTGCATGCTCTCATCATTCTATGTTTTTTACGACATAGTTGATTGATTGAGATGTCATAAAAAAGGCTGCAAATATAAATTGATCACTTAAAAATGCTTAAAAGACTGATTCAAATAAAATAATAGATGTCATAAACTTAGTTTCCTCATATCTTTGATGATCATTTTCAGGCTCAAATGTGTTAATGGGCTTAGCTTCTAAAGGAGGACATTCAGCCCAATATGAAGAAGGCCCATTATCAAAAGTAACAAACTATTGTAAGTCCAATCAATCATAATTAGAAGTAACTGTGATCCATGAATCATCCCAATCAAAAGAAGAAGAATGAACCTGAATAGGTGATATATTCAAACCCAAATTCACTTCTTTCGATTCATCTTAAACCTTACAAAATATCCTTTTATGAAAAAATCATCAATTTTTTGATGATTTCATCAGTTTTCTGAGCTTGATGATCAGGTGAATTTGGGAAAGACTCAATTAGGCTTTTCAAGAATCAACAGGTGACGATTGATTTTCTAGGTTCTCCACAACATGGTGTTCAATTGAAATGTAAATAATAAATAAAATGAAAATAAAAAAATGGGGGTATGAACTAGGCAGGGGCGGAGCTAAGGTGGTGGCAGGGTGTGCAGCCGCACACCCTTCGCCAAAATATATATATATATATATATATATATATATATATATATATATATATATATATATATATATATATATATATATATATATATATATATATATAATCTTACTTTAAGTATTGTTTTGAACACCCTTAGAAACAATGAGAGCAGTAGCTCTGTGGCAAGCGAGTGTACTTTCGTTACACGGGGCGCAGGATCATATCCTCACGACAACATTCTTTTTTTAAAATTTTATTCTGCTTTAACATAACATGGTAAGAAAAATAAAAAATTTAAATATTGACTTGTAGTAGGCAGTAGTCCAACGGTAATATGGAGCAGTAACCTACAGTCTACCCAAGTTCAAATTCCCATGTGCCCACACCTTTTATCTTCTTTAATTTTTTTGGGTGCACCTAATCATTGAATTTTTTTTCATTTACTATTCAAAGTTTGAACACCCTTCATAAAATTTCTGGCTACGCCACTGAAACTAGGGTCTACGAAATGGAGTTATATTTACACAAAGTTAATGACATATCCAAATTTAAATTCACTTCATAAACTAGGATTTATGAAATAGGAATATCTTTTCACAAAGTTAATGATGTATAGAAACCCAAATTCACTTCATAAACTAGGATTTTGAAAGATTTTTGTGCACCTACACCGACACGAAAATTCGATCCATAAAATTTTTTGCCTCAAATTCTAATAACTCAGAATTATAGGTGTCATCCTTCAAGTATGAAAAACAGTTATTTAGCTTAGAATTTTGATAGTTTTACAAGATATGATACAAAAAGAAGTTAAAAAATTATATGTCAAAGAAAAGAATTTTAATGTACACAAATGTAATAGAAAATGTTATTGTTAACCATATTGGCATTAGCAAAAATTGAGTAATTAATATTCTGTAAGGAGTAGAAAAAATGGAGACATCATAATTTTTTTTTTAGTTATTAGTTGATGCAGGAATGTAGGAAGAAAAGAGAGCAAGAAAATATCTACTTACAAGAATCAATGAAATCCCACGTTGTGGAGAACCTAAAAAATAATTTGCACTTGTTGATTCTTGTAAGTAGATATTTTTTTGCTCTTTGTTTCCTACATTCTTGCATCAACTAAATAATTAAAAGAAAATAACTATGATCTCTCTAGTTTTCTCCTCCTCCTTATTGACTAATGTCAATGTGATTGACAATATCATTACTTATTGGTTTTGTGTGCATTGAAATCCTCTCCTCTGACATATAATTTTTAACTTCTTCTCGTATCATATCTTGCAAAGCTATCAAAAATTCTGGGTTAAATAAGTGTTTGTTCATACTTGAAGGATCACACCCGCAATTCTGAGTTATTGGAATTTGGGGTATAAAAATCTATAAAGCGAATTCTGGTATCGGTGTAGGTGCACAAAATTTCTAGTTTATGAAGTGAATTTGAATTTTAATATGCCATTAAACTTTGTGGAAACATATCCCCATTTCATAAACTCTAGTTCATACTTCCATTTCTTGATTTCCATTTTTTTTATACTTCATAGAATCGCATGTTATGGAGAATCAAAAAAATCAATCTTCACCTGTTAATTCTTGCAAAAATTTTAGTTGGGTATTTTCCAAATTCACCTAATTATCAAGCTCAAAAAACTGATAAAATCATCAAAAAAATGACAATTTTTCAATAAAAAAAAGATTTCAGTAAGGTTGATGAAGATGAACATAAAGAAGTGAATTTAGGGCTGCATATGTCACCTATTCAGGTTCAATCTTCTTCTTCTTCTGATTGGGTTGATTCATGGATCAAAGTTACTTCTGATTCTGATTCATTGGACTTTTAATGATTTGTTGCTTATGATAATGGGCCTTCTTCATACTGGGCTGAATGGACTCATTTAGAAGCTAAGCCCATTACCACAATTGAGTCTGAATATAATCATCAAAGAGATGAGAAAATTAAGCATGTGACATTTGTTGTCCCATTTGAGAATTAATTTTTTAAGCTAGTATGAACTTTTAAGATTTTTCAAATGATTAATTTACACCTGTAGCCTATTTTATGACATCTTAATAAATCAAATATGTCATAAAATAGATAGAATGATGAGAGAGTGCAACTTGTTGATCGAATGCGGGACCACAAATCATCCTCAGGCATGGCAACTCATTGACTAGTCTTTGATATCTTGAAAAACAATTATCCTTTGACTCTTTTAGATACGTATCATATCATAAGGTTGCTGAAATAATTTCTCGCAATGTCTTCAATGGATAACATTGAAAAAGCCTCTCAACACCAACAAATATTCATCTCCTCATCGACTTCTACTACAGCTCTAGTAATACATTATTTATCTCCAGATAATGCTAAAGAATTTATTACTGATGAATCTATTCGTACGTTTATCAATTCATTGAAGAGTGAATTTTCTAAGGACATATACAATGAATGTGCTTGAATAGTGTTAGAGTTTTGTAAGCTACTTATTGGGACTGATGAGCTTAATGATCCTTTGTGTAGTTTTTTTGGAGTAATATAGGGACAATAGTAGAGGCCATTAGGATCGCAAGGTACAACATTGCTAAGAAATTATCAACATTGAATGGTGTTTACCTATATGTACCTGATGTAATAGTGGCTGAATTATCTCATAATTTAGAATTGAGAATCCAATCAATTGAGTCTATGAGATTATCAGTGAGCATTGTGCATGATTTTTCTAAGCATATGTGTTTAGTGAGAAAATTGTTGCAACCACCTTTAAACTTTTCAATCAGGTTGTCATTGAAGAATGATGGAACCATGAAGTAGTGTGTGACAGATAAAATGGAAATGCATTTAAGGAAATTGAAAGATCTGCTGGGAATGAAAGATAAAGGGAAAGGGAAGCCTATTATATCCTGTAGGTGCTCTCAGTATCTTGTAATGTTGAATGAGTTAAAGAGCATTTAAAAAATATTTAACATCTTTGAAGTCTTTTGGCAGAATATGAAACAATAAAAGATCTCACTGTGCTTTTTAATTGTGACATTTGCAAAACGTTTTGACGATTATTGGTGAATTATTGAGCACAAGGAGGAAACCAATTTTGAGGTAAGGACACATTTAGCAATGATGATGCTTCAAGAAATTAGAACAAAAATAAGGAGATGAGATATTTATTGATAGGTCCAGTTGTTGGAAGAATCATTTGAATACAATGGAGATGTGAATCCCACATCATTGAGAGGAAATATGTTCATGGGATTCAAACTTGAAGAAGCTACTGCGCCTGCTGCGTTGAGGGAGTAGTTTTTCTTTTGTATGACGAGAGATCTTCAATCCTCAGAATGTTCTCTTTATTGCTTGCCCAAATGATCGTAGATGATTTTTCCAAATTCAAGTAAGCTTTTATTACCTTTATGCACATATTTATGTGACTTTCTGCTCCCTCTTCAACTCGTAATGTCACACCCCGAGGATACCCCCTAGACGTAACATGATGTTTAGTGTCACAAGTGACCCAAAGCCAACCCATAGTTTGGCATAACTGGACAATTTCTAATAATCATGAACTGTGCAGAAAACTGAAAATATTTAAATATCTGATATGGGAGAGGAGACCAATCATGTCTGAATAAAAATATGTGTAAGAGTATAATGAGTCTGAAAAACAACACTAACAACTCAATAGCTGAATCTAGTTCTATGTATGAAAGCCTCTAACTGAAGTGAGTTGCTGGGACAAGACCCCAGCTAACTCTAAAAGTCTGAAAACTGAAATGTAAGACTGAAATGAAAGCATATCTATTATCCTCGAACTATAAGGACTCACCACTGAAGCTGCTGAGTAAGTACTGGAAGTCGAGTTAAGCGCGGTCTGGATGAGGAGCGCCTGAACCTACATCATGATAGGATGTAGAACAAAAGTATGCATTAGTACTTCGAATGTACTGAGCATACGAGATACATGCAAAGCTGTAAAACATGACTACTGAACATGGAAATACATACTGAACATAAACCGATAGATAAGCTGAATGCAATGACCAAAGTAACTATCATGAGTATATAGCATGCTGAACTGAATAACTGGATACAAGGTTAATGAAACATGAGTCTGAATGTGGGAGGTACTATTAACCGACATACCCCAAGCTGAGCTAATTATGGGGCCAACCTGTAACCCTGGATGAAAGGGTATTCATACCTTGCCAAGGGTACATACAAGTTTGACGTGGATCCACTAAACTGATGTTCAAGGGACAAAGGTGAGCAGCCTAATCTGACAACTGACCTCTTTCATACCTACGGTGGCGCCGTAGTTCTGGGATTTGGGGACTGCTACTAAAGGTCTCAGCCTGATCTGACAGCTAAGCCTTCATCTCCTCGTCCGCTCGGTACTAAGTCTACTCCCAACTGAATGTAAGCAATGAAATGCAAGCTGGAATACTGGATAGCTCAAATACTGATAATCATCTGACAATGCAACATATATATATATACTGAAACTAATGGCATTCTATTCTAAAGTATGATTTGTCTGAATTATCTGCCTAGCAAGTACAAATTATGAATACTGAATTTTAATACAAGCTAGGGTTACTGAATTCTGTACATGTGATTGTGCTAATTTTCCAAGAAACATGTAATTATTAATAATTAAACAATAGCATCTGAAATTAAAGAAATCCCTAAGATTTAGGAACCCTAGGTCTAAATATTTCATGGGGAACTGAAGGACTGACTGGAATCTAGGGACCTAATGGGTGAAAGGAACCCACTAGTGAAATTCCACATACCTGGGGAAGAATTTATGGAGAAATCCCTTGGATTTTGGGGCTAAGCTTGAAGGAACCTTCTTCTTGTTCTTGAGCAAAACTATCGCCTCTTTTATTCTTTTCTTTCTAAGTCTGATTAGTTTTGGGAGAATGAGAATAAGAGTGAAAAATCCCTTTAATTACCCTCCAAAACAACTAAGGTTCAGAATTAAAAGGGTAGAGAAAAGACTGGAATACCCCTGAATTAATTAAAAGAAAGCTGCTGAAAATTGCGACTCAGGTACCACGACTTGGTTGACGGACTGTAGTCCTGGACGATGGACCTTCAACTGAATCATGGTCCTGTGCATGAGTTTTAGGGGTTCTCTGATCTGAGGATTCCACGAGTCCACTGGACGGATCGTGGTTTTGAACAACGGTTCATCGTATGACTCGTGGTTCCTGGGACTTGGACAGAGGATCTTCTGAAGAAGGGAAACCACGAGTGACAGGATGGTCCGTGGTCTTGGACTACGGTCCATGGTCTGACTCATGGTTCCGGTACTATGAACTGGGAGTCCTCTAAAAATTGGAACTACGATCGAGACGACGAACCGTGGTTCCAAACTATGGTCCGTAGTCTTAACCGTGGTTCCTGGAAACTTTAATTTTTCTGAAATTTTTCTGCTGAGTACAGTCCAGTAGTTGGTTCAGATCCTGGGGTGTTACACGTAAGGCTCCAGGTTACACTTGATCTGGAAACAACATCATACTTTTTACTCATCTAATGAAGAAAGGTTGCATTAGTAGTACTTGAATTGTGCTTCATATGTAATACTTTTGAGTCATGTTATTGTTTTTCTCCTCGCAAGATATGTATTGTCTTATTATAATTTTGAAATATATTTAAATTTTAATTAAATGAAAAGATTAGAACATCTCATAATGATAGAAGATTAAGGAATAATATGGTAATCATCATCGTCATCATATCATATCATATTAAAAGTGAAAAGCTCCAAAGTGCTAAGTTGAATTATCATAAATTTTACTCCTATACTAAATTAAAATATTATAATTTATTTAATTAATTAAATAATAAAAATTAAATTTTAATTACTTAATTATGCTTTGTATGAGACGTGAGTTGTATGTAATGACTAATAAGTGTCACGAGCCAATTTCTCGGTCATGGTGGCACCTACAACCCCCCAGTAGGCGAACCAATCTTTGTAGCCCGGAACGGTTAGTAATCGGCTACTAGCTAACAGTTAAGCAGAAGAATTGATATAATCGAGCGGAAGCAAAGGAACAAGATGAAAATATAGATAACAGGAATATATACACATATGCGGAAGCTAAACCAAACCCATAAACCTGGAATCATAGTATAGAGACAGAACTATATATAAGGAGTACAAACGATCCAAAATAATATATACAGATGTCTCCAAATGGTAATAGAGTACATAAAGAAAAAGATAAACTAAAGCTAAGCTTCGGTCGCCAAGAGCTCACCCTCAGTCTGAAGTAGTCCCCAAAAGATCTTCGAGCACGAATCACAATGATCTAGCGGCGATGGCCCACGCTAGGATCTGCACTAGAAGATGCAGAGTGTAGTATGAGCAACAAATGCGAAGAATAAGGTACCCAGTAGGTATCATAAGTTGACTGGGCACATATAAGATAAAAGCATAGTAACAGACAGAATAGAAGCAAGTAGTCACAAAAATCAATGAAAAAGGTACACATGAACTAGCCTAGCGGGAAGACAACAAAAACAGCATGTAAGACCAGTAAGTAGAATATATACACAATAGGCACAGGTGAATGTAAGACGCACCTGGGACCCTCGCAATAACAACATATATATAATAGGCTTAAGAAGTGGACTGTATATTGGTAACCTCAAGTATAAGGGATGGGAGAGAAGAGTAAAGATAGACATGCTCGAAAAATAGGAATCAATAACCAAACTAATCATATCAATCTAAAAACCAGAACAAACAACGTTGCAGTAATATCTCAAAATCATAATCATGACAGGGGATAGTATCAGGTTAAAGTAACAAGAGTCTACCAGTAGTCCCTCGGCCTCCCATACAACCGAGGAACAAAATCAAGTGAAAACAAACCCTTCGGCATCCCATACTACTAAAGCGTACAATCAACAAACAACAATCAAGGGTGGAACCTCAAACACTAGATGATATGATGCATGATAACCTCAGGGTGGGATAGAAACTCTGTATGTACTTCCTCCGGTGCCGATCGGGCCCAACAGGTAGGTTCCATGGAAGGAAACTGCCCGTATACTTATACTCCACCGTATACCCTTCCTTCGGCACATGCAGCCCAAAGCCTCAAGCCCAGACGGCAAGGTACATGGAGGTCCCGAACCCCATACTAAAACTTAGTATCAAGACATGTCATCCGGAAGCAAGTCCGGGCTCAAGATAGAGACCCAATATCGAATATGCATGCTCAAATCTTGTACAGGACTAAAGTAGTGGGAAAATATCTCAAAACCCCCTCCAAGGAGGTCCGGGCATAACCGGGTCTAAACAGTAGAAAGTCATCTCAGATGCTCGATTCGACTAAGACTAAAATCATCCCAGTTTAGTAAGAAACTCAACTAGTACCCCGGCCCTGCCGAGTCTAGCGTTAATAGTAAAACTGGTGATAGAAATCATAATTTTGTCCTTCTTTAACCCCAAGAAGATTCATAAGTTAAATCAAACCATTTTCAGTACATTTCCTATCGAAAATGGGCCCCCGGGGAAATGGAAGATTTAGAAAATAATTCTAGTAGGCCCGAAGCCAATACCGTAGTAAAACATGGATAAATCCTCTTTATATGCATGGAAATGAATGATCAACACAAATAATCGCCCAGCATCTCACAATCAACCTATCAGCCCTGCACAGGCCCACAGTTACTCAGAAAGCATAACTAGCCTAGAAGGATATTTCTATGTTCGGGACTCGCGAACATTCCCAATAATCAACCTTCTATGTTCCAGAGTCAACAAGGCCTCACAGGACCACAAGGGTAAATAAAACGTATCGGCAAGTACTACAAGCATCGGAGGAACAAAAGTAGGCGGACATGAATAAAGCGGTCAAGGTCTGTGGTACAAACCTAATAATCCAACCCAATGATGCCAGCTAGTACAATTTTATCCGATATATGCTAAGTCTAGGGAGTTTAGACCGTAACCTACTTATCATCCGATGACAAGCTTGAACCTCTCCGAAAAAGCTCCGAAACAAAATCAAACTCGAATCTAGGCTTGAATAACTTGACGTAGATAATCGATTTCCCTTTGGTGATAGAATATATTTTTAAAATATTATTCTCCCTCCAAATCCTCGTCTGCGTTCTCTAAAAGAAGAAATAGATCAACAACCAAATCCTTACACCAAAGAGGACCCTTCACATTTATATAAGATATTGACAGACAAATATAATAGAGAGGGAAAAGTAATTATAGTTGCTGGAAAATTGTTCAAAGTAATTAAATGGTCCATTACCTTGTACAAAGTGTTGTACACTTCCCTCCACTTCCACGTGGAAGTGGGGGTGACACATCCCAAATATTTTAATCTCATTATATACATACTCGGGTATTGCATAGGGACGTGGTAAAATATATATAACTTTTTGAATACCATAATTAATAGAAAATTATTTCCAATAAAACCTACTATATTATAATAATAATTTTCAACATAAGTAAGTTTACTATCTCTGTTAAAATATTATGATTTATAAAATAAATACATACAGAAATATATCATAACAAAAGTATTTTTCATAGACATTTAACATATTTTAGGAAGGAACTTTTTACCATATTCATCTTTTAAATAAAATATTTTCAAATACACACGATGTTAATAAAATTCTCAATTTTAGGCTCGCAAGCCTTTGCTATGGGACGAAGATTAAGGTCATACGATCACAAATCACCATCGCACGATCTCGATACTCAGCTCCAAAGACAGGAAATTGGTCATAAAGACCAAACGAACGGCCAGGGCACTGAACCACCGGTCCCAGCAAGCCATAATTGACTTGGGGCCGCTACAGGAAAGCTCTAATAGTACATGGAAAGAGTACACGCGAAAATGATCGAAAGAGTCATTACATCATCCACTACTAAAAAGGACTTTTTTCCTCGAAAGTCAAGGACTAGGAAGTACCTGAAGGCTCAAAAAGTTGCGGATACTGAACGGGCATATCAGGTCGCCTTCTCAACTAGATGGTGCCTCCACTGAACCTTAACAACCGGGATCTCTCGAGACCTTAATCTCCTGACATCTCTGGCCAAAATAGCTACCGGCTCCTCAACAAAGGCTAAAATCTCATCCAACTGAACTAAATCCCACTACAACATATGAGACTCGTCTGGAACATACCACCGCAACATCGATACATGGAAAACCGGGTGCATAGCTGAAAATATCGAAGGCAAAGCTAACATGTAAGCAACATTACCAACCCTCTGAAGAATCTCAAATGGCCTAATGTACTTGGGGATAAGCTTGCCCCGCCTACATAATCTCATCACACCCTTCATAGGCGATACACGGAGAAACATAGAGTCACCAACACAAAACTCCAAGGCACGAAGCCTACGGTCAGCATAACTCTTGTGCCTGCTCTGAGCTACCCGAAGTCTGTCCTGAATCACTCAGACTCAGTCTAAGGAATCTCGAAGCAAATCTGTACTCTCTGGCCTAGACTCAAAACCATCAAACCAACCAACCAACGATCTGCAATGCCTACTATACAAAGCCTCAAAAGGTGCCATGCCAATGCTCGAATGAAAACTATTATTATAAGTGAACTTTGCCAAAGGCACAAACTGATCCTAAGAACCTCCAAAGTCAAGAACACAGGCCCGAAGCATGTCCTTCAGGATCTGAATGGTCCTCTCAGACTAGCCATTTGTCTGATGGTGGAAAGCAGTACTAAGCTGAACCTCTGTACCTAAATCTCGCTGAATAGCCCTCTAGAACTGAGTGCCGCGGTCTGAAATGATAGAATCTAGGACCCCGTACAATCGGACAATCTCACAAAGGTAAATCTGAGCTAACCTCTATGCAGTATAAGTAGTCTGAACCAGCAAGGAGTGCGCTGACTTAGTCAGCCGATCAACAATCACCCAAATGGAGTCAAAACCCTTGGAAGTGCGTGGAAAACCAACTATGAAATCCATAGTATTTCCTTCCCATTTCCACTCAAGAATGGGAAGTCGCTGCATTAACCCACCAGGTCTCATGTGCTCAAACTTAACCTGCTGATAGTTCAAGCACCGAGATACGAACTCCACTATATCCCACTTCATACCACTGCACCAGTAAAGCTGTCTCAAGTCTCTATACATCTTTGCTGTGCCAGGATGAATGGAGTATCTAGTACAATGTGCCTCATTAAGTATTAACTAAATCAAATCACTAACCCTCGAAATACAAAGCTGGATATCAAACCTCAGAACCCTATCTGAATCTAGAGTAGTCCAACTGGCCTCACCCCGAACAACTTGATCACGAAGGTCACACAACTGATGATCCTCAAACTAATGACTCTGAATCTGTTCAATCAAAGTAGAACAAACCTCGACACTAGCGAGAACTCTGCTAGGAACCAACAAGTCAGGCCTAACCAAATGGTTAGCCAAGGACTAGATGTCCAAGGCCAACGGTTGCTTTGAAATTGAAATAGAAGCTAGGATACCCATACTCACCACCTTTTGGCTCAAGGCATCCACTACCATGTTTGCCTTGCCCGAATGGTACAGAATAGTGAAATCATAGTCTTTCAGCAACTCGATCCATCTCCTCTGCCTCAAGTTCAGCACTCGCTGACTCGTAATATACTGAAGACTGCGGTGGTCAGTGAGTATCTCACAATGAACTCCATATAAATAGTGCCTCCAGATCTTGAGCGCGAAAACTACTGCCGCTAACTCCAAGTCATGGGTGGGGTAATTGCGCTCATGAGCCTTCAACTGCCTCGATGCATATGCTATCACTCGACCCTGCTTCATCAACACACAACCAAGACCAACCTCGAAAGCATCACAATACACAGAGAAGCTCTGACCCTCAACCGACAAAGTCAAAACTGGAGCTGAAGTCAATAAGGCCTTAAGCCTCTGAAAGCTATCCTCACACTCATATGACCACTGAAATGGGGCATACTTCCTAGTCAACATAGTCAAGGGTGCTGTTATGGAAGAAAATCCCAGAACAAACCGTCTGTAGTAACCTGCTAACCCAACAAAGCTGTGGACCTCAGTAGCTGTAGTAGGTCTAGGACAATCACAAACTGCTGAAATCTTACACGGATCAACCCTAATCCCATCCTTAGACACCACGTACCCTAGGAATGCAACTGACTCAAGCCAAAACTCGCACTTTGAGAACTTGGCATAAAACCGATGATCTCTCAAAGTCTGAAGTATAACCCTCAAGTGCTGCTCATGCTCATCTATGAAAACTATCACAAATGAGTCCAAATACGGGACAAGCACCCTGTGCATCAAGTTCATAAAGGCTGCGGGGGCATTAGTCAACCCAAAAGGCATCACCAGGAACTCAAAATGGCCATAACGTGTCCTGAATGCTGTCTTAGGGATGTCCTCCGCCCCAATCCTTAACTAATGATAGTCGGACCTCAAATCAATCTTTGAAAACACGGGTGAACCCTGAAGCTGATCAAACAAGTCATCAATCCTTGGGGTTGGCTAGTGAGCCATTATTTGGGGTTGGCTATTCAACTTTTAAATAAAATATTTTTAAATACACACGATGTTAATAAAATTTTCAATTTTAGGCTCGCAAGCCTTTGCTACGGGACAAAGAATAAGGTTATACGATCACAAATCACCATCACATGATCTCGATACTCAACTCCTAAGACATAGAATTGGTCATAAAGACCAAACGAATGGTCAGGGCACCAAACCACTAGTCCCAGCAAGCCATAAATGACTTGGCGCCGCTATAGAAAAGCTCTAACAGTGCAAGGAAAGTGCACACAGGAAAATGACCGAAAGAATCATTACAATAAGTTATTATGAGACTTGAATGGCCAATAATTAATTAAAAAATAGACACTAAAAGAATTAAATTGTGAACATTAAAAAAGAAGACCTGAATGCCCTCACCCTTCATTGGATTCAGTGAATTGAAACGTGCATATGGAAAACTATCAATTCTGCTAGCATGTTCTCTTCTCTAAGAATGTGATCAACTTTCACATTCCTATCAACCTTCAACCTATTTATCTTTTTCACCTCCATCATAATACCCCAAGAAACTTTTGAAATTCCATCTAGAACCTTTGTCAGTACTAAAGAGTCAGTTTTTAGCACTACAAGCAATAGATTATGAGAAGTGAAATATTTCAGTCCCATTCTCAATGCTACTGTTTCAGCCATTAAACTTGTCTCATCTTCCAGTCTTCTTGTTTCAGAAAAAATCAAGTTACCTTCTCTATCTCTTATACAAAATGCAACAGAATAGGGGTCCGAATTCCCTTTAGATGCTCCATCTGAATTGCATTTGTAAGTGTCACGACCCAACTACCAAGTTGTGTAGACACCTACTCTAAGCACCTAGATAGGAGAACCCTTAGCACCCGATTCAATTTCCATTGTGGAAATTATAAGTAAAACATAAAAAGTAACCCCTTTTTAATAAAAGAAAAACATTTACAATATTTGTAACCGTAAAACCATTTACAACTTGAAACAACCCTTCCCTAGGAACTAGTCTAAACAGGTACAAGAGCTCTAAAGGAGAGATACAAGTACAAAAAGGACACAACTTCCACCATGTAAATAAAGAGTAGAAGCTGCTGGAGATTGCCATCATTCGGTACCTATGAAACATCATTGATCCTGCAGTCAGACTATACCTAAAAAGGTATAGCAAGAGTAGTATTAGTACAAACAACACGTAGTAGAAGGCATCATCGGTCGAGCCGAATCTACCGCATACCATCATATAAGAAATCAAAAGAAAATAATGCAATAAGTTACAATAATCCTGTCCTTCCACATCCACCATTACTACCATGATATTAACACTAAGAACTCATATGTCTTGTCCCAAGTCTTCCTACCTTGTTCCGCTGCCAACTCTACCAATTAGAGACTCCCCACCCTTCCATCCTGGCCAACTACCTAACACTAGAACCTTTCCAGTAACTCTCGACACTAGGACTTCCCAAGTCACACTTAATGGAAGTCACACTTAATACTAGGACTTCCAAGGTCACACTTAATACTAGACTTCCTAAGTCATACTTAATACTAGACTTCCCAAGTCACACTTACTACTAGACTTTCAAAGTCACCTTTTCCCACCAATCTACCGACTAAGTCCAGACTCGGACTACCATTTCTTGCTCAGGTCAACCACTTTAACTCAACAACCCGAACGTACCTCCAACGATGCAACCATCAGGCCACACGCATTATGTTACCATTTACAAGTACCCGGACCACACAAGGACCCCTATGATAACACCTAAGTGTTTAATAAGCAATTCCCAGTCTATACATGACCAACCCCACATTTAGGTACAACTACCCGACCTTTCATGGACCAATATACAATAATCATAGTTTCAACTATTAACCCGGTCCACTCAAGGAACCATCAACAAGTATAATTAAATCCATACTAGGCGTGGTACCCGGGCTAACTATTATAAAAACTGTACCAAGAGTGGTACTCGAGCCAACCAATAAGTATCTCATACCAGGTGTGGTACCTGAGCCAACCAATATATATCCTATACCAGGCGTGGTAACTGAGCTAACAAGCATGTATTCTATAACAAGCGTGGTACCAGAGCCAGTCGAATGTCACACACAGTCTAACAATTCAAAAATCAATGAACAAATCACACCTGTAAACTAACAAGCAATCAAACCAAGATCATTTCAAAATATTGGCTCCTGGAAACTTAGACAATTCATAAGCTCATTCCCTAAGCATGCAATGTACATACAGTACTAAGTCATAGTTACATGAACACATATTTCATATGGGAAAACAATAACCATCACCTACCCAATGACTGGGTTCATAACCCAACATTCATATCCTGTCCGAAGACTAATTCCCGGTTTACTCCCTAGACACACGCATGTATAGTTGCTACATCAATTCTGAGACCCTTCTTTAAAGATAAGCACAGTGTGGGAACAACATCCCTTAACATTGAGAATCCAACCCTTCCTATTTTATTCGCTTTTCCTTTATTCGAATTATTCTCAAAACCCACTATAACCAGCCACTTACTTGTTCACAACAATTCCAGTTTCCCAAACCTATCCAACCATGTAATTTTCCTGGATTCTAACATCACACACCAATTAAAAAATATAAACAACCCAGAATAAAACCCATTACCCTAACACCCTCATTTCCATTTCAATCATCCAGCCAGAAAATACAATATTCCTCCAAACTTTGTGCCTAAAGGCCTAAGCATGAATTCTCTCATCTTTCTACATAATAATACACAAGAGACTACAGGTCTACAACTACTCAATTAAGCCTAGCCTACCTGGATGCCACACATCAGCTATAGAGGTATGAACAAGAAGAATCTGGCTCTGTGAAGGCGTTTTCTGATGGAGAACAAGGCCAAAATCTAGGGTTTTGCTCCTCTTTAGCTGGAATCTCCCCTCCCTGTGGCTCTCAAGATTTGGAGCAGCTTAGGAGGGATTTTTGAGTAACCCTGATATATTTTCCAATTAAAGAGGAGAAGTCTAATATTAAAAATTGTGTTTCAGCTACTGCCTCTATCATACCGCTATAGCAGCTGGCTGACTGCTATAGTAGCAGTGCTATAGCAGATAAATTTCCGCTATAGCAGGGTTACGTCAGCCTAGATGGATTTTAAAATATGAAATTTTTGTCACATCAACCCCACTTATTTTGAATTGCATTTTAATCATTCTCCAAATCAGCGATAAGGTGATTTTAGAATAATAATGAGATAGGTCATTACAACAAATATCAAATTATCCATTTTTTATTACAACAAATATCAAATTACCCATTGTTTATCCCCAATGATCCATATTTAAAAGGAAGGAAGAAATAGTACTGGAAATACCATTGTCCCACTTAGACTGCATAATTATGACCCTATGCGGAACATAAAAATCTTCCCCCATTTAGTCGTACTCGACTCCATTAGAAATAAATTAATCCTGCCCTTTCAAGGAAAGACCCATTTTAGAGCTACACGGAAAAACCTTAAGTGACCCCTTTCGAGTGCCCAAGAAATCCGAGACCTCATAGAACATCGGAGCAAAAGAAATTTCAAAAACTCAGAAGGAACCTTTTTGTTTCTAAAATGGACCTGTCATACGCTATAGTGAAAATTATACCGCTATAGCAGTAGGGCTATAATGAGAGTTCAACCACTATAGCAATTGGCGCCAGTTGAAAAAGGGTGAGAATTGGGTTTTCATTCCCATTCTCTTTTAATTTCATCCGAAAATACTCTCCTCCTCCCGATCACTCAACTCCTGATGTCAGAAAAACAAGGTAACAATCGTATTCCCTTACTTATTTACTTTATTGCATGAATATTGATGGAATTTTAGTAGAAAATTGTGGGTAAAGTAGAGATTTGAGTTGGGTTTTTGTATTTGAAAGTTTGGTTGAATGTTATTGGTTTTCTGAAGTTTGAGTGCTTCCCTTATATTTACAATGCCTCCACAACATTTTGGGCGTAAGGATTATAGAAATTTTGGCCCAAAATGGGCTCAAAATAGTGGGGGTAGAGGAAGGGTTGTTCTTGAAGAAAATGGTGATTTGGATGAAATATAGTGGTTATAATGCCTAAATTTTGGCATAAATGGTGATAGATAACTTTAGAAGTACTGATCTGGACTTGGGAATGTTAAAATAAAGTTTTAGGGTCAAAGGGTGCCATTGATGCACCCTTTGAAGCTTTAGGATGATGAAGACCACTATAGCGGAACCTAACCGCTATAGCGGTCCCACTATAGTGGTCCCGCTATAGTAGAGAAATTCCTACTATAGCGGTTTCACTGTAGAGGATGATCGTCCGCTATAGCGGAAGATCGAGACAAATAGCCTCCCAGACATGCATTGGAGAACTTTATCCTTTTTAAAAATCATTTACTTACGCCCTTATGAATTCTAATTCTTCCCCTTGATAAATTGCACGTTTGACTACTCAATGGCTGCCGGTCAAGAACACATTCCCCCCTACAAAAGGTTCCCCGATAATATAAGCCGGGAGAGGTTTCGGGATTACCAGAGGACCAGTATATGTTATGAAAAGGCCTTTAATATGGTGGGTATGTATGAGAAAGCAATAGACTTCTACCACAGGCTACATGATTTCAACTGGGGTCCGTTGGTATTGCTCCCCTTTCCAGGCGTTCAAGTTGGGTGAGGGAGTTCTATGCCATACTCCCCACTATTTGTTGGGATGACCTCAACCCTATTATCCACCTTCGAGGAGTGGATGTCCCTATGGATGTTCGGACCATCAACGAGGTGCTAGGTGTGCCTCATCTTCTGAACGAGGCTAATGAAGACAAGGCTCAACTGTGGGACATGGCATGGTTGAGGGATACGTTGGTGGAGAAGGAGTTCAAGCATGAGGTCTACAGGCCTAGTGCTGAGGGCATCACGAGTACTTACTTTTCAGCAAATTCTAGGAGGTGGCTAAATTTTGTGTCCTGGAGAATCCGTCCTTTGGGAAATAATACCAATGTGACTTATGCTCGAGCCTTGGTGGTGGCTTGTGCTATGTAGGGGATCCTGCTGAATATAGGGGAACAGATTGTATCTGAGTGGAAGGACTTCTATCGGGGTCCCAAGAAGGGCCTCTTTCTTTCTGGTCTAGTTTTCGAGTTATGCAGGCAGTTCAATGTGCCTGAGGATGATACTGACAGGGTGGTGGATATGGATGCCCCTTCAACCCTCGGTGGGTGAAAGTACTTACCTCTACGGGAAAAAATATCAGGAAGGTGAATGAAGCAGCGAGCAACCAGGCTGCCGAGGGTACTGATGATGATGACACTCTTGCCCCTCCCTCCCAGTCCTAGCCTCCTATTTCTAGCAGCCAGCTCGAGGAGAACGTGGATGCAGTCAGGATATTCATGGAGGGTACTAATGTTGGAGGTACAACCCTGCCTCCCTCTGTTCAGGTCTTTGCAGCACTCCACAGGGAGTTGGATGAAAAGAAGAAGAAGAGGTGCTTCCGGGATCGCATGCTTGTGCGGATGTGGAAGACTATTAAGGTCATGTTCACTTGCTCAGCCCCCGATCAGTAGCTTCCCCAGCTAGAGTTAGAGGACCTGAAAGAGTTCCCCTTCTTGAGCGATACTGAGGACCCTGCTCCCACAACCCTCGATGGTGATGATGCATCCGACTAGGATCCCCCCTCTTATTATATTAGACTATTGTTCCCTTGGTTTCTTCCCCTTTTGGGCATGTACTAGACGATGTTCCCCTTTCCTTTTCCCATTGTTTTAAGCACGATGATGCTATTTTTAGACAATATCACTTTACATGCATACTATATTAATTCTATTAGTGATTTCTTGGTTTTGCATAATAGCTCGTTGCTTAACAGTCTTTTTTAGATGCCTCGGAAATGGAAAGAAAAATAGGGGAAAATAAGGTGGGGGTTATGCCCCGCTCCTTCCGCTATAGCGGTTGATATACTCCTAAAACAGTACCACTATAGCAGAAAAATTCCTACTATAGAGGGATCACCGTAGCGGTATAATTTTTCTATGGCGGCCTCGATGGCAGCAGCCCAGAAAATTGAATTTTCTGCAGAGTTTACCCATTTCCCATTCTCGATTATCCGCATCAATCCCTGAATCATCTCCTGGCCTTTAAACATCACCCCAAGACCATCCCCAACACTGCATGATTTGAAACTTAGCATCACTTTATCATCAAATCAATTACGAATTACAAGGGAAAACTGTTCACAGCTACACATTCCTGCTATCATACAAGAACGACCCCCACTTTTCCCATGGTTTCCAACCAACCTGACTGTCTTAAAACTGGAGTTTTCCCACAGTCACAAGTCTTGTTCCCTTACCATCTTAACCAATGATAAGCCTTATCCAAAATGTAATACAAAATTTCAATTCAAGACACAATAATTTATCACTAACCAAAGCACACAACAATCAAGTTATAACTACTCCCAGGCCAAAAATGTTCATAGTAAGGCAATCAATTACACACTAACAATTGCAGTCATACAAGTATTGCAACACACATAATTTCAAGCTTCACATTTCAACATAATTCAAGTCACATCTACTACTCTCGATTAGCCCCATGGATGACTATTAGCCGATCATCCATGCCTTACCGCAACCTCTAAGGCCAGATACCAATTAGAACCTTCCTGGTTCCAACTTCTCTTGCTTGTGTCATTTCAAAAAACGTCAAATGACATCATTTACTTTGTTGAGATACCAATTGGAATCGAGAGATACCAATTGGAATCGAGAGATACCAATTGGACTCAACCCATATAAGCAAGTGCATGAAAGGAATGAAGAAGGGAGATGATTTCCTAGAATGCTTTATAGCTTCCGAAAGATTAGATGTGGATGTCAACACACCAATTTGAAAGACTCATTTTGACATTTGATCTTGTACTAGGAGACCGATAACCTAGTCTCTGATACCATTTGTCATGACCCAACTATAGGACCGTACGGGCACCTACTCTAAGCCCCTAGATAGGCAAACCCTTACCATCCAATTCAACAGGCAATGCGGAAATTATAAGTAAAACATAAGAAGAAACCCCTTTTAACAGAAGAAAAACGTTTACTATATTTGTAACTGTAAAACCATTTGCAACTTGGAAACAACCCTCCCCTAGGAACTAGTATAAGTAGGTACAAGAGCTCTAAAGGAGAGATACAAGTACAAAGAGGACATAACTTCTACCATGGAAATGAAGAGTACAAGCTGTTGTAGATCGCTATCGTCCGGTGCCTATGAAACATCACTGATCCTGCAGTCAAACTATACCCAAAAAGTTATATCAAAAGTAGTATTAGTACAGACAACACATACTTGTAGGCATCATCGGTAGACCCAAATCAACCGCATACCATCATATAAGAAATCAAGAGAAAATAATGTAATAAGTTACAATAATCCAGCCCTTCTACATTCACCATTACTACCATTATATTAACACTAAGAACTCATACGTCTTGTCCAAGTCTTCCTACCCTGTTTCGCTACCAACTCCACCAATTAGAGACTCTCCGCCCTTCCATCTTGTCCAACTACTTAACACTAGAACCTTTCTAATCACTCTCGACACTAGGACTTCCCAAGTCACACTTAATTCTAGACTTCCCAAGTCACACTTAATACTAGGACTTCCTAGGTAACACTTAATACTAGACTTCCCAAGTCACACTTAATCCTAGACTTCCCAAGTCAGACTTAATACTAGACTTCCCAAGTCACCTTTTCCCACCAATCAACAGACTAAGTCCAAACCCGAACTACCATCTCTTGCTCAGGTCAATTGCTCTGACTCGACAACTCAAACTTATCTCCAACTATGAAACCATTAGGCCACATACATTATATTACCATTTACAAGTACCTGGACCAGCCAAAGATCCTTAGAATAACGCATAAGTATTCAACAAGAAATTCTCGGTTTACACACGAATAACCCCACATTTAGGTACAACTACCTGACCTCTCATGGACCAATATGCAATAATCACAGTTTCAACCATTAACCCAGTCCACTCATAGAACCATCAACAAATACAATCAACAAGTATAATTAAACTTGTACCAGGCGTAGTATTCGAGCTAACCATCATTGAACTTGTACCTGGCATGGTACCTGATCCAACCAATAAGTATCTTGTACCAGGCATGGTACCTAAGCCAACCGATATGTTTCCTATACCAGGTGTTGTATCCGAGCAAACTAGCATGTATGCTATACTAGGCGTGGTACCCGAGCCAACTGAATGTCACACACAGTCCAATAAGTCAAAAATCATGAACAAATCACACTTGTAAACCAACAAGAAATAAAACCAAGATCATTTCAAAATATTGACTCCCGAACACTTAGACAATTCATAAGCTCATTCCCTAAGCATACAATGTACATACAGTACTAAGCCACAGTTACATGAACACATATTTCATATGGGAAAACAATAACCATCACCTATCCAATGAACGGGTTCATAAACAAATATTCATATCTAGTCCAAAGACTAATTCTTGGTTTACCCCCTAGACACACATGTATAGTCGCTACATCAATTTTGAGACCCTTCTTTAAAGACAAGCATGGTACGGGGACAACATACCTTAACATTAAGACTCCAACCCTTCCTGTTTTATCCCCTTTTCCTTTAATTGAATTATTCCCAAAACCCACTATAACCAACCACTTACTTGTTCACAACAATTTCAATTTCCTGAACCTACCCAACCATATAGTTTTCATGGATTCTAACATCACCCACCAATTTTAACAAATATAAACAACCCAGAATGAATCACATTACCTTAACACCCTCAATCCCATTTTAATCATCCAGCTAGGCAATACAATATTCCTCCAGACTCCGTGCCCGAAGGCCAAAACATGAATCCTCCCATCATTCTACATAATAATACGCTAGAGAATATAGGTCTACAACTACTCAATTAAACTTAGCCTATCTGGATGCCACACATCAGCTGTAAAGGTATGAACAAGAAGAATCTGACTCCGTAATGGCGTTTCCTGACAGAGAATAATCCCAAAATCTAGGGTTTTGCTCCTCTTTAGCCAGAATCTCCCCTTCCCATGGCTCCCAAACTTTGGAGTAGCCTGGGAGGGTTTTTGGAGTAACCCTAGTATGTTTTCCAATTGAGGAGGAGAAGTCTAATATTTAAAATCTCATTTCAGCTACTGTCTCCGTCATACTGCTATAGCGGCCAACTGACCGCTACAACAACAGTGCTATAACAGTAAATTACCTGTAATGACCCTTCCGGTCATTTCCACGTATAAGTTTTGAAGTCAAGCAAATCGACAAAAGATATCGTAAGATCTTTAACAAATTTTCTGAACTTTGGGTCAAATGTCTCAGGGCTTTTCTCTCAATATATAAAGAGTTAGAAGTCCCCCGAAATACCAAATCGAAGGTCTATGAGTCTAGTTTCCAACGCATAAAACCTCACATCCAACTGATCTCGGAGTAAATAGTTATGACTGTTTTACCGCGGACTGTCTGGCAGAAAATGGGTTGCGAACCGGGTCGTGAACCGGGTCGGGTCAAACTCGATTTAAGCCTCGACTTCATGTTTTAAAATGCCATTTCAGTTCCAAAATAGTGATAAAACATAAGGGAGGATCCTGAGAGAATTCTTGAGTATCAAAATCGTGCGTTGGTGAATTACGAGCCTAAACTTAAGAATTTTATTAGCATCGTGCGTGTATTTGAAAATATTTTATTTAAAAGTTGAATTTGGTAAAAACTATATTAGTATTGCCTTTTCAAAATATTTTAAAGGTTTATGGAAAATATTTTTGAAACGTTATAATTGTATATGTATTTATTTTATAAAGTTTTTATACATTGTATTATTTTAACGGAGATAGTAAACTTAATTACGTTAAAATTTATTAATATAATATAGTAGGTTTTGTTTGAAATAATTTTCTATGAATTATGGTATATTTAAAATATTATATTTATTTTACCACGAACTTATGCAATACCCGAGTATATAAATAACAGGACAAAAATATTATTTTGTTGCCTTGCAATTTCCACCTCCACTCTACGAGTAGGTGGAGGGAGTGGCCAGCAAGCATTATCAGCAAATTGTGGCAGCATATAACATAAGTCTTCATAGGTGGCATTAATGGGATTAATGATCACTTTATCCTTTCATTTGTTTGTTACTAATATATGGGTGGCCAATAATCCCTACTCATCACTTTCTATTGCAAAATGCAATTCTGGAGCTTTCTCATGTATGTGCTTGCAGATACGTATTCACGTTAGTAAGGAATACTTTTCCTAGTCAAGTTATTCAAGCCCGAGTTCAAGTTTGATTTCGTGTTGGGGATTTTTCGGAGAGGTTCAGGCTTGTCATCGGACGACAGGTAGGTTACGGTTTAATTTCCCTAGACTCCGCATATATAGAATAAAATTGTATTAATGGACATCCTTGGGTTGGTTTATTAGGTTGGTACCACATACCTCGACCGCGTTATTCATGTCCGCCTACTTTTGTTCCTCCGTTGCTTGTAGTATTTGTCGTTATATTTTATTTACCCTTGTGGTCCTATGAGGCCTTGTTGAATCTGGAACATAGAAGGTGGGATTTTGGGAATGTCCGCGAGTCCCGGGCATAGAATTATCCTTCAAGGCTGGTTATGCTTGCTGAGTAGCTGTGGGCCTGTGCAGGGTCGATAGGTTGATTGTGAGCTGCGGGGCAGCTATTGTGTGTGATCATACCATTTCCATGCATATAAAGAGGTTTTATCCATGTTTTACTGTGGTTTTGGCTTCGGGCCTACTGGCACTATTTTCTAAACCTTGCATGGCCCGGGGGGCCCGTTTTTGATGGAAATGATTTGGAAATGGTTAATTTGACTTGTGAGTATTCTTGGGTAAAAGAAAGTAAAATTATGTTTTAGAACACCAGTTTTACTACTACACTAGACTCGGCAGGGCCGGAGTGCTAGTTGAGTTTTCTTTCTACTTGAGATGATTTTTAGCCTCGGTTGGATCGAGCACCTGAGATGACTTTTTACTGTTTAGACCCGATTACGCCCGGGCACCCTTGAGGGGTTTTTGAGACATTTTCCTACTACTTTAGTCCTGGACAGGGTCTGGGCATTGCATATTCGAGACTGGGTCTCCATCCTGATACCAGACTTGCTTCCGGGCGACATGTTTTGATACTGAGTTTAGTATGGGGTCTGGGACCTCCATGGACCTTGCCATCCGGGCCAGGGGATATGGGCTGCGTGTGCCGGAAGAGGGGTATACGGTGGAGTAGAGGTATACGGGCAGTGTCCTTCCATGGAACCTACCTGCTGGGCCGGATCGGCGCCGGAGGAGGTACATACAGAGATACCATGGCACTTGAGATCTTCATGCATCATATCATTCATTGTTTGAGGCTCCACCCTTGTTTGCTGTTTGCTGATTGTACGCTCCGGTAGTATGGGATGCCGGAGGGTTTCTTTTCACTTGTTTGTGTTCCTCGGTTGTATGGGCGGCCGGGGGACTGTAGGTAGACTTTTGCTTTTTACTTGCAGAATTTTTCTCTATTATGGATAAGTATGAGATTGGTATGATTAGTTGAGTTTGATTCATGTCTCTGAGCATGCCTATTATTACTCTTTCTCTCTTCTTCTTACACTTGAGGTTACCAGTATACCGTCCATTTCGTAAATTTATTTTGTATACACAATTGTTGCAAGGACCCCAGGTGCGTTATTTCTTACTTTCACCTGTGCCTATGGTGTGTATATTCAGCTTACTAGCCTCATATGTGGTTCTGTTGATTTCCCTCTGGGCTAGTTCCTGTGTATCTTTCGTTGATTTCTATGACTACTTGCTTCTATTCTGTCTATTACTATGCTTTTATCTTATATGTGCCCAGTCGGCCTATGATACCTACTGGGTACGTTATGCTTCGCATTTGGTGCTCACCCCTACCCCCTGCATCTTTGGGTACAGATCCTAGCGTGGGCCATCGCCGTTAGACCATTGTGATTCGTGCTTGGAGATCTGTTGGAGACTACTTCAGGCTGAGGGTGAGCTCTTGGCGATCAGAGCTTAGCTTTAGTTTATCTTTTGCTTCATGTACTCTATTACCATTCAGAGACATCTGTATATATAGTTTTGGTTTATTTGCACTCCATGTATGTAGTTTGGCTCTATACTATGATACCAGTTCTTGGGTTTGGTTTAGTTTCTGCATATGTATATATTTATATCCCTGTTATCTATTTTATTTGTCTTGTTCCCTTATTTGCTAGATAGTAGCCCATTACTAACTGTTCTGGGCTACGAAGATTGGTTCACCTACCGGGGGTTGTAGGTGCCATCATGACCGAGAAATTGGGTTGTGACAACTTGGTATCAGAGTCAGGTTCACCGGTGTCATTGGTATAGGAGCCAATGTCTAGTAGAGTCCTGCGGATCGGGGCGGAGACGTCCGTACTCAATCTTTGGGAGGCTACAGTGTCATTTTAGGAAATTCGACTCTTTCATTGTTTCTGTGTCGTGCGTACTACCCTTGAAGTTTCTGGAGATCTCATTTATTCTACTTCATTCTTCCGCAGATGGTTCGTACGAGATCATCGGCATCACGCGAAGATGAGCCTCCCACTCCAGCTAAGGGTCGAGGATGCCCTCGATCAGTGGCACCTGCTAGGGCTGCTAGAGTGGAGATAGAGCCCGAGAGACATGTGGTTCAGGGGGCAGCCCAGGAAGCGCCAGCTCCAGCGCCAGCTCCAGTACCAGCTCCAGTGCCCACTTCTGTGCCAGCTTCAGCCGCAGCTCAGTCTCCAGATATTCGGGGGTTACTATTACAGCTTCTGGGTATGATTGGAGAGCGGCCTTCTGAGGTAGCGCAGACATCCGCTCAGGGGGCAGCCATGGGTGCACAGAGCTTAGGAGAGCAGCCAGCTACTATGGCTCCCCGTGCGGAGGTCATTCCGGTCCCATCTGTTGCAGAGCCTTTTGCTCCTCGCCCAGCTATGACAGAGTCAGAGCAGAAGGCATTAAGTAGGTTTTTGAGGTTAGCACCTCCGAGATTTACTGGTACTTCTGGACAGGATCCACATGACTTTATTACTACCTGTGAGGAGATGTTGCATCATCTGGGTTTGTTAGAGACTCATGGGGTTGGTTATACTACCTATCAGTTGGAGGGCCCAGCAAAGTTATGGTGGAGGGCCCAGGTTGCTTGTAGATCACCATCGTCACCTCCTTTGACCTGGTCTTAGTTTTATGAGGCCTTTATGGCCAAGTTCCTACCCCAGAGTGATCGGGAGCGTCGCAGGTAGCAGTTCACTCACCTTGTGCAGGGATCTATGACTATCTCGGAGTATGAGACCCGCTTTCATCAGCTAGCACCGTTCAGAGCTATGATCATTCCTACCGAGGCTGATAGGATTCACAGATTTGTATGGGGTTTGAGGCCAGAGATCAGGCAGCCAGCTGAGATATTGATTGCCATTGATCGGTCATTCGAGGCTATTGTAGACTATGCCCGCACTGTGGAGGACCTACATCGACATGATCAGGGGTACAGAGATAAGAGGCCTCGACATCAGGGTGTCTATAGTGGTTCCAGATATGGCAGTAGAGGTCCTGGCCAGTGGAGTCGGAGTTATCAGCCACATCAGTACCAGGGTCAGTCCAGCCGACCAGTTCAGGCTTCCCTTCAGACTTTTGGTAGTACCCAGTTCGAGCAGGGTCAGAGCAGCCATCAGGGCTATGGCGGCCAGTCTTCGAGGGTTATAGTTTCGGGGGCATCAGGTCGCGGTGGTCATACGGGATCTGCTGGTTCATCTCGACTGAGTAGGCCGTCATGGGCTTGTTTTACTTGTGGTGCGATTGGTCATTTTGCTAGAGATTGCCCTCAGCAGGGTACAATTCAGTTGGCCGAGCCTTTACGAGTATTTTAGCCACCAGCTAGAGAGGGTGGTCGTCAGAGTAGAGGTAGTGCTCCGTGTGGCAGAGTAGGTGGTAGGGATGGCGGTCAGGCAGGTGGAGGTCGTCGTCAGTTTTACGCGGTCCCTAGGAGACCAGAGGCAGAGGCCTCAGATGCTGTGATTACATGTACGATTTCTGTGTGCCATTAGTCTGCTATGGCTTTATTTGATCCTGGATCCACTTCTTCATATGTATCTGCCTACTTTATGCCTTGTTTGGGGTTGGCTAGTGAGCCATTATCTGTTCCTGTTTCTATTTCGACCCCAGTAGGAGATTCTTTAGTAGTGGATCGGATTGTGAGATCCTGTATGTTATCTATTGGTGATTCAGAGAGTTGGGGTGACTTGATAATTCTTGATATGCTAGATTTTGATGTGATACTGGGCATAGACTGGTTATCCCCTCACCGTGTTGTTTTGGATTGTTATGCCAAGACTATTACCATAGCTGTGCCCGGTGTATCCCCGGTTGTGTGGCAGAGTTCTGTTAGCCATGCACCATCTGGGATCATCTCTTGTCTTCGAGCTAGGAAGTTGATTGCCCGTGGGTGTTTAGCTTATCTAGCATATGTCCGAGATGTTAGTGCTGACCCCACTTCTCCTGAGTCTGTTCCTGTGGTTAGAGACTTCCTCGATGTGTTTCCTACCGACCTGCCGGGCCTTCCACCTGAGAGAGATATTGATTTTGCTATTGAGCTAGATTCGGGCACTAGGCCCATTTCTATTTCTCCTTACCGTATGGCTCCTGCTGAGTTGAGGGAGCTTAAGGAGCAGCTCCAGGATCTGTTAGCTAAGGGGTTTATTAGACCTAGTGTGTCACCGTAGGGTGCTCCTGTTCTCTTCGTGAAGAAGAAGGATGGGTCGATGCACATGTGTATTGATTATCGGCAGCTGAATAGGGTGACAGTGAATAATAGGTATCCGATGCCGAGGATTGATGATTTGTTTGACTAGCTTCAGGGTTCAGTCGTGTTTTTGAAGATTGATTTGAGGTCTGGCTACCATCAGATGAGGATTAGGGCGGAGGACATCCCTAAGACAGCATTCAGGACACGTTATGGCCATTATGAGTTCCTAGTGATGTCTTTTGGGTTGACTAATGCCCCCGCAGCCTTTATGAACTTGATACACAGGGTTCTTGGCCCGTATTTGGACTCGTTTGTGATAGTTTTTATAGAAGACATCTTGGTATATTCGCGTAGTAGAGATGAGCATGAGCAGTACTTGAGGGTTATACTCCAGACTTTGAGAGATCATCGGCTTTATGCCAAGTTCTCAAAGTGTGAGTTTTGGCTTGAGTTAGTTGTATTCCTAGGGCACGTGGTGTCTAAGGATGGGATTAGGGTTGATCCGGGAAAGATTTCAGCGGTTTGTGAGTGGCCTAGACCTACTACTATTACTGAGGTTCGCAGCTTTATTGGGTTAGCAGGTTACTACAGACGGTTCGTTTAGGGATTTTCTTCCATAGCAGCACCCTTGACTATGCTGACTAGGAAGGATATCCTATTTCAGTGGTCGGATCAGTGTGAGGATAGCTTCCAGAGGCTTAAGGCCTTATTGACTTCAGCTCCAGTGTTGACTTTGCCGGTTGAGGGTCAGAGCTTCTCCGTGTATTGTGATGCTTCTGGGGTTGGTCTTGGTTGTGTGTTGATGCAGCAGGGTCATGTAATAGCATATGCGTCGAGGCAGCTGAAGGTTCACGAGCGCAACTACCCCACTCATGACTTAGAGTTGGCGGCGGTAGTTTTCGCGCTCAAGATCTGGAGGCATTATTTATATGGAGTTCACTGTGATATCTTCACCGATCACCGTAGTCTTCAGTATATCACGAGTCAGCGGGAGTTGAACTCGAGACAGAGGAGATGGGTCGAGTTACTGAAGGACTATGACTTTACTATTCTGTATCATCCGGGCAAGGCAAACGTGGTAGCGGATGCCTTAAGCCGGAAGGCAGTGAGTATGGGTAGCCTAGCTTCTCTTTCAGTTTCAGAGAGACCATTGGCCTTGGACATCCAGTCCTTGGCTAACCGTTTAGTTAGGCTTGACTTGTCGGATCCTAGCAGAGTTCTTGCCAGTATTGAGGTTCGTTCTACTTCTGTTGATCAGATTCAGAGCCGTCAGTTTGAGGATCAGCAGTTGTGTGACCTTTGTGATCGGGTTGTTCAGGGTGAGACCAGTCGGGCGACTCTAGATTCAGATGGGGTTCTGAGGTTTGATAGTCGCCTTTGTGTTCCGAGGATTAGTGATTTGATTCAGTTGATACTTCATGAGGCACATTGTACTAGATACTCCATTCACCCTGGCACAGCAAAGATGTATAGAGACTTGAGGCAGCTTTACTGGTGGAGTGGTATGAAGCGGGATATAGCGGAGTTTGTATCTCGGTGCTTGAACTGTCAGCAGGTTAAGTTCGAGCACATGAGACCTGGTGGTTTGATGCAGCGACTTCCCATTCCTGAGTGGAAGTGGGAAGGGATTACTATGGACTTCGTGGTTGGTTTGCCTCGTACTTCTCATGGGTTTGATTCCATATGGGTGATTGTTGATAGGCTGACTAAGTCAGCACATTTCTTGCCAGTTCAGACTTCTTATGGCGCAGAGAGGTTAGCTCAGATCTACCTTCGTGAGATTGTTCGGTTGCACGGGGTCCCAGCTTCTATTATTTCAGACCGCGGCACTCAGTTCACATCTCAGTTCTGGAGGGCTATTCAGCGAGATTTGGGTACAGAGGTTCATCTTAGTACCGCCTTCCACCCTCAGACAGATGGCCAGTCCGAGAGGACCATTCAGATTTTGGAGGACATGCTTCGAGCTTGTGTCCTTGACTTTGGAGGTTCTTGGGATCAGTTTGTTCCCTTGGCAGAGTTTGCTTATAATAACAGCTTCCATTCGAGTATCGGCATGGCACCTTTTGAGGCTTTGTATGGCAGGCGTTGCAGATCACCGGTAGGTTGGTTTGACGATTTTAGTGCTGGGCCACAGAGCACAGATTTGCTTCGAGATTCCTTAGACCGAGTCGAGTGATTCAGGACAGACTTCGGGCAGCTCAGAGCAGGCAGAAGAGTTATGCTGATCGTCGGCTTCGTGCCTTGGAGTTTAGTGTCGGTGACTTGGTGTTTCTCCGTGTATCGCCCATGAAGGGCGTGATGAGATTTGGTAGGCGGGGCAAGCTTAGCCCCAGGTACATTGGGCCGTTTGAGATTCTTCAGAGGGTCGGTAGCGTTGCCTATCAGCTAGCCTTGCCTCCGATGTTTTCAGCTATACATCCTGTATTTCATGTTTCGATGCTGCGTCGGTATGTACCAGATGAGTCTCATGTGTTGCAGTGGGATTCAGTTCAGTTGGGTGAGGATTTAGCCTTTATTGAGGAGCCGGCATCTATTTTGGCCAGAGATGTCAGGAGATTGAGGTCTCGAGAGATCCCGGTTGTTAAGGTTCAGTGGAGGCACCGTCCAGTCGAGGAGGCTACCTGGGAGACCGAGAGAGATATGCGGGATCAGTATCCGCAGCTATTTTAGCCTTCAGGTACCCCCTTGACCTTGACTTTCGAGGACGAAAGCCCTTTTTAGTAGTGGATGATGTAATGACCCTTCCGGTCATTTCCATGTATAAGTTTTGAAGTCAAGCAAATCGACAAAAGATATCGTAAGATCTTTAACAAATTTTCTGAACTTTGGGTCAAATGTCTCAGGGCTTTTCTCTCAATATATAAAAAGTTAGAAGTCCCCCAAAATATCAAATCGAAGGTCTACGAGTCTAGTCTCCAACGCACAAAACCTCACGTCCAACTGATCACGGAGTAAAAAGTTATTACTGTTTTACCGCGGACTGTCTGGCAGAAAACGGGTTGCGAACCGGGTCGCGAATCGGGTCGGGTCAAACTCGATTTAAGCCTCAACTTCACGTTTTAAAATGCCATTTCAGTTTCGAAATAGTGATAAAACATAAGGGAGGATCCTGAGAGAATTCTTGAGTATCAAAATCGTGCGTTGGCGAATTACGAGCCTAAACTTAAGAATTTTATTAGCATCGTGCGTGTATTTGAAAATATTTTATTTAAAAGTTGAATTTGGTAAAAACTATATTAGTATTGCCTTTTCAAAATATTTTAAAGGTTTATGGGAAATATTTTTGAAACGTTATAATTGTATATGTATTTATTTTATAAAGTTTTTATACATTGTATTATTTTAACGGAGATAGTAAACTTAATTACATTGAAATTTATTAATATAATATAGTAGGTTTTGTTTGAAATAATTTTCTATGAATTATGGTATATTTAAAATATTATATTTATTTTACCACGAACTTATGCAATACCCGAGTATATAAATAACGGGACAAAAATATTGTTTTGTTGCCTTGCAATTGCCACCTCCACTCCACGTGTAGGTGGAGGGAGTGGCCAGCAAGCATTATCAGCAAATGGTGGCAGCATATAACATAAGTCTTCATAGGTGGCATTAATGGGATTAATGATCACTTTATCCTTTCATTTGTTTGTTACTAATATATGGGTGGCCAATAATCCCTACTCATCACTTTCTATTGCAAAATGCAATTCTGGAGCTTTCTCATGTATGTGCTTGCAGATACGTATTCACGTTAGTAAGGAATACTTTTCCTAGTCAAGTTATTCAAGCCCGAGTTCAAGTTTGATTTCGTGTTGGGGATTTTTTGGAGAGGTTCAGGCTTGTCATCGGACGACAGGTAGGTTACGGTTTAATTTCCCTAGACTCCGCATATATAGAATAAAATTGTATTAATGGACATCCTTGGGTTGGTTTATTAGGTTGGTACCACAGACCTCGACCGCGTTATTCATGTCCGCCTACTTTTGTTTCTCCGTTGCTTGTAGTATTTGTCGTTATATTTTATTTACCCTTGTGGTCCTGTGAGGCCTTGTTGACTCTGGAACATAGAAGGTGGGATTTTGGGAATGTCCGCGAGTCCCGGGCATAGAATTATCCTTCTAGGCTGGTTATGCTTGCTGAGTAGCTGTGGGCCTGTGCAGGGTCGATAGGTTGATTATGAGCTGCGGGGCAGCTATTGTGTGTGATCATACCATTTCCATGCATATAAAGAGGTTTTATTCATGTTTTACTGTGGTTTTGGCTTCGGGCCTACTGGCACTGTTTTCTAAACCTTGCATGGCCCGGGGGGCCCGTTTTTGATGGAAATGATTTGGAAATGGTTGATTTGACTTGTGAGTATTCTTGGGTAAAAGAAAGTAAAATTATGTTTTAAGACACCAGTTTTACTACTACACTAGACTCGGCAGGGCCGGAGTGCTAGTTGAGTTTTTTTGCTACTTGAGATAATTTTTAGCCTCGGTCGGACCGAGCACCTGAGATGACTTTTTACTGTTTAGACCCGGTTACGCCCGGGCACCCTTGGAGGGGTTTTTGAGACATTTTCCTACTACTTTAGTCCTGGACAGGGTCTGGGCATTGCATATTCGAGACTGGGTCTCCATCCTGATATCAAACTTGCTTCCGGGCGACATGTTTTGATACTGAGTTTAGTATGGGATCTGGGACCTCCATGGACCTTGCCATCCAGGCCAGGGGCTACGGGCTGCATGTGCCGGAGGAGGTGTATACGGTGGAGTAGAGGTATACGGGCAGTGTCCTTCCATGAAACCTACCTGCTGGGCCGGATCGGCGCCGGAGGAGGTACATACAGAGATACCATGGCACTTGAGATCTTCATGCATCATATCATTCATTGTTTGAGGCTCCACCCTTGTTTGTTGTTTGCTGATTGTACGCTCCGGTAGTATGGGATGCCGGAGGGTTTGTTTTCACTTGTTTGTGTTCCTCGGTTGTATGGGCGGCCGGGGGACTGTAAGTAGACTTTTGCTTTTTACTTGCAGAATTGTTCTCTATTATGGATAAGTATGAGATTGGTATGATTAGTTGAGTTTGATTCATGTCTCTGAGCATGCCTATTATTACTCTTTCTCTCTTCTTCTTACACTTGAGGTTACCAGTATACCGTCCATTTCGTAAATTTATTTTGTATACACTGTTGTTGCAAGGACCCCAGGTGCGTTATTTCTTACTTTCACCTGTGCCTATGGTGTGTATATTCTGCTTACTAGCCTCATATGTGGTTCTGTTGATTTCCCTCTGGGCTAGTTCCTGTGTATCTTTCGTTGATTTCTGTGACTACTTGCTTCTATTCTGTCTATTACTACGCTTTTATCTTATATGTGCCCAGTCGGCCTATGATACCTACTGGGTACCTTATGCTTCGCATTTGGTGCTCACCCCTACCCCCTGCATCTTTGGGTGCAGATCCTAGCGTGAGCCATCGCCGTTAAACCGTTGTGATTCGTGCTTGGAGATCTGTTGGAGACTACTTCAGGCTGAGGGTGAGCTCTTGGCGATCAGAGCTTAGCTTTAGTTTATCTTTTGCTTCATGTACTCCATTACCATTCAGAGACATCTGTATATATAGTTTTGGTTTAGTTGCACTCCATGTATGTAGTTTGGCTCTATACTATGATACCAGGTCTTGGGTTTGGTTTAGTTTCCGCATATGTATATATTTATATCCCTGTTATCTATTTTATTCGTCTTGTTCCCTTATTTGCTAGATAGTAGCCCATTACTAACTGTTCTGGGCTACTGAGATTGGTTCACCTACTGGGGGTTGTAAGTGCCATCATGATCGAGAAATTGGGTCGTGACATTACCGCTATAGCAGGGTGACATCACCCTGGATGAATTTCAAAATATGAAATTTCTGTCACGTCAATCCCACTTAATTCAAATCATATTTTAATCATTCCCAAAATTCATGATAAGGTAATTTTAGAATAACAATGGGACATGTCATTATAGTAAGACCCAATCTTAAGAGGGTTTCAATAGATCATTTTACAGTCAATAGTAGGCATGTATTCCTTAAAGAACTTTGCGATCAAAGGCCATGTATTAGGAATAAACTTCAGCCATGGATACCTATGTCTTGCTAACATGTGAATATTTCTGCTTACGTCCAGTACCATGCCATTATAAGACATCCTACCCCATGATATAAAACATCCACCAAGGTTTATCTAATTCTTCAGTGTCCTCCACAATCCCAATCTCTTTTTGGATATGCAAACAAACCTCTTCAAGACACATCTAATTTAATAAACTTCATTCCAATCACTCTGTACCATCAATTGATTTAACACATCCACACTATAATTGTTATCATTAGAAACAAGAAAAAATAATGAAATGCCCCTAGCTTAGTCAAATTGTCAAAGGAAATGCTAGAATGGCCACATTTAGGTTCCCACCAAATCTCCTGATCTATAAAGTATCTAGCTTCCAACATGTGCTTCCTCAATTGTGAACCCCCCTCCATTCCACCACCTAGGTCTATGCTTTTTACAATACTTGTTCCACATAAAATTAGTCCATAATGATTTTTTAGTTCTGAATATTAACCAAAGCTTAGTATATAAGGCTTTGGACACATCAAACAGAGATCTAAACCCTAAACCGCCATCTTCTTTAGGTAAGAATGCATCAGACCATGAAACCTAATGCTTGTTTCGACCCTCTTCTTTAAAACTTCACAAAAATCTAGCAAAGATTCTGTGTAGATCTTGCAACACATATTTAGGTAGATTTATAGCTGATCACAAATAGAAAGGAATTCTTTGGAGAACATTACTTATCATCACAACCTTACCACCAAAAGATAGAAACCTCCCTTTTCTGGCCTGCAATTTTTTTAAAACCTTCTTCATGAGCTCTGCAAAGTATGTCCTTTTTCTAGCATTACCAATAGGACAACCTAGATAGGTTAAAGGAAATTTACCCCTTGAAAAATTAGTACAGTCTTCTACCTCTTAAATTATTGTACCTACAGTCTTGTAGAACACATATAAGGAACTTTTCTCCTTGTTAATCTTCCTGACTGTGCCTCATAGTCCCTTAGAGTTTTCATGATCAATTGAAGGGACTTTTTATCAGTAGAGGAAAATATGATAGTATCATCAGCATATGCAAGATGATTAAGAATTATCACTCCACTTAGGCATTTTCAAAACTTCTGGATAATACCTCTGCAGATAGAATGAAAAGAATAAGAGATAAAGGATATCCTTGCTTTACCCATCTTGATGAATGAAAAAAACCACGAGCCTTACCATTGATGAGAATAGAATACCAGTTATTAGCAGTCAATTTCAAAATTTTGTCAACTGTTACTCTATTAAATCCCATCTTCTCCAAAACTCTAACTAAGAAACTCCAATCAACTCTATAATAGGCCTTTTCCATGTCAAGTTTGATTACTTCATTGATAGGCTTACCTTTTCTTTTGATGTCAGCAATAATTTTTTGTGCTAATAAAATATTCTCAGTGATGCTCCTTCCTTTAACAAACCCTGACTGATTCTGAGAAATAATATTTGGTAGTAAGTTTTTAAATCTTTCATAAAACACTCTAGAAATCACGTTATTTTAGAAATTACTCAGACTGATAGGTATCATATCTAAAAAAGATTGTACTATTTATTTCTTAGAAAGTAAGACCAAATTAGTGTAAATAATATACATTGATAATGTGCAGCCTATAAACAAAGACTCTACCACCTTAACTGTAATGACTTATTCCGTTGTTACGGGTAAACCTTTTGTGTGAAGTTTTGGGTTAGAAAACTTTCGGGTTTGGTAGTTGGAAATTTTAGGCTAGGCTAGTCTCAGATGGATTCTGAATGAGATATGGTCTAGGACAATCCAGATGGGGATTGGGTTTATTATCTTATATTGTGCTAGTTTTTCCATTAGATAAGACATTAAGGAGTCAGGGCGACTTTTCAAAAATGAATTTGGGTGAGTAGAATTCTGATATCAAAGTTGACGTGAAAGGGTTAGTTCAGAATGTCAGGATTTGAGGTGTGATGTAAAATATGCAAATTTGTGAGAATTTCCAAGATTCTATTCCATGTCAACCACTATAGCGGTTTACACTGCGCTACAACAATGACTACTATAGCGGAGAAATTCTTGCTATAGTGGAAGTCAAAGTCGAATAACACCGCCATAGCAGTCGAGTATGCTACGGCGGCGCCGCTATACCGTTATAGTGGAATAATTCACAGTTAATATAGAAACTTCTCCAAAAATGTTCAGCAATTCTCAGGAACATTTGGGGGAAGGGCATAGGCAAATAGAGGCGATTTCTATTGAATTTCCACCAAACTCCATCGAAAAGGTAAGGATTTCGCTCCCCACTTCAGTATTTCAATTCCCAGACCTTAGAAATGATAATTTTAGGCTTGCGGGGAAAGTTTGGGTTGACCTAAGAAGGTAGAACCCAGTGAAAAAGAGGACTCTAGGGTGTAAGATTCTTGGGTTGTGATTATAATTGCTCAATTATGTTTAAACCACAATTATTTTCTTAATGTATCTGTAAAACTAGTAGTTTTGGGAGAATTAATGGTGGGAGAGCCCTAGGATGGGTTGAATTATTATAGGTTAGCTTGCAGATTAATATTTGTGTCAAATTCATATATTATTAGGCTATTTGGACTGATTATAGTATTGTGTAATCATTTTCAGACCAAGAACAAGCGAAAGCTTTGGAAAATAGGAAGGCTCAGGTCCAGTAGAGTTGTTTAGCTATTCGAGGTGGGTGATGGTTATTGTCTTTCCAAATACAATGTGTGTGCATATAACTGTAGCTTAGTATTGTATGTACATTGCATGCTTTAGGGAATAGAACTGTGAATGTCAAAATATCCGGGTGTCAATAATGTTAAACGAACTTGGTTTGTTGCTTGTTGGTTTACAAGTGTGATTTGTTCATTAATTAATAACTTGTTGTTTTGTGTATGATATTCGGTTGGCTCGAGTACCACACCTGGTATGGGATACATATTAGTTGGCTTGGGTAGCACACCTGGTATGGGATACTTATCGGTTGGCTCAAGTACCACTCCTGGTACAGGTTCTATAATGGTTGGCTCGGGTACCACGCCTGGTACCAGTTTAATTATACTTATTGATTGTATTTTGTAGATGGTTTTATGAGTGGACCGAGTTGATTATTGAAACTGTGATTGTTGCAAATTGGTCCATGAGAGGCCAGGTAGTTGTACTTAAATATGGGGTTCGTCTGTGTGTAGATCGAGAATTACATGTTAAATACTTAGGTGTTGTTCAGGGGATCCTTGGTTGGTTTGGGTTACTTAAAAAAGGTATATACTTATTGTCATTTTTTATCGTTGTGGTGATCATTGAACCTGTTTCATCTGGTTGGTAAGTTAGAAGAAACACTAAGAGTCTGGGGTTTTGTTGCTGGCTTATTATTACATATTTGTACTGCTTTACTCAGCTTATGTTACTTATTCATATATTGGTTATTGGAGCTGGCCGATGATCCTAACTATACAATATGGTTGTTTACTAATTCTGTACTTACTTTCCCTTTTTGTGAGAACATGACATATTTCATCGACTGCTACGCGACCTCAGTTGTAGTCCCGACTATTCCAGATTCCAAGGGTGAGCTACTCTTTCTGCTACTATGGTTTCATCCAGTATATCTCTAGTCCATTGCTTTGGACTTAGACTCTATTATTTTGGTGTTGCATCCCCGCATTCTAGACATTAGTAGATATTTTTGTACATCGACTCTCAAATTCTAGGAGTATTTCGCAGGATCTTATTTTGTTAGTATTTTGAATATGAATGTTTGTATATTCTAATGCAATTGGTTTTTGAGCAGCTAGTTCACTAAGCATTGGGTTGATTATTGGTTCACTCATTTGGGGGTTTTGGGTGGGTTCCACTCATAATTGGTTAGGTTGTGACAAAGATAGTATCAGAGCTCTAGGTTCATTGATCTCGTCGTACCAAAATAGGTCTAGCAGTGTCTTGTGAAATGGTACAAAGACATCTGTCCTTTTCTTCGAGAGACTATAGGACTTTAGAAAACTATCTCTTCTTTCTTCCTTCATGCTATAACTTGATTCCAATTGGTATCTAGTGATACAAATTGGTATCTAACTTCTTTCACTCTTTGTTCGCAGATGGTTAACACCATATATAATGGAGTGAGAGTGGCGGTTCAAGTGGCAAAACCAGTAGTCAGAGGGTGAAGAAGGGGTAGGGGTAGGGGAAAAGAAAGAACAACACCCCTCAGGGTGGAACTCAGGCAGTGGTAGGGAAAGAGCAGCGACCCCTTCCTCGCCCCAGGATTGTGTTGAGGAGGAAGTTCAGGTTGTTCTTGAGGAGGGTGCAAAATAGGAGGAGGCGACACATGCTGGAGGTGTATGCCTTCCCCCTATATAGCCTAAGGTATTTCAGCAAGTGTGGGCTTTTCTGAGTAGGCTGGCAGGTACTGACTGGAGCCATCCTTACAGGCACATCGGATAAGGTTTCGGGCACTCAACCAGTGGTTGTAGCAGCTCCTAGGATGGATGCAACGTCAATTACTAATGATTTATTCTATTCGATGCTAGGTTCTCTTATGAATGGGACTGAGCACGCGATGCTGACCAAACTTTTGAAACTGAAACCTCTGACGTTTTAGGGTACATAGAAGGAGAATGCGTTTGCGTTCATTCTTGACTATTACGAGAGGCTGCATAAGTTGGGCATTATGCAGCAGCATGGGGTAGAATTCATCACCTTTCAATTTCAGGGTGATGCCAAGCAGTAGTGGAGAGATCATGTAGAGTGTTGGCAATCAGACTTGCCTTCGATCACTTGGGCACAGTTTCATGCGCTATTCTTGGAGAATATATGTGTCACACTTTAAAGGATCACAAAAAGGATGAGTTTCTATCCCTTGAGTAGGGTAATATGTGTCTTTCAGTCTATGAGGCTAAATTTCATACCTTATCATGTTATTCTACTCAGCTACTGGGTACTGAAGAGGAAAGGATTCATTTATATGTGAAGGACCTGAATACTGAGTTACAGGTGTTGTTTGTGCATATGACCTCAGCAGGGAAGAGTTTTAACGAGGTGACTGATTATGTAAAGAATTTGAGGGGGTCAGACAGGTTGGGCAGGATAAGGTGTTAGCCAAGAAGTCTCGAAATAAAATTAACCTCAGTGGTTCTTACTTTATGGGTCATATCCAGCCAGTGTATTCTGCTCGTCCTATTCAGCCAGCCCTGCCAGCTTCTGCAGGTGGTTGTTCGGGAGCCAGTCAACAACTTTCATCTCCTAGAGGCCAAGGGGCTTCTTATACTTCTACTAGCAGGCCTCCTCTTGACCGTAGATGTTTTTACTGTGGTGATTCGAACCACTTCAAGAGGGAGTCTTCTCACAGGGAGACAGGAAATCAGACTCAGCAGCAGACCAAGGCTGTGGTCCCAGCAGGTGGAGATGGCAATAGAAGAGGTCGTCCATAAAGTGGGTGAGGTAACTTTAAGAGAGGCTGGGAAAATAGAGGAAATGGTGGCACGGGCAGAGGAATAGTGCAGCCAGCCTGAGTGGTTGCTCGAATTGATGATAGGGCCCATTGTTATACATTCCCGGGGGACAAGGCCCATTGTTATACATTCCCGGAGAAGTTTAAGGCTGAAGCATCAAATGTTGTGATAACAAATAAAATTCTAGTCTGTGACCGTGTCACGCCCCGAGGTTAGCCCCTAGACATGACACGGGATCTGAAACACAAGTACTCCAGATTAACCCTTGGTCATAGCATACTCAGAAATCAATTCAAGAAGCATAGAGGAAGCATACTGGTTAAGGATAGGTAGCCATACCTAAGAACAAGCCTAAGAAGTACCAACTCCATACAACAAAGTACAAGTCTAGATATATCTGAAGTCTCTAACTATCATAAGAGCTGATGGGACAAGACCCCAACTAGCTAGAGAAATCCCAAGGAAACAACATAAGAGAAATAGGTCTAGTACTGGCCCTCGAATAATGAGGTCTCACCACTGGAGGCTGGGACTCCGACGATGTTTAGCCACGAGTGTAGGGGAACGAACCTGAATCTGTATCATTAAAGGATGCAGCACAAGATATGCATCAGTATTATAGGATATACCAAGTATGTGAGAGATGCATGAAAATAATGGAACGTGCTCAAAACGTGTATAAGAACTTAATTCATGCATAATGAAGTTTCATGGTATAAAGTCATAAGTTGAATATCAAATCATGAAATAAGAATAAAAACTCAAGGTAGATATCATAAGATCAAATGAGTCAAAAGCTTTCATACAGGAGTTTCTTATTACCGACAATAGACCATGTGAGCTACATGGAATCCAACTATATAACCCTAGTTAGCAAAGCTGAATCGAACCCTTCCAAGGAACGAGTCACCATACCCAACTATATAAACCTGGTTGGAAAAGCTTTCCTAATGCCCGCTAAGCACAGGATACCATAATCAAGATGTGGATCCACTCTCATAAACCCATAGGGAAATTATCACCTATGATGGCAACATAGTTTTGGACTTGAGTAATCGAACCCTCATCGCTCGATGCTAAATACTACTCCTAAAACATGCATAAAGCTCATAATTTCATGAAGGTATAATCGAATACCAAATTTCCTTTGAAAAGCATGAAGACACATCGGGTACCATGAAATTCTCATATCATAAGTTCTTAAAGTAAAACATAGCCATAATTCAAATCATACTTTTCTTTCTAAATTAATAGTTGAAGAATTAGGCATGCTATTTCATAAATTCATAAAGTCATGATATCTAATTGTGCCCAATTTCACTTGAAAACATGCAATTCAATGGAATCATGCTAGAAATCAACTTTAATGCTTGATCTTTTAAATCCAATAAAGGAATCATGATCAAATCATAAATAAATAATAAGAAACTATGAATTTAAGCATAGAAACCGATTTCACAAAATTTCCCCAATTTAGATCAAAACCCTAATTTCACAAGTTCATAATTCAAAATAAGAATTAGGGGTTTTGGGCACAAGGGTGAGAGGAACCCATTGTTGAATACCCACATACCTTATTGGAGGCTAATCCACTTGAAATTGAAAAGAATAGGAGACTTGATCTTGGAGCTTGAGATCTTGAGCTTGAGAGAGTTCTTTTTCCTTTTTGGGAGATGAATGAGGTAATGAGAAAGGACTTCAGCTAATAGGTTTAGAAATCATGCTAAAAATAGTCAAAATGACCTCATTTAGGAGTTAAAAGGGTGATAAATGACTAGAATACCCTTGAGACTTAATTAAGAAAAAGCTGGAAAAAGTTTACTTTCAGGGACCACGGATGGGTTCCACGGACCATAGACCGAACAACGGATCGTGGTTCCCATCTGTCATTCCTGGCCAAAGGAACGAGCTGCAGAAGGCAGTCTATGGGTCAACAAGATGGACCTGTAGAATGAATCATGGGTCATAGACCCAATTCGTAATTTCTGGGAAACATGCAATCCTCTGAACAGGTTCCACGGGTCGTCTCTATGGTCCGTGAATCAAATGACGACCCATAGAAACAACTCGTGGTAAGTGGGACCAAGTCAGTACTCAGGTCTGATTCCACGAGTGCATTCTATGGTCCGTATAAAGATTCACGGTCCATAGAACTCACTCGTAGTATCAAACCAGAGACTAAATTTTACAAGTCTCGGTTCACGACTCGTGGTTCTAATCACGAATCGTGATTTGGACTCATGATTTCTTGAAATTTAGGATTTTTTAGAGATTCTTCTTTAGACAGCTAAATAGATTTCTGAGGTGTTACAATATCCCCCCTTGGGATCATTCATCCTCGAATGAAGACTATGTAAGGAAAACTTAGAGGAATAACAGCCCAACCAAACATCAAAAGATGAAAACTGATGAACAAGCATGAAAAGTGACACCTCAACTTAAAACATAACTGAACTAACTTCGGGAAACGTGAATGCATGCTAGCATCATGAAGGGAACTGATGGAGTAGATTCGGAGGGACATAGTAAGGATGAAACTACTACCTCAAGATGAAACTGAATCGGAAGGAAAGAGATGGGGATATTTGGCCTTCATGGCCTCTTCTTCTTCCCAAGTAGCTCCCTTTACAAGCTGGTTTCTCCAAAGAACCTTCACCGAGGCGACTTCCTTGTTTCTCAACCTCCAAATCTGACGATCAAGGATCTATACGGGAACCTCCTCATAGGTGAGACTATCCTTCACGCCTACATCCTCCAATGGAATAATCAAGGTCGGATAACAATGACACTTCTTCAACAAGGAGACATGGAAAACTGGATGAACCGCTTCTAATTCTGTTGGCAAATCCAACTCATAAGCAACCTTACCAACTCTTCTCATAATCCGATAAGGACCTACAAAATGAGGACTAAGCTTTCCTTTCTTACCAAACCTCATCACAACCTTCATGGGCGACTTCTTAAGAAATACCCAATCATCTACCTCGAACTCTAACTCCCTCCTCCTCACATATGTATAGGATTTTTGTCGACTCTGAGCGGTCTTTAACCTCTCCCTAATAAGTTGAACCTTATCCATGGTCTCATGAATCGAATCTAGACCAATCAAGGTTGCCTCACCAACCTCAAACCAACCAATAAGAGACCTACACCTTCGGCCATAAAGTGCCTCATAAGGAGCCATATGGATGCTAGAATGAAAGTTGTTGTTGTAGGCAAACTCGATAAGAGGCAAGTGATCATCCCAATTACCTTTCAAATCAATCACACAAGCTCTCACCATATCCTCCAAATTCTGAATAGTACGCTCTGCCTGGCTATCCGTTTGTGGGTGAAAAGTTGTGCTGAGCTTCACCTGAGTACCAAGAACCCTCTGAAATGATCTTCAAAACTGGGATGTAAACTGAATACCCCTATCAGAAATGATGGACAATTGAACACCATGCAATTGGACTATCTCCTGGATGTAGAGTATGGCATAATTATTTGCTGAATCTGTCATCTTAACAACCAAGAAGTGGGATGATTTGGTCATCCTGTAGACAATCACCCAAATAGAATCGTGTTTCCTTCGAGTACGAGGAACCCTGTAATGAAGTCTATATTAATCGGTTCCTACTTCCTAGTAGGATGGTCAATATCCTGAGTCATGCCACCCAGTCAATAGTGCTCTACTTTCACTTGTTGGCAGTTAGGACACTTAGCCACAAAACTGGTTATGTCCCTCTTCATAACACTCCACCAATAGATTTCCCGTAGATCACGGTACATCTTGGTTGCACCGGGGTGAATGGAATATCTGGAACTATGATTCTCAGTCAAAATCTACTGTGTCAACCCATCTACATCTGGCATACACAATCGACCCTGATAACGAAGCACACCATCTCCCCCTTGGGAGAACACCTCGACACTTTGATGATGGACTGCACCCTTAAGCTGAACCAAAATAGGATCAGTGTCTTGCTTTGCCTTCACTTCAACTACCAAGGATGATTCGGATCCATTCTGCATAATAACACCACCTTTTGTCGAGTCCATAAGTAAAACCCCCAACCGAGCTAGCCTATGAACCTCTTTAACCAATTCCTTCTTCCCTTCTTCGACTGAAGACACGCTACCCATCGACAATCTACTAAGTGCATCCGCCACAACATTGTACTTACCCGGATGGTAAAGCACACTCATATCGTAATCCTTAAGAAGCTCAAGCCATCTTCTTTGTTGCAAATTTAATTCCTTCTGAGTAAACACATACTGAAGACTCTTATGATCGGTGAATACATCCACGTGCACTCCATACAAGTAATGTCTCCAAATCTTCAAAGAAAAGACCACGACTGCCAACTCAAGATCATGAGTAGGGTAGTTCTTCTCATGAGTCTTAAGCTATCTAGAAGCATAAGAAATTACCTTCCCTAGCCGCATCAACACACAACCCAACTCGATCCTAGAAGCATCATAATAAACTTTAAAATCATCCGAACCCTCAGGTAGGGTCAATACTAGAGCGGTGGTCAACCTAGTCTTCAACTCTTAAAAACTCTTTTCACATGAATTGGACCACTGTAATTTTACCTTCTTCTGAGTTAATCGAGTCAAAGGTGAAGCAATAGAAGAGAACCCCTTCACGAACCTCCTATAATAACCAGCCAAACCCAAGAAACTCTGAATATCTGATGGGGAAGTAGGTCTAGCCCATTTTTTCACTGCTTTAATCTTTTTTGAATCCACACGAATACCATATCCTGCCACTATGTGACCCAGAATAGCCACAGACTGCATCCAAAGCTCACACTTGCTAAACTTAGCAAATAACTATCGATCCTTGAAAGTTTGCAACACAACTCTCAAGTGGCCTGCTAGCTCCTCCTCACTTCGGGAGTAGATAAGGATGTTATCAATGAACACAATCACAAACATATCCAAATACTTCTTGAATACACGGTTCCTCAAATCCATAAAAGATGCAGGAGCATTGGTTAGTCCAAAAGACATGACTACAAACTCATAGTGGCCATACCGGGTCCTAAAGGCTGTCTTTGGAATATCACATTCTTTAACTCAAAGCTGATGATACCCAGACCTGAGATCAATCTTAGAGAAACAATTAGCACCCTAAAGCTGATTGAACAAGTCATCAATCCTAGGAATGGGATACTTATTCTTTATTGTGACCTTGTTCAATTGTAGGTAATAAATACACACCCAAAGAGAACCATCCTTCTTATGCACAAACAACACTGGAGCACCCCATGAAGATATACTAGGCCTGATGAAACCCTTATCAAGAAGATCCTTCAACTGATCCTTCAATTCTTTAAATTATGGTGGAGTCATTCTATAGGGAGGAATAGAGATAGGATTCGTATCCGAAAGAAGATCTATCCCAAAGTTAATTTCCCGCTCAGGAGGGACTCCAAGCAAATCTTTGGGAAACACTTCTGGGAACTCATTCACAATAGGAATAGACTGAAGGGATGGGGTCTCGGACTCCATGTACATAACTCACACTATGTGATACACTTAACCCTTAGAGATGATCTTCCTTGCCTTAAGATACAATATGAAATGACCTTTCGAGGATAGGGGACTACCTCACCACTCTAAAATGGGTTCATTTGGAAACTTGAAACTGACAACGTGAGTACGATAATCAACCGAAGCATAACAAGCATGCAACCAATCCATACCAAGAATAACATAAAAATCATTCATCTCCAACTCTACTAAATTTGTTGAAGTGACTCTATGAAGGACTGAGATAGGGAAATTTCAGTAGATTCTCTTGTCTAGGACTGACTCACCAACAGGAGTAGAAAAACAAAAGGGCTCTAGGAGCTGATCAGGACAAATCTCAAACTTACAAGGAACATACGGGGTCACAAAAGACAAGGAGGCACCGGGGTCCAACAAAGCATACACATCTATAGAAAAGACTGCCAACATACCAGTAACCATATCAGGTGAGCTTTCCTTGTCCTGACGGGAGGACATGGCATAGAGGCAGTTTCGGTGCTGACCATCAGAACTAGAAGTTGTGCCCTACTGGGCTTGTCGACCTCCTGAAGCTGTTGGGGTAGATTGAGTCCTACCTCTCTATCCCTTCTTAGATGAAAGGCACTCCATAATATGATGTCCAGTCTGACCACAACCAAAACAACTGCCTGAACCGGCTAGACACTCACCGGGATAACTCTTCCCACACTTGGTGCAAGAAAGGTAAGAGGCACCCTTTGCAACACTCCCCTGCGAATGAGAACCCACTCCCCTACCAGTCTGATCATGATGAGGCCTGTATGCCTAGGTAGGAGTACTAGCTGAGGAGTGAATGGGGCCTGATAATTTCTTCTGAAACAAAGAGCGCTGTCTGTCTCTGGACCTCTGAATGACTGAAGCCTAAACCCTCGGCTCTAGCCCTCTTGTTCTCCATAGCCATCTCCCTAAGCTTGTCGCCCTTGATCTAGTGAGAATGGGTCATGAGTCTGGAAATATTGATATCACTCAACATCATAGTGGACCTACACTCCTTATTTACCAAATCTGAAACCCCATAGATAAACTTGCTCATCTGATAATGCGGGTCCTCTACCATAAATAGGGCATACCTAGACAACTGAGTGAACTTCAAACTGTATTCCTGAACAGTCATAGATCCCTATCTCAAGTTCATTAACTCCTCAACCTTAGATTGCCTCAGCTCTTGTGGAAAGAATCGATTGAGGAAAGTTCCCACAAAACACTCCCATGTCATAGGGATCACATCCCTAGCTCTAGCATCCTTCCATTGCGTGAATCAGATATGAGCTACATCCTTGAGTTGATAGGATGCAAACTCCACACAATCAACACCAACCACTTGAATAACATCAAATATCTTCTTCACCTGATCAATAAAGCTAAGTGGGTTCTCGCCCACTTTCGAACCCCAGAACTCTGGTGTGTTCATACGGATGAAGTCTCGAACTCGGGATGCCACTCCACCATGACGGTGAACGAGAATAGGAGCCTGCTGATTGGCTTGGGCAGCCATAGTCTAAGCCAATAGGTGGATCGCATTCTAGAACTCCGCATTCATGACCTTGGAGGTCGGAACTGGAGGATCAACATTATGAGCGGCGCGGGGAGGCATAGCACATCGTGGAGGTATAATCTAAAACATAACAAGAACGGATAAGAGGAGTAACAGAGTTAGCTTTATCGTACGATATTGATCATGAAAGAAGTGAACTTTTTTCTAAAGATATCTCATAGCTTTCCTCTCATAAGTGTGGCGTGCTTCACACACATGAAATAGATTTCACTCGATGCGGCTTCAGACACCCTAGGACTCTTGAACCTGAGGCTCTGATACCAAGTTTTTCACACCCCGAGGTTACCCCCTAGATGTGAAATGGGATCCAGAACAAAAGTACTCCAGATTAACCCTTGGTCATAGCATACTTAGAAATCAATTCAAGAAGCATAACAAAAGTATACTGGTTAAGGATAGGCAGCCATAACTTAAACAAGAACAAGTCTAAGAAGTACCAACTCCATACAACAGAGTACAAGTCTAGCTATATCTGAAGCCTCTAACTATCATAAGAGCTGTTGGGACAAGACCCCATCTAGCTCCAGAAATCCCAAGGAAATAACATAAGAGAAATAGGTCTAGTACTAGCCCTCGGATAATGAGGTCTCACCACTGGAAGCTGGGACTCCGGCGATGTCTAGCCACGAGTGTGAGGGAAGGAACTTGAATCTGCATCATCAAAGGATGCAATATAAGATATGCGTCAGTACTATAAGATGTACCGAGTATGTGAGAGATGCATGAAAATAATAGAACGTGCTCAAAACGTGTATAAGAACTTAGTTCATGCATAATGAAGTTTCATGGTATAATGTCATAAGTTGAATAGAAAATCATGAAATAGGAGTTAAAATTCAAGGTAGATATCATAAGATCAAATGAGTGAAAAGCTTTCATACGGGAGTTTCTTATAAACGACAATAGACTATATAACCCTAGTTAGCAAAGATAAATCTAACCCTGCCAAGGAATGAGTCACCATACCCAACTATATAACCGTAGTTGGCAAAGCTGTCCTAATGCCTGCTAAGCATAGGACACCATAATTAAGATGTGGATACACTCTCATAAGCCCATAGGGTAATTATCACCTACACTGGCAATGTAGTTTTTGACTTGGGTAATTGAACCCTCATCGCTCGATGCTAAATACTACTCCTAAAACATGCATAAAGCTCATAAGTTTATGAAGGTATAATCGAATACCAAATCTCCTTTGAAAAGCATGAAGACACATCGGGTACCATGCAATTCTCATATCATAAGTTCTTAAAGTAAAACATAGCCATAACTCAAATAATACTTTTCTTTCTAAATTCATAGTTGAAGAATTAGGCATGCAATTTCATAAATTCATAAAGTCATGATATCTAATCGTGCCCAATTTCACTTGGAAACATGCAATTTAATGGAATCATGCTAGAAATTAAATTTTATGCTTGATCTTTTAAATCCAATAAAGAAATCATGATCAAATCATAAATAAAAAATAAACCATGAATTTAAACATAGAAACCAATTTCACAAAATTTCCCCAATTTAGATCAAAACCCTAATTTCACAAGTTCATAATTCAAAATAAGAATTGGGAGTTTTGGGAACAAGGGTGAGAGGAACCAATTGTTGAATACCCACATACCTTATTGGAGGCAAACCCACTTGTAATTAAAAAGAATAGGAGGCTTGATCTTTGAGCTTGAGATCTTGAGCTTGAGAGAGTTCTTTTTCCTTTCTAGGAGATGAATGAGATAATGAGAAAGGACTTAGGCTAATAGGTTTAGAAATCATGCTAAAAATGGTCAAAATGACCTCACTTAGGGGTTAAAAGGGTGGGAAATAACTAAATTACCCCTGGGACTTAATTAAGAAAAAGCTGGAAAAAGTTGACTTTCAGGGACCACAGATGGATTTCACGGACCATAGACCAAACCATGGCTCGTGGGTCCCTTCCATCGTTCTTGGCCAAAGGAACGAGATGCAGAAGGCAGTCTATGGGTCAACAAGATGGACTCGTAGAATGAATCACGGGTCGTAGACCCAAGTCATAATTTTTGGGAAATATGCAATCCTTTGAACAGGTTCCATAGGTCATCTCTATGGTCCGTGAATCAAAAGATAACCCATAGAAATAACTCATGGTCCCTGGAACCAAGTCAGTCCACAGGTATGATTCCATGAGTGTATTCTACGGTCCGTAGAAATATTCATGGTCTGTAGAACTCACTCGTAGTCTCAAACCAGAGACTAAATTTTACAAGTCTGGGTTCACGACTCAGAACCACGACTCATGGTTATAATCATGAACCATGATTTGGACTCGTGATTTCTAGAAACTTAGGATTTTTTAGAGATTCTTCTCTAGACAGCAGAATAGATTTTTGGGGTGTTACAGACCAAATGGCTTGTGTGTTGTTTGACCCAGGTTCTACTTATTCGTATGTTTTTGTGAAATTTGCTTTGGGTCTGGATTTGGTTTGTGATGTCCTGGATTCCCTTATTCACCTTTCTACCCTAGTTGGGGAGTCTATGGTAGTAAGCCATGTTTATCGTACTTGTCCTGTAGTTTTTATAGGTTTTCATACTTGGGTAGATTTGGTTATTCTGGACATGCTAGATTTTGTTGTTATTTTGGGTATGACCTGGCTATCTCCATATCATGTTGTATTGAATTGTAATACTAAGATAGTGACTCTAGAGATTTCAGGTAAGGATAGGCTAAAGTGGGAAGGTGTGTACAAGCCTAAGCTAGTAAAGATTATATCCTTTGTTCGGGCTAGGAAGTTAGTGGGGAAATGTTGTTTAGCCTTCTTGGCTCACTTTTGGGATGTTAGTGTGGAGTCTCCTTCGATTGAGTCAGTTTTGGTGGTTTCTATATTTCAGAAGGTGTTTTCGGTGAATGTGCCTGGCATGCCTCCAGATAAAGACATTGACTTTTGTATAGATTTGGAGCTAGGCACTCTCCCAATCTCTATTCCTCCTTATCATATGGCTTCGGCAGAGTTTATGGAACTTAAGACTGAGCTTCAGGAACTCTTAGATAAGGGATTTATTCATCCCAGTGCTTCACCTTGGGGTGCTCTGATATTGTTTGTGAAGAAGAAGGATGGTAGTATGAGGATGTGCATAGACTAATTGCAACTAAATAAGGTCACCATCTGAAACAAGTATCCTTTACCCCGCATAGATGAACTTTTTGACCAGTTGCAGGGTGCCTCCATGTTTTTGAAGATTGACTTGAGGTCAGGGTATCATCAGTTAAAGATTAGGCCTAAAGATATACCTAAGATAACATTCCGGAATCGGTATGGGCATTATGAGTTTCTGGTAATGTCGTTTGGCTTGACCAATGCACCGGCGACATTCATGAGTCTGATGAATGGTGTGTTCAAATTATTTTTGGATTCATTTTTCATTGTGTTTATAGATGACATTCAGATTTACTCTAAGAGTAAAGAGGAGAATGTAAAGCATCTTCGCATTATTTTGGAGATTTTGAGGCACCTGAAATTATATGCCAAGTTTTCTAAGTGTAAATTTTGGTTGACTTTGGTTTCCTTTTTAGGGCATGTGGTGTCCGAAAAAGGGGTGATGGTGGATCCCCAAAAGATCGAGGCATTTAAGAGTTGGGTTCGGCCTAGCATTGTGACTGAGATTAGGAGTTTTTTGGGGCTTGCAGGCTACTATCACAGGTTTGTCAAAAACTTTGCATCCATTACTACTCACTTGAAAAGGTTGACTCAGAAGGAGGTACCTTTTGTTTGGTCTGACAAGTGTGAGGAGAGCTTTCAAAAGCTCAAGACACTTTTGACTACGGCTCCCATCCTATCATTGCCAATTAAAGGTAAAGATTTCATTGTATTTTGTGATGCTTCACATTCGGGTTTGACTGATGTGTTGATGCGAGATAAGAATGTTATAGCCTATGCTTCAAGGAAATTGAAGCCCTATGATAAGAATTACCCAACCCATGATTTAGAGTTGGTAATGGTGGTCTTCGCGCTCAAGATTTGGAGACAATACCTTTATGGTGTGAAGTATGAAGTGTTCACAAGCCATCACAACCTGCTATATGTGTTTACCCAGAAGGATTTGAATTTGAGACAGAGGAGGTGGATGGAATTGTTGAAGGATTATGATGTGACTATCCAGTATCATTTATGCAAGGCTAATATGGTGGCAGACACACTGAGTCGAAAGGCAGTTAGCATGGGTAATTTAGCTTGTTTGGGGGTGTCCAAACGACCATTGGCTAGGGAGATTTGAGCTCTAGAATCTAAGTTCATGCAGTTGGGCATATCAGAACAGGGAGGGGTGTTGTCTAGTATTGAGGTCAAACCCATGTTTATAAAGAAAATTAAAGCCAAACAGTTTCAGGATGCATAGTTGAACAACCTTCAAAGCAAGATGGTATCCAAAGAGTCTGAGGAAGCCACGTTGGATGTTAGTGGGGTAATGAGTTTCATTAGGAGGATTTGTGTCCCTTGAGTTGATGACTTGATTCAAAATATGTTGGCAGAGCCTCATGGTTCATGGTATTCCATACATCCGGGCATAACCAAGATGTACCGGGACTTGAAGCGACTTTATTGGTGGCCTGGAATGAAGAAGGACATAGCTGACTATGTGTTTAAGTGCCAGAATTATAACCAGGTTAAGTACGAGCACCAAAGGCCTGCATGACTGATTCTGAGGATGCATATTCCTGAGTTGAAGTGGGAAAGGATAGCCATGGATTTTGTGGTGGGTTTTCCTAAGACTTTGGGAAAGTCTTACTCCATCTGGGTCATCATGGACAGGCTGACCGAGTCAACTCATTTCATTCTGGTCGGGGTGGATTATAAATCATAGCAGTTGTCCAAGATTTATTTTAAGGAGATTGTGAGAGTACATGGAGTGCCACTTTCCATTATTTTAGACATAGATACGCAGTTTACTTCCAAATTCTGGGGCAAGTTGGATGAAGAGTTGGGAACCCAACTCACGTTCAACACCATATTTCATCTTCAGATAGACGGTCAGTCAGAAAGGACAATTCAGGTACTGGAGGACATGCTAAGAGCATATGTAATCAACTTTGGGGATCATTGGGATCAGTTTCTACTATTGTATGAGTTCTCATATAACAACAGCTATCACTCCAGTATTGACATGGAACAATTCGAGGCACTTTATGTGAGGGGATGTAGATCACCCATAGGGTGGTTTGAGGAAGGCGATGTGAAACCTTTGGGCGTGGACATGGTAAGGGAAGCTCAGGAAAAAGTAATGGGAATTCAAACCAAGTTTCTAGCCGCCCAAACAGGAAGAAAGAGTACGAAGATCACAAGGTAAAAGACATGGCCTTTCAGGTTGGTAAACAAGTGTTGTTGAAAGTGTCACTAATGAAAGGGGTAATGCAATTAGGCAAAAAGGTCAAGCTTAGCCCTCGGTATATCGGTCTATTTGAGATTCTTGAGATTATAGGGCCAGTGGCTTACAGGTTAGCACTGCCACCCAGTTTATCCAGAGTCCATCCAGTTTTTCATGTATCCATACTAAAGAAATACCATAGGGATGAGGAGTACATTATTAAGTAGGATTCGATCTTGCTAGATAAGGATCTTCAGTCCACAGAGGAGTCGATTGCGATTCTATATCAGGATGTTCCAAAATTAAGGAAAAAGGAAATTAGATTGGTAAAGGTTTAATGGAAGTATCATCCGGTTGATGAATCCACTTGGGAAACCAAGAAGGACATGCAGGATAAACACCCTCACTTGTTTAAGGATTCAGGTACTACACTTATCTCTTTTAACTCATCTTTTCACGTTTGATTATTTGGGGATAAATAATGGATAAATTGGTATATGTTATAATGACTTGTTCCATTGTTGCAGGGAAACCTTTGGTGCGAAGCTTTGGGTTAGAAAAGTTTTGAGTTTGGGAGTTGTACATTTTAGGTTAGGCTAGTCTTGAATAGATTCTAAATGAGGTATGGCCTAGGGAAATCTAGGTGGGGATTAGGTTAATTATCTTATGTTGAGCTAGTTTATCCATTATCTAAGACATTAAGAAGTCCGGGGGACTTTTCAGAGGTGAATTCAGGTGAGTAAAACTCCTGGTATCAAAGTTGACGTGAAAGGGTTAGTTCAGAACGTCAGGATTTCAAGTGTGTTGTAAAATGGGAAAATTTATGAGAATTTTAGAGATTCTATTCAGTAGAGGTTGGCACCCTGCTATAGTGACAGTGCTATAGCAGAGAAATTTCCACTATAGCGGAAGTCAAAGTCGATCAGCACCGCCATAGAGATCGAGTTTGCTATGGTGGCACTGTTATAGTGGTGTACGAACCGCCATAGCAGAATAAATCAAGGTTAATGCAGAAACTTCCCCAAAAATGTTTAGAAATTCTCAAGAATATTTTGGGAAAGGCATAGGCCAAGGGAGGTGATTTCTACTAAATTTTCACCAAACTCCATCAAAAAGGTAAGAATTTCATTCCCTACTTCAGTATTTTGATTCCTAGACCTTAGAAACAATAATTTTGATCTTGGGGAAAGTTTGTGTTGACCTAAGAAGGTAGAACCTGGTGAAAAAAGAGGATTCTAGGGTGTAGGATTCTTGGGTTGTGATTATAATTTCTCAATTATGTTTAAAACACCATTATTTACTTAATGTATCCGTAAAAATGGTAGTTTTAGGCAAATTAATGGTGGGAAAGCCCTGGGATGGGTGAAATGATTATAGGTTTGCCTGGGGATTAGAATTTGTGTAAATTTTAGGTATTATTAGTCCATTTAGACTGATTATAATATTGTGTAATCATTTTTAGACCAAGAATAAGCAAAAGCTTTGGAAAATGGAAAGGCTCAGGTCCAGTAGAGTTTTCAAGCTATTCGAGGTAGGTGATGGTTATTTTCTTTCCAAATACAATGTGTGTGCATGTAACTGTAGCTTAGTATTGTATGTACGCTACATGCTTTAGGAAATGGAACTGTGAATGTCTAAATATGCAGGTGTCAATCATGTCAAATAAACTTGGTTTGTTGCTTGTTGGTTTACAAGTATAATTTGTTCATTCATTATTGACTTGTTGGATTGTGTGTGACATTCGGTTGGCTAAGGTACCACGCCTGTTATGAGATACATATTGGTTGGCTTGGGTACCACACCTGGTACGGGATACTTATCAGTTGGCTTGGGTACTATGCCTGGTACAGGTTCTATAATGGTTGACTCGGGTACCATACCTGGTACGAGTTTAATTATACTTGTTTATTGTATTTTGTCAATAGTTATATGAGTGGATCGGGTTGATTGTTGAAACTGTGATTGTTGTTTATTGGTCCATGAAAGGTCGGGTAGTTGTACTTAAATATGGGGTTGGTCTGTGTGTAGACCGAAAATTGTATGTTAAACACTTAGGTGTTGTTCTAGGGATCCTTGGTTGATCCGGGTTACTTTAAAAAGGGTATATGCTTATTGTCCTTGTTTATCATTGAGGTGATTATTGAACTTGTTTCATGTGGTTGGTAAGTTAAGAGAAAGACTAAGAGTCTGGGATTATGTTGCTGGCTTGTTATTACATGTTTGTACCATTTTACTCGGCTTAGGTTTACTGTTCATATATTGTATATTGGAGCTGACCGATAATCCTACTAGTACACTATGGTTGTATACTGATTCTACACTTGCTTTTCTTTTTGTGAGTATAGGACATATTTCGATGACTGCTACGCGACCTCAGTTGTAGTCCTGACGATTCTAGATTCCAAGGGTGAGCTACTCTTTCGGCTACCATGGTTTCATCCAGTATATATCTAGTCCATTATTTTGGACTTACACTCTATTATTTTGGGGTTGCATCCTCACATTCTAGACGTTAGTAAATGTTTTTGTACAACGACTTTCAGATTCTAGGGGTATTTTCGCAGGATCTTATTTTGTTAGTATTTTAACTATGAATGTTAGTTTATTTTAATGAAATTAGTTTTTGAGATTCTAGTTGACTAAGAATTGGGTTGATTATTGGTTCGCTCTTCTAAGCATTTCAGGTGGGTGCCACTCGCGGTGGGTTAGATCGTGACATTAACAATATCACCTCCAATTATATCCCAACAATTCTGATAAAAATTACCTGTAAAACTATCTGGACCACTTGAACTATCCCTGTTAAGCTCAATACCACTCTTTTGATTTCTTCTTCTATAGAGAAAGAACTAATGATGTCATTATCTTCTTCATTAACCAGAGTAGGAACATAATTTAGCAAAGATCCACCAGTGAATTGATTCTGAGAAAAGTTAATGGCTTCAGCAGCTACCTGATCAGTCCCTTTTGCCCAACTACCATTAGATTTTTTGGATTCTTTAAAGAGACAACTTCTTTCTTCTACCATTAATTAGGCAACGAAAAAACCTAGTATTCCTTTCACCATCAGTAAACCATTGGTAACAAGCCTTTGTCTCCAAAATTCTTCTTCGAAATGAAGATATTGCTTCAACTCTGCCTGAGCTCTCTGTAATATTTTCCTATTTTTAGTAGTTATAAATTCTTCAAAAAGATCTTCTTGGGTCTAACAATTTCCTCCCTAATACTCAGATATTTGAATATGTTTCCAAACCTTTCCTTGTTCCAGATAGAGAGTACAATTTTGATCTTCTTCATCTTATGCTTCTGTGTTATAAAAATATCATTGGATTCGTCTGATATCTATGTTTTCTTTAAGCTATCATTAAAATCTTATTTCTCAGTCTAAAACTTCAGAAACCTAAAAGGGTTAGCAAAATTAGGAGTCTGTCCCCCACAAGACAAAAGTAGGGGTACATGGCCTGATCCAGTCCTAGCCAAATGATCCATTTTCACATTACCAAACATGTCTATGAAAGCCCGATTAACCACCAATTTATCTAGTCTTTTAAAGATACAAGTTGCATCAACTCTTCCATTCCATCAAGTAAAAGGAATTCCTTTTAAGTTAATGTCAAAGAGATCATAAGAATTAATACAGAAAGCAAAAACCTCTTATTCTTAAGGAGTCACTGGAAGCCCCCATTTTTCTCTTTTTCATTCATAATGACATTAAAGTCTTCCCCTACTATCCATGGAAGATTCCAGTTCTACCTTATAACATATATATCATCTCATAAACTCAATCTTTCAAGGGCTTCACATTTAGCATATACTATAGTAGTTACGATTGAATTCAATGTATCTTGAAATATTAATTGCAAATTAACTATTGATCTGAGTCAGCTACAACTTCAACTTGAATATTCTCCTGTACAAACACCCAAATTTTCTCATTCTAATTATAGTTAGTATATGACATATCAAATCTTCTTTTATACTTCTGAATTTATCTTGTGTCTTGGAATAGTTCCACTAAAGCTACAAGAAACAACTTGTGATGTTTGTGAAGTATTTACACTCTATGAAAAGAATGTTGAGTCCTCACAGATCTAATGTTTAAAAATAAAGATTTGTGTATCATTTAAAATTAGATTTCATAACTCTTTTTAGGATCCACCCTTGTGGGCTTGGTGGCTTCTGCTTTACTTTTGGACTTTTTTCCCTTTGCTAATGATTTTGGAGATATCCCTATATGTGTTGAGATTTGGTTCATATTATGTTCATCATCTCTTTCTTCATTATCATCCACCTTGCCATATTTTGATTTTGTATCTCTATTGATAATGTCTGCATCCTGTTTCTGATGTGAAAGAATATCATGTAAAGTTTTCATTGGGAAAATCTTCTTAAAAGGCAATACTTCCTGTGGTGTTGAATTTAACACATGTTCCTTGTCTGCTGCAGTGGATATTTCAACTAGCTCAGAGTTAACCACTTGAAGTGGTTGTTGTTCATGTGCCACTACCATTGACAATTCATCCACGTGTTCATCTTCTTCTGATTGTTCTGATTCAAGGTGAATTTCTATCCACCTCCTTATCCCTCCCAAGATCATCATTGATTATTAGGCCTAACTACTGATGTTATTCTTGTATTCCTTGTAGGTCACTTGTCTCTCTACCCTCCACATATGAAGTGACAAGATGAGGACTAATTTATGCCTCTTGTTGGTGCTGCTGGTCTATTGAAGTATTTGATCTTATTATTCCTTATACTTCCTTTATAATTTCTGAGTCCCCGTTTATCTCATTATCTGTGTTTATGATGTGATGTTGTTTGTGAATACTGGTGTTAAGCCTTGCTTGTTCATTCTTCTTTGTTTATACTATTTAGTAGTATCTACTACATCATCTTCAGATCTTGTGCAAGCTATATTATCAGTGTCGCCATCACCCCCCCAATTATATTTTAATATTTCCCCCTATTTTATTGTTGGAACTATCTCTATTATGAATTATGTCTTTCCCTTCTTGTGACAAAATCTCAAAAGCATTATCAATAACTATTTCTTTTTCAGGTGGAGTCATTACTAAGTCACTAAGAAATTTATCAGCATTTTTTCCATTCTGAATCTTCTATTTGTAGGATGCCATATCCCCCATTAACTACAACTTTTCCATATCTTTGAACATTCTTATGAGGATTATTCTGTTGCATATGTTCTCCCATTGAAGCTTCATTTTTATTGTTTTCATTGTACTTTGTCAACTCTGGATGCAAAATCTTACATTCATTTTGACCATGCCCTTATAGTTTGCATCTCTTACAATACTTAGATAATAAATCATATTGGATCTTGATGCTTTTCACTCTTAATTCATTTCCTTGCTCATTAAGAACTTCAATCTCCAACTTGTCAGGAAGTTGTGCTAATAGATCTACTTGAACTTTCACTCTGACATAACTAGGTCTTGTCTTATTTATTATATCCATATCTGAATGAAGAGGTTTTTCCATAGAAGATGCAAGGGAAAATATTAACTCCTTCAAAAAAAATGTTGGAAATAAGTCTAGAAAGGATATCCATGCCGTAGCCTGAGTTGTTTCCTCCTCCGCCTTAAATTTTGCATCATAGATCAATCGTCTCATTTGGTATGTAATCCCATCCTTACCTAGTATGTAGTACACATTTTTAAACAGAATATTTATAAAATCACCCATCCAGCTAAGTCTCATTAGAATATGCCTATTTCTTAGTAGACCTATTTTACAATCACCCTTAATACCACACTGCTTATGAATTTGAATTCTCAAATCTTCTAATTTTGGCCACCCATAAGAGAATTTTCCAATTATAGCATATTAAAGGTCTTCAATAAGATTCATCTTATGAACCTTTTCCTCCGTCCATGTCACCCTTGATATTCCATTATTATAGGTCAATTTCTTTATAGGGATCTGTTTCATCAAATCAACATACTTAATCTTATCCTTAGGAATGTCTTCTGTGTTTACAATGTCCTCAATACTTGTGGTAATATCGGTAGACAAATTTTCAGGCTCGGTAGGTAAATGGCTAGGGTTATTTGTGGAGTTCTTATGGTATAGTTGGGGAAAATAAGACTCATGTTATAAAAAAAATTTGGCCAGCCTTAGAAGAGGGCTGACCAGTGGCCAGCCTTAGAAGAGGGCTGACCAGTGGCCAGATTGGCCATGCATGGTAGTGGTGATCATAAAAACTAGAGTTTGTGAGAGAAAGTCATAAGAGAAAAGAGAGTGTTACTTTTAGAGGTAGAAAATAATTTTCCTTCTTTCAGTAGGTTCGCATACATGCTTACTATCTACAACACTCACAACAAATTTATAAGTTTCACATCAAATATAGTTGATTGCTGAGTGTCAAAGATAGACTTATCATGCCTCATGAAGAAAATTGTCAAGCATATTGAAGGGAGGAGGCTTGAGTAAGGTTGTCGGAGCAAAAGTTTTTTCTTTTTACTGTTACCTTTCTTGAGTCTCCTCTATGTTTATAGTTGTTTATTTTCTATGTATATTTTCATAATTATTATCATAAAATTAAATTTTTTTATATAAATTTTATCTATGATGTAGTACTTACTTATATTTAGTAGAAAATAGTGTTACCTTTGCTATTTCTATACTAGTGAATATGTGCGCGCTTCGCGTGGTTTAAAAGGAAAATCACAACATTCTTAAAAATTTCTATTACATAATATGGTGATCATTACACTTTTTTTCTCTTGACAATATAAGTTAATCAGTAATAATAATATAATCAATTAATCAATCTTCTCGATAAAAATATAATTTTATTAAAATTCATGATTTTAAAATAACACATACAACAAAACTTGTTAAAGATGCAATACACATGAATTTAAAATTGTTTCTGATCTAGTGTACTTGATAATACAGTTTTTCCCATAGCATCTCAAAGATTCATTGTAAAAAATACAACTTCTCAGTAATTAAAAAAATAAGAAAAATAAATTTACCTTAATTCCTAATTTCTTCTAAAGAAAATTTGAATATATATCCATCATTTTAACTCTCTCACTTCTATAAACAAACAAAGAAATAAAGGATACTGAGGAAAAAATATAGAAACTCAAAAAGGTTCATATTTAGCAAGTAAACAAATTGGGGTATAGTGCAAAGGAAAAGTATTCAAAATTGATTTAGTTACTGCAGTAACTTTCAGCTAATAAGTTATTTCGATTTAGGATGAATTTAAATTTTAAATTTTTTTTTGTTGTTTTTAGTTGTTGAGATATTTTAGATTTTATTAATTTCAAATTAGTCAGATTTGTGTATTATGTTTGGCTATTTAAAGCCCCCCAATACTTAGTAAAAATTATTAAAAGTTATTTCAATCCATTGAGAGACATTTTCAATCACTTTTCACTACCCATCTTTTACAAAAATCAACAATAGTATCAAAAGTTTCATTGATCTTACGGGATCTGTGAGTTCTTCAAAAGAACTACCAAATTATTTTTAACCCGTAAGAGATACCATTTTTAACCCATCAGGGCTACTATTTTAACCCGTCAGGGCTACCTTTTTGAACTCATCAGGGCTACTACTGTTATGACCCAAAATTAAATGGTTGTGATGGCGCCTTCCCTACCCAACTGTAGTAGGGGTGAGTACGGTCCACTTGTACTCAATAGGCATCATAGATCAACTGAGCTTAATCGAGTAAAAAATACTAAAAATAACCCTGCACGCAAAAAAGTCCTAGAAGTTCAATGACAATAATAACACAGTGAAATTCAATCAAAGCAACAATCGAAATGAAAATACAATGTAATGATATAGGATGATATGCAATGGACAATACCTACTGGTATACACCTTCCGAGCATATATCTCTCTAGAATAGGACCCATGGGGGACTCACGAGGTCCATATACAAAACAAGCCAGATATTTGCCCACAGTCTTGTTAGCCGAATCTTTGCCCTTGGGAGATATAAATAATAGTCAAAACAAGCCCTTCAAGCCATTCCTTTCAAAACCAGAACATTTCTTATTTCCATGAACCATGAGATGAATGCATATGCATGGGTACGATAAATGAATAAGAACCAATATAACCACCATGCATGAAATCTCAAGATCATGCTCACATTATCATAATTGGCTATACTTTCAATACCAAAACAGGAGTCCAAGTTCTTTATCGCCAAACAAAATAAGTCTCTATCGAGTTCACCATCAATATCAACACAAGACCCAACACGGGAATCAAAATAATATGAATCAACTCAAAAGCTATGATAATGACTAATTCACCTCACTCATAGCATGCTTTACAAGATAAGTCCACACCCAAGTAAAATGTAAAGAAGGTTAAGTCGAACATCAAGACTCTACGTAATCACACTTGAGCCTTTCCTTTACGAATCACCTCAGAATGAAACCACTCTATCAAATATAAGTTCTATACAAGAATCATGTAGATAGATTGGCTTATTCATTTCATGTGATTCGGTAAACAAAATGAAACTCATCACTACCTCGTAAGGGCGTTGTAATTCAGGAGGTATAGTTCATCTAAATCGTTTGCCAAGCAGAGTCTCACGAAATAGAACAGTGACAGCCTAGGCTGATTCACACCAAGACCTTTAGGGCATTGTATAAACACGAATACAATGATACCCATATGGCTAAGTTTCTAGACCGGATCTAAAAAGTCAACCCTAGGGATGAAAGGGTAAAACCAGAAATTTATTTGAAATTTAGTTTACTCAAAGCATAAGGAGTTCAAATATAAAATTTTATTGAAAATAGGGTAAGAATCGAGCTTAAAATCAATAATTTAGCAAACTTTAACTTTATTGAGAAAACCCCAAATTTTCAAGTTGGAAAAACCAAGATTTGATGGTGAAATTATAAAATAATGATTGGAGAAAGTGTAAAACTAGTATAGAAAGCTTACCTAATGGTTAAGGATCACAAAGGTGAATTTTGGTTAAAAATGGAGCAAGACAAGACTTTCAATTTCAATCCCTTAATTTAGAATTAACCCAAAATTCGAGGTAAAATAGCAGAGAAAACAAAATTCAAAGACTTGGGAACTTAATTACCCCTTTCCAAGAAGAAGAAAATGCACCAAGAATCACCCAAAATGGAGCTCTAGAGATCCAACAATGAAAGAAAGAAGTGACTAAAATGAGAAAGAAAAATCTGATTTAAGCTACTGTAGCACGTTGAGCGCTATGCACTAAAGTGGAGTGATCGCGCTAAAGGAGGCCAATTCCTTCAGCTCGATTGCGCTATTGGAGTGCCATAGCGCGCTGAATAGCGCCATAGAACCTCAGTGCCATTGCGCTACCTCAGCATTATCGCACTGATCAAAATTTTCTTTCAGCGTTATCGTGCTACAAGGGTGCGATCATACTAATACCAGATACCAGCAAAATCTACAATTTCAGGAACTTGCTTTTGATACACGAAACTCATTCGGAAACCTATGAACATAAACCGATAGTACAAATTAATCATAAAACACCTTTTGTACCTGATGGAATCATCGGATTCACCAACAGATGTCGTTTTCAAAGAATGTTGACCAAAGTCAACACGAGGCCAAATTTCCAACTTTCCAACAAACTATCCAAAATGTATTCGAGAGCCTCGGAACAAGACCCAACAATTCTACTAGCCTAAAATTGATATTCCGGAGCTAACAGACTTGACAAAAGTCCCATACGACACTCCAAACTCCAAATGTTGACCAACGTCAACTCTATCCACGTCAAAGCCTTTGAAAATGATAAAATTTCTTAGAGATCAACTAAATACCTCAGGGACCGTGCCAACCATTCTCTTAGATCAAAAATACAAAAATATAACTACAGAGAGGGGCAAAACAGTCAAAAATCAAGGAAATCCAAAAATCACTATAAGTGTTGTTACATTATCCACCACTAAAACACACGTTCATCCTCGAACAAAATGGCAAGAAAGGTACATTAACTGCCATAAAGCTGGGGATATCTGCTCTGCATGTTCGACTCTATCTCCCAAGTGGCCTCTTCGATCGAACGATGCTTCCACCGAACCTTCACTGATGTTATCTCCTTGGATCTTAACTTCCTATTCTGCCTATCCAAAATAGCTATAGGCTCCTCCTCAAAAGTCAAATTCTGATACAAATCAACTAAATCCCAATTAATCATATGAGATCTATCAGAATGGTACTTCTTCAACATTAAACATGAAAAATAGGGTGAACAACTGAAAGACTCGGAGGCAAGGCTAACTCATAAGCTACCTCCCCAACGCATCAAAGAATCTCAAATGGGCAAATAAACCTCGGACTAAGCTTTTCCTTCTTCCCAAACCTCATCACGCCCTTCATGGGGGATAGTTTCAACAAAAACCGCTCACCAACAATAAGCTCAAGGTCGCGAACCCACCTATCAGCATAACTATTTTTCCTACTCTGGGCTACCAAGAGCCGATACTGAATCAACTTTACCCTATCCAAAGAATCCTGCAACAAGTCTGTACCCGAAGGCCTAACCTCAAAGGAATCAAACCAACCCACCAGAGATCTACACCTTCTCCCATACAAAGCCTTAAATGGTGCCATCTGAATACTGGAATGATAGTTGTTATTATAGGAAAATCCACCAAAGGCAAACACTAGTCCCAATAACCACCAAAGTCCATCACACAATCTCAAAGCATATCCTTTAAAACCTAAATGGTCTGCTCTAACTGGCTATCTATTTAGGAGTGAAAGGTTGTGCTCATATGCAAAATCGCACTGCATAGAACTCCAAAAGTGAGATGTGAACTGAGTACCCCTATCAGAAATGATGAAAATGGGTACACCATACAACCAAACTATCTCTCGGATGTAGATCTTTGCCACTTTCACCGAAACAAAATGGTCTGATTTGGTCAATTTATCCACAATCACCCAAATGGAGTCAAACCTCCCTAAGGTTTGAGGCAACCCAACCACGTATCCATATTGATATGCTCCCATTTCTATTCAAGTATATACATCCTCTGAGTCATGCCACCCAGTCTTTGATGCTCATATTTCACTTGCTGATAATTCAAGCACTGAGCCACAAACTACACAATGTCTCTTTTTATCCTACACCACCAATAGTGCTTCTTCAGGTCATGATACATCTTAGCTTCCCCCAGATGTATAGAATACCTCAAACTGTGAGCCTCCTCGATTATCAATCTGAGCAAGTCACCCACTTTAGGAACATAAATTCGACCCTTGATACTCAAAAAACCTTATGGATCAAGAATCATTTCCTTAGCTTCACCCATCAACACCTTGTCTTGAATTATGCATAACTTCATATCCTCAAACTGCCTATCCTTAATCTAATCCCATAATGAAGACCGTGCCTCAATACAAGCAAGCACCCTACCAGGCTCAGAAATTTCAAGTCTGACAAAGCTATTAGCCAATAGTTGAACATCCATCACCAAAGGTTGCTCCTCGACCACCAACATAGCAAGACTACCCATACTAACCGCCTTCCTACTCAAGGCATCCTCCACTACATTGGCCTTTCTCGAGTGATAGACAATAGTCGTATCATAGTCTTTTAACAACTCCAACCACCTACATTGTTTCAAATTCAAAACCTTCTGGTTGAAGATATACTGAAGGCTATAATGTTCGGTGTACACCTCACAATGAAACTCCATATAATTAATGCCGCCATAACTTTAAAACAAACACTACCATTGCTAACTCCAAATCATGAGTAGGGTAGTTCTTCTCATGGTTCTTCAACTGCCTTGAAACATAGGCTATCACCTTCCCTTTCTGCATCAATACGCCACCAAGGCCAACTCTCAAAGCATCACAATACACAGTGAAACTCTCACATTCCACAGGTAAGGTCAAGATAGGTGTTGAAGTTAACAAGGCCTTGAGCTTTTGAAATCTCTCCTCACACTCGTCGAACCACTAAAGTTCAACATTATTCTTTGTCAACTTGGTCAAAGGAGCTACAATAGAAGAGAAACCCTACATAAATCGTCTGTAGTAACTAGACAACCCAACAAAACTCCTAATCTTATAGGTGAAGTAGGCTTAGTCCAATCTTGAATTGCCTTAATCTTGGCAAGATCGACCATAATACCATCTTAAGACACAACATACCGCAAAAATGCCACAAAACTTAGCAAAAACTCACATTTTAAGAACTTAGCATACAACTTCTCATCCCTCAATCTCTGTAGTATGATCCTCAAATGCTTTACATGATCTGCCTCATTCTTAGAATACACCAAGATGTCATCAATAAGAACAATCACAGAAGAATCAAGGTACGGTCGAAACACCCCATTCATCAACTCTATAAGAGTTGCTAGGTAGTTAGTCAAACCAAAGGAAATCACCATATAATAGTCATGCCAGGTCCTAAAAGTTGTCTTAGGGATGTCCAGTGCTCTAATCCTCAATTGGTTGTACCCAAACTTTAAAAGAATCTGTTAAATAACGAAGCACCCTGAAGCTGATCAAGCAAATCATGAATGCATGGAAGAGGGTACTTATTATTGATGGTTATCTTGTTCAATTGTCGATAATCAATACACATACGCATAGACCCATCCTTTTTCTTCACAAATAACACTGGGGAACCCCAAGGAGAAACACTAGGCCTTATGAAACCTTTACCCAACAAGTCCTGAAGCTGGTCCTTTAATTTCTTCAATTCTGTCGAAGCCATCCTGTAAGGAGGAGTGGAAATAAGCTTGGTGCTTGGCTCCAAATCAATAGTAAAGTCAATGTCCCTATCCGGAGGGACACCTAGGAGGTCTGTAGGGAACATATCTGGAAACTCTCTTACCACCCTCACCATATCCAAAGAAGGTAAGTCAACATTAGTATCACGCATGTATGTTAAATAAAAAAGGCACCCCTTCTCAACCATCCATTGAGCCAAAAGAAAAGAAATAACACTCTTAGAATATGAACCTTGAGTACCGTTCAACTCCAACCTTGGTACCCTTCGCATAACCAATGTAACAGTCTTGGCTCGATAATCCATGAGAGCATGATGTGAAGAGAGACAATCCATACCCAAAATAATATTGAAATCAACCATATCAAGAATAATCAAGTCTACCCAGGTATCATACCCCAAAAAAGTCACAACACAGGGTTGATACACCCGATCCACCACTAAAGAATCACCTACAGGGGTAGAAATGCGAATAAGCAAAGCAAGAGACTCACACATTATGTTAAAACCCAAAGAAAAATATGCGGACACATACGAATAAATAGAACCAGGATCAAATAATATTGAAGGAGGTCAATGGAAAACTGGGATAATACATGTAATAATTGCATCAAAGGCTTTTACCTCGGCTCTACTCGAGAATGCATAACACTGATCACGTCTGCCTCTAAATTGAGCAACTCCATGACCACCCTCACGAGCCACTAGGGCTCTACCCCTGTCCCCTCGAGGTCCACCCTTACCACTCTGTGCACCTCCTCTAGATTGCAGTGCTGGTGCCTGATACACCTGTGCCTAAGAACCCTACTGCACCCTGCGCCTAGGGCACCATCTAGCAATATATCCTATCTCTCTATAATAAAAGTATCCACTACTCAAAAATAATTAATGGGGAGGATCGGATGAACTAGAATGGCCACTGCGACTTGCATACCCAGAATGTGACCCTCTGACCATCTGACCTAAACCCTAACCTCCTGAAGTACCATATCTCATATGACTACTATCAAAACCCTACAATTCTATGTGAACAAGTCTGCTCTGTTGATAACGTTGACCCTTACTTGATAAGTCTATGCCTTGAGATGAAGACCCACCATAATCATCCTATCTGCTAAACATGTTACCACTACCCTCTTAGGCTCCACGATAAATACTCTTAATCCTCCTGGTGTGGTCAACTATCTACATAAAAGTGCTCCCTGTAGTTACCAACTATGTTGTAGCCAACTGAAGAGAAGTAGTCAACCCCTTAACAAACTTCCTAACCCACTCTCCCTTTGTGGAAATACTCAAAAAGGCATGCTTAGACAGGGTATGAAAATGAGCCTCATACTCAGTGATGGACATAGAATCCTACTCTAATGCATCAAACTCATCTCTCAACCTCTTTCTCAAACTGTAAGGTAAATACTTCTCAAGAAAAGTCTCAGAAAACTGCACCCAAGTCAATAGAGGTTACCCTAATGGCCTACAACCAAGATAAGACCTCCACCACTACTTCACTGCCCCAACCAACTAAAATATAGTGTAATCCACCCATGAGACTCAACCAAACCAAGGTTATGAAATCTCTCCTTGGAGCTAACCAGAAACTCATAAGCATCCTCCGTAGGTGCACCACTAAACTTGGTAGGAACCAATCTCACAAACCTATCGAACATCTTCTGCTCATCCACTGTTATAACCGGTCTAAGCATAACTGGTGGATCAAAAAGTCTGACCGGTGAAAAATTAATACGTGGAGCCATAGAAGCATCAGGTTGTGCCCCTGGAGTCTGAAAACCCTGAACATGTACCTCTTCTGGAGGATAAACCCCATATCTAGTCTATGATCCATCAGGGGTGATAGGTAGAGATCTTGTCTGAGGCATACCCTACAAATAACTCAAGAGTTTAATCATGGTATCCTATAGCATAGGAGTAGTAATAAAACCCTGAGGGACCTAGGATGGTCCCACACCCTCTGGCTGGTGGGCTGCATCCTCAAACTCAACCTCTGGCTCAAGGGATGTTCACCTGGCATGTCCATAACTGGATCTATTCCATGATCTCTACCTCTGCCTCTGTCATGACCACCACCCCTGCCTCGACCCCTAGCTGGGTCCCCAACAGCGAGTGATGAGTCATCACCTTCGATAGCACTAGATCGTGTCCTCACCATCTGTAAGAGAATGAAACATAAACTTAGAAATCAAGAAATGAACAAGTCGCATGATAAGGAGTCAAAGATTAGGATTTTTCCTATGAATGTCTCAAGCCTCCCAAAGATAGATATGGATGTCAATCATACCAATCCGTGAGACTCTACTACACACTTGATCTTGTACTCATGAGACTACTGAACCTAGCCCTATGGTACCAACTTATTATGACCCAAAACTAAAAAGTTGTGATGGCGCCTACCCCACCTAACCGTGGTAGGTAAGCCAAGACAAATAATGTAATAAATACAATAATAAGGGAAAAACAACACAAACTCTGAATATAATATCTCATCTATGATAAATTGATCCAAACAAAATACAAACTATCCTAGAAACTCAAAAGTCATAAGTATATGAGCGACTCTAATATAGTGTCCAAGATACCAAAATCCAAACTGTCTAATAAGTGCGAAAAGATAAAAGTAAATGATAAAGAAAGCCAAAAAGTCTCCAAAAATGGGAGATTACCGAAGCTTCAAATCTGTAAAGTCTGCACGAATCATGGTCCGCACTGAACACTCATGCTAGGATCTACATTAAAAGGATATAGAAAAGTAGGGTTGAGTATGTTTCACTTGTACTCAGTAGGTATCATAGGCCAACTGTCACGATCCAGACCATCATGAGTGGCACCCACCCAATACCCACGGGTGAGAAGACCAATTCCAACCTATAACTTAATCATCCTAGCATCTTAAAACCAAATCATAAAATAAATTAGAAATAAAATCTCAAGTACTATTTCATAAAACTGCGGAAATATCCTCCCTAGAACCTGAAAGTCATCGTACCAAACATTCTACCAAATTGTCTAGAAAATACGAGGATACAACCCCAAATAAGCAAGAGTTTAATCCAGAAACAAGTGGTCTATAACTAAACAGAAAAAAACCAAGGCAGCTCGATTGAAGTAGCTCACCCTTGATGTCTGAAAGCGCTGGGACTAAAGGTGAGGTCGCGCGTCAGCCACCAGAAGATTTCCTGTACTCACAAAAAGAAATGCAAGAGCAGAATCACTATACAACCACTGTGTACTGGTAGGATTATCAGCCAATTCCAAATAAACAGTATATAAACAGAAACTAAAGCCAAGTAAAGCACAAGAAACATATGAATAAGCCAACATATATCTCTAGACTACAAGTCTCCTCCTAGATTATCCCCACATGTAATCCACTTTAAAATCATTGATAATATTCAATGATAACACAACAAACATTCTATTTTACATAGCCCGGATCCACCCTGGGATCCCCCTAACAACACCTAAGTGTTAAACATACAACCCGGTCTACAGCAAGACCAACTCACAATTAAATATAATAATAATTTGGCCTCTCAAGGACCATATGCAATATCACAATTCAGCAACACAACCTGGTTCACTCATGGAACCATCACAAGAATGCACAATGCAATAAAATAATACCATCACCCAAAACATGTTGAGGAAAACTGACTATTTTTGGGAAAGTTTTCTACATTAAATACCATCACGCTCTGCTATAGTGGTCTGGTCTGCTATAGTGGTACTGCCATAGCAGAATTGACCGCTATGGAAGAGGCTGATCGATGTTGACTTCTATTGTAGTGGTATCTTCTCCGCTACGGCAGAGGTTGCTATGGCAGTGTGTCAACCGCTATGCCGATTGACATGGGACAAAAAGTCATAAAGTCCCCCAAATTTGTCCATTTTATAACACACTCATTTTCTTGACGTTCCAGAATAACCCCTTCACGTCATCCTCGATACCAAGAGTTATACTCACTCGAATTTGATTCTCAAAAGTCCACCGGACTCCTTTATGTCTTAGCTAAATGGAAAACTAGATCAAAACAAGATGAGTTACCCAATTCTTACCCGTATTGCCCTAGACCATACCTCAATCCAAAAGTGGTTGAGACTAGCCTAGCCCAGAAGTTCCAACTCCCAAATTCAAAAGTTTTCTGACTTGAAACATGGCACGAAAAGTCGACCCGCAATGATGAACCCGATCATTATAATAGATACCAATTTATCCATTGTTCATATCTGAACGATCCAACCCAAAATTATGGAAATAAAGAAAAGAAAGTGTAGTACCTGAATCCTCAAATAAGTGAGGGTACTTGTCCCGCATGTCCTTTTCGGTTTTCCAAATGGCTTCCTCAATCGAATGATGCTTCCATTGAACCTTCACCATACTGATCACCTTTGTCCTCAATTTTTGGACAATCCTATCAAGAATCACAATCGGCTTTTTTTCATAGCGAAGATCCTTATTAATTAACACTTCATCCCACTTGATGATGTAGTCCCCATCCCCATGGTATCTCTTTATCATGGATACATAAAATACTGGATGGACACCCGACAAACTGAGCGGCAGTGCTAACCTGTAAGTCACTAGCCCTACAATCTCAAGAACTTCGAAAGGTTTGATGAACTGAGGCTGAGCTTCCCTTCTTACCAAAATGCATCACTCCCTTCATTGGTGACACCTTCAATAGTACTTATTCACCAATATGAAAATCCATGTCCCTAACTTTGCAATCTGCAAATTCCTTCTGCCTACTTTGGGCCGCTAGCAACTTAGTCTGAATGCCTCTCACCTTTTCTTGAGCTTCCCTTACCAAGTCCACGCCCAAAGGCTTTACATCGCCTTTCTCAAACCACCCTATAGGTGGCCTACAACTCCTCCTATGCAGTGCATCGAATGGTGCCATGTCGATACTGGAGTGGTAGTTATTGTTGTATGATAACTCACACAACGGTAGAAACTGGTCCCAATGACCCCGAAAGTCAATCACACATGCTCTCAGCATGTCCTCCAATACATGTATCGTCCTCTCTGACTGACCATCAGTCTGGGATGGAAGGTTTTACTTAAGGTGAGTTGAGTGTCCAACTCTTCGTGTAGCTTACCCCAAAACTTAGAGGTAAACTGCATACCCCTATCTGAAATGATGGATAGTGGTACCACATGCAATATCATGATCTGCTTCACATAAATCTTAGCCAATTATTAAGAAGTGTAGTCCACCCTGATCGGAATAAAATGAGCTAACTTGGTCACATCATAGTCCTTTAACAACTCCATCCACATTCTCTACCTCAGATTCAAGTCCTTCTGAGTAAAAATATGCAGCAAATTGCGATAATCGGTGAACACCTCACACTTGACACCATAGAGATAGTGTCTCCAAATCATGAGTGCAAACACCACTGCTGCCAACTCTAAGTCGTGGGTTGGGTAATTCCTCTCATGAACTTTCAATTGTCTAGATGCATAGTCTATCACATTCCTATCCTGCATCAACACAACACCCAAACCCAAATGTGAAGCGTCATAATAAACAATAAAGTCCTTACCTTTAACCGGCAAGGACAAAATAGGAGTCGTGGTCACAAGCTTCCTTAGCTTTTAGAAGCTCTCCTCACACCTGTACGACCACACAAATGGTACCTCTTTCTGAGTCAGCCTTGTCAAGTGAGTAGCAATAGATGCAAAGTCCTTGTTATAGTAGCCTGCGAGCCCAACAAAACTCCTTACTTCAGTCACCGAGCTAGGCCGGACCCAACTCTTGACTACCTCAATCTTCTGGGGATCCACCATCACTCCTTTTTCTGCCACTACATGCCCCAAGAATGCCACTAAAGTCAACCAAAATTCACACTTAGAGAACTTCGTATAAAGATTTTGGTGACTCAATATTTCCAACACAATACAGAGATATTAAGCATGCTCCTCCCTACTCTTGGAGTAGATCAAAATATCATCAATAAAAATGATGACGAACAAGTCCAAATAAGACTTAAATACCCCATTAATCAAACTCATGAATGCTGCTAGTGCATTATTCAACCCAAATGACATCACTAAGAACTTGTAATGTCCATACCAAGTGCAGAAAGCAATCTTAGGAATATCCTCAGGCCTAATCTTTAACTGATGGTACCCTGACCTTAAGTCAATTTTTGAAAATACAGATGCACCTTGTACCTGGTCAAAAAGATCATCCATACGGGGTAAAGGGTACTTATTCCAGATGGTAACCTTGTATCACTGCATGTAGTCTATGCACATCCACATACTACTATTATTTTTCTTCACAAACAAGACCGGAGCACCCCAAGGTGAAGCACTGAGATGGATAAAACCCTTGTCTAAGAGTTCCTAGAGCCGAGTCTTAAGCTCCCTTAACTCTTCTGGAGCCATATGATATGGAGGAATGGAAATTGGGCGAGTTCTCGGCTCCAAGTCAATACAAAAGTCAATATCCCTATACGGAGGCGTACCAAGCAAATCCGCCAGGAACACCTCCTAAAACTCTAAAACAATCGAAACTGACTCAATAGATGGGAGCTCCAAACTATCATCCCAGAGATGAGCCAAAAAGGCTAAACACCCTCTCCCCAGTAGCTTTCTAACCTGAACAAAAGATATGATCTTTACCGGCTTAGGCCTGTACACACCTTCCCACTCTAGCCTATCCTTACCCAGAATCTCTAAAGTCACAGTCTTGGTGTTACAATTCAATACAGCATGATAAGGAGATAACCAGGTCATGCCTAAAATGATATTGAAGTCTACCATATCCAAAATTACCAAGTCTACCCAAGTATGCAACCCCACAAATACAATAGAATAAGCATGATAGACATGAATCACAATCACGGACTCTCCAACTAGGGTGGAAACATAGATAGGGAAATCAAGGATATCACAAATTATTCCAGACCCAAAGCAAAATTCACAGACACATATGAATATGTACAACCTAGGTCAAAAGGTATTGAAGCCATCCTATCACAGACAACATTGTACCTGTGATCACTATATATGATGCCTCCACCTCAGACTTCCCTAGAAAAGCATAACAGTGGGCCCAGTCATCAATTCGGGAAATTTCTTTGGCTGGATGCATTGTACCCCTGCCCGCGCTGCTATTCCCTATGTCTCCTCGACCTCTTTGAAAGTCACCTCGCCCACCTTGTGGATGACCTCTAGCATAGCCACCTCTATCTGTTGGTACCACAGCCTTAGACTACTGCTGAGCCTGATGACCAGACTGTCTGTGAGGGCATTCCCTCTTAAAATGGCCCAGATCACCATAATGAAAACAATCGCAATCAAGTGTAGGCTTGTTGTTAGATGTGTAATAAGCTCCCTGGACTCTAGGAGCTGAGAACTGCTGATTAGCTCCTGAACGACCACCTATAGCAGCTGGCAGAGCTGAATGAATAGGACGGGTAGAGTATACCTGCTGATTGTGGCCTCTGGAGTACGAACCACTATTATTCCCATCATTACGGGGCTTCTTGGCTAACACTTTAGCCTGCCCGACCTTCTTGAACCCTTCTAACTTCTTAACATAGTATGTGACCTTATTGAAGCCCTTCCCTACCGAAGTCATGTGCACCGATAACACCTGTAAATACATATTCATACCCTTCACAAATAATTTAATTCGCTCCTCCTCAGAAACCAACAATTGTGTAGCAAAATGAGACAAGGCATGAAACTTAGCCTCATAAGAAGAGACCGACATATTACCCTATTCCAGAGCCAGGAACTCATCCTTTTTGCGATCTCTCAAGGTACGAGGCACGTACTTCTCCAAGAAGAGAGCTTGAAACTTCTCCCAAGTCAGTGGGGGAAAAATAGATAACCGACATTCCATATGAGACCTCCACCACTGCTTAGCATCACCCTGCAGTTGAAAGGTGACAAACTCAACCCCATGTTATTGCACAATGCCCAGCTTGTAGTGCCTCTCATAACAGTCCAATATGAACTCATAAGCATCATCATTTTCAGTACCCTGAAACGTAGGAGGTTTCATCTTAAGGAACTTGGTCAGCATCTCGTGCTCATTCCCTGTCATGATTGGACCTAGCATTGTTCTGAAGAAGTCGTTTGTGCCCGATGTTGCATCCATTTTAGGAGATGTAGTAGCCACTGGCTGGGTACCCGAAACCTGATCTGCAGTTCCCATGGGGTTGGCTCCAGCACCAACCAGCCCACTCAAGAAGGTATATTTTCTGAAATGATTTGGGTGTGATAGGGGGAAGGCCTGCACCTCCAGCCGGTGCTGCCTCCGCCTGCTCTACACCCTCCTCAACAGCAACCTCGACCTTCTCTTCAACCTGATCCTGGGGTGGAAGAGAGGTCGCTTCATGTGCTCCTACAGCCACTTGAGCTCCAACCCTGGAGGGTGTTTCCTTACCTCAACCCCTGCCCCTGCCCCTTCCTCTACCTTTGACAGCAGGGCTCGCTGCTGGGACCGTTTCTCTCGCTCTATTTTTCCTTGAGTTAACGATCTGTGGACAGAAGAGTGAACAAAGCCAGATACCAATTTGTATCACTAGATACCAATTGGAATCAAGTTATAGCATGAAGGAAGAAAGAAGAGATAGTTCCCAAAGTCCTATAGCCTCTCAAAGAAAAGTACGAACGTCTTTGCACCATTCCGGAAGACTCTACTAGACCTGTTTTAGTACGACGAGATCAATGAACCTAGGGCTCTGATACCATCTTTATCATGACCCAGACTTCCATGAGTGGCACCCACCCAATACCCTCGGGTGAGCAGACCAATTCCGACACAACACTTAATCATCCTAGCAGCTTAAAACCAAAGCATAAAATAAACTAGCAATAAAATCTCAAACATTATTTCAGAAAACTACGGAAATATCCTCCCTAGAACCTGAAAGTCATCGTACAAAAGTATTCTACCAAATTGTCAAGAAAATAAAGGGATGCAACCCCAAATGAGTAAGAGTTTAAGCTTGAAAAAAGTGGGCTATAACTCAGCACAAAGAAACTAAGGTAGCTCGATCGAAGCAGCTCACCCTGGATGTCCGAAAGCGCTGGGACTAAAGGTGAGGTCGCGCGTCAGCCGCCGAAATATTTCATGTACTCATAAAAAGAAAAGGCAAGTGCAGAATAAATACACAGCCACCGTGTACTGGTAGGATAATCAGTCAATTCAAAACAAACAGTATATGAACAGTAACTAAAGTCAAGTAAAGCACAGGAAATATGTGAACAAGCCAACAGATATCTCTGGACTACAAGTCTCCTCCTAGATTATCTCTATATGTAATACACTTCACAACTATTTACAACATTCAATGACAACACAACAAACATTCCGTTTTACTCAGCCCAGACCCACCCTGGGATCCCCCTAACAACATCACTCATGGAACCATTGCAAGAATGCATAATGCAATAAAATAAACCCGTACCAGGCTTGGTACCCGAGCCAACCAGTTAGTATCTCGTACCAGGTGTGATACCCGAGTCAACCATTTGTTATCTTGTACTAAGTGTGGTACCCGAGCCAACCGTTAGTATCCCGTAGTAGGCATGGTACCCGAGCCAACCCAATGTTACACATAATCCACAGTCACAAATAATGAACAATCAACATTTGTAAACCCACAAGCAATAAAATCTAGTTCATTTCACAAGACTGATAACATGACACTTAGACTTTCCTAAATCATTCCCTAAGTATGCAACTCATACAATACTTAAACAAAAGTACACGAACATACAATGCATACAAGAATCAATAACTATCACCTACCTCAAAATATTCCAAGCTCTACTCGACCGGAGCTTTCCTGTTTCCCAAAGTTCTTTCCAATTCTTGGTCTAAAACAACACACAATAACAAAAATCAATCTTTATGGCCTAATAGTTACTCGGATTATACAAAAATCCTAAACCTCAGGCCAACCATGATCATCCCACCTTTTTCCATGGGATTTTTCACCATTAATTCATTTATTACTACTATTCTTATGGATACAGTTAGATAATTAAGGTCACATAATCGTAATATAATGAAATCATCAACACCCAAGAACTTTTACACCTTAGAATCCCCTATTTTCCCGGATTCTACCATCTTAGATCATTCCAAACCTTTTTCCAAGTCCACCCCTAGCAATTCTATAGTGTAGGAAAGATATTACAGAGTTTGGGGAGTAGAATTCTTACCTTTAGGACGAAAATTAGTGGAAAACTGATGAAAATTTCCCAAAATCATCTTGCCCTTCTCCCAAAATGTGTTGAGGAAAACTGACTATTTTTGGGAAAGTTTTCTGCATTAAATCTCGTCACGCTCCGCTATAGCGTTCCTCTCTGCTTAGCGGTACCGTTGTAGCGTAATCGACCACTATGGCAGAGGCTGATCGATGTTGACTTTCATTGTAGCGGTATTTTCTCTGCTACGGTGGAGGTCACTATGGCGGTGTGTCAACCTCTATGGCGATTGACACATTACAAAAAGTCATAAAGTCCCCCAAATTTATACATTTTATGACACACTCATTTTCCTGACGTTCCAGAATAACCCCTTCGCGTCAACCTCGATACCGGGATTTCTACTCACCCGAATTCGATTCTGAAAAGTCCCCCGGACTCCTTTATGTCTTAGCTAAATGGAAAAATTGCTCAAAACAAAACACATTACCCAATCCTTACTCGAATTTCCTAAATCATAACTCGCTCCAAAATCGACCGAGACTAGCCTAGCCCAGAATTTCCAACTCCCAATCCGGAAGTTTTCTGACTTAAAACTTAGCACGAAAAGTCTACTCGTAATGACAAATCTAGTCATTACACCAACTGAGCTTAACAGTTACTATATCAAGTAAAGAATACTAAAAGTAACCCTGCATATAAAAAAGTCCCAGTAGTTTAATGACAATAATAACATAGTGAAATTCAATCAAAGCAACAATCGAAATGGTAATACAATGTAATGATATGAGATGATATGAAATGGCCAATTCCTACTGGTATACACCATCCAAACATATATCGCTCTAGGATAGGACCCATGAGGGACTCACGAGGTCCATATAAAAAACAAGTCAGATCTTTGCCCGCGGTCTTGTTTGCTGGATCTTTACCCACAGTGAGATATGAATAATAGTTAAAACAAGCCTTTCAAGCCATTCCTTTCAACACCAAAATATATTTTGTTTCCATGAACCATGAGATGAATGCATATGCATGGGTACGATAAATGAATAAGGACCAATATAACCACCATACATGAAATCTCAGGATCATGATCATATTATCATAATTGGCCATGATTTCAATACCAAAACAGGAGTCCATGTTCTTTATCGCCAAACAAAATAAGTCTCGATCGAGTTCACCATCAAGATCAACATAAGCCCCCACATGGGAATTACAATAACATGAATCAACTAAAAATCTATGATAATGACTAACTCACCCCATTCATAGCATGCTTTACATGATAAGTCCCCACCCAAGCAAAGTTTAAAGAAGGTTTAAGCCATAACCTACCTCAAAGCCAAATAATGAGACTCTACATGATCACACTTGAGCCTTTCCTTTACGAATCACCTCAAAATAAAATCACTCTATCACAAACAAGCTCTACGCACAGGCTATTTTCAATCATGGAACGCAACAATATCTCTTTGAATGCCCCAAAAAATTTTACTGGCCAAAATTATCAGATTTGATCAGTAAAAATAAAATATTTTAAAACCTATGATCTATGGAGTGTTGTAATGGAAGAACGATTCTTTCAACGACTCTCTGCAAATTCTATCGTTGTGAAAATGAAAAAACTTTCAAAAAAGCTTTCAAACAAGACAAGATTATTGATGGTATTTGTTAAGCACAAAATCAAAAGAAGAAAAAGAAAGAAGAAGAGAAAGATTAATATTAAAAAAATGTGCAAGTTCAAAACAATCAAGGAAAAATCAGCATCAACTACCAAAGTAAAAATTGAGGAGGAGCAATTTTTTAAATTGCGGTAACTAAAACAAAGGAGGAGTGTTAAAAATTGATTTAGTTACTGCAGTAACTTTCAACTAATAAATTGTTTAGATGTAGGATGAATTTAATTTTAATTTTTTGTTAGGTTATTTTTAGTTGTTGAGATATTTTAGATTTTTAAAATTTTAAATTATTTGTGTATTAAGTATGGCTATTTAAACCCCCCAATGCTTAACAAAAATTATTGAAAGTCATTTCAATTCATTGAGAGACATTTTTAATCACTTTTCGCTGCCCCATCTTTTAAAAATAAACCAATAAAAAGTCATTAGTGTAAGAAGCATATCTAATTTAAACTTCTAAAAAGAAATAGTTAGTTTAGCCAGATATCTTTTATATAAAACATGAAGCGGAAATTTAAATAATTAAGTTAAACTGGTTTGGGTCATTGATAATATAAAATATACTTTAATTTTCACCTCTTTTTTATCACCTCATCTTTTTAGTTTTTTCTAAACTCTTGAAATAATTATCACATAATAATCAAAGGTTAAATTAATAAAATTGATCAATTTGAAAAAAAAATTAAGATAATGTAGAATAAAATATTACAAAGGTATAGTAAGGAGTTATGTTTGACTATAAATATAAATTAAAGTTATTTTTAAATTATTTTGAGCTTTGATTTAGAGTGAAAAGAGTAAGAATAACTTTTTGATGTTTTCAGATTTCGGAATTCAACTTCAAGTTGAATTCTAAAAAATTTCAAATTTTTCAATCTGATTTCTGAAATTCAACTCCGAAAAAAAGTAATAAAGAAGCAACTAAAGGGACAAATGAGTTTGTCAATTAAGTGGGAGTCCTTCAAGTTATAAAAATTGGGTAAAAGTGACAATTTTTTTTAGCAATTTCTAAACTTTTTACTTTTATACTTTTACCCTATAACCCAGTAACTATAGAAGTTGTTCCAACAACTGAAAAAAGTTGTCTCAACAACTATTACAGTTGTTAGACAACTGTGGACATTTGTTGGACAATTGAATAGTTGTAGAGACAACTAGTGTAATTTTTTGATAACTGTGCGCAAAACCCCTTCTAACTTATTAATATTGCGGGATTCACTTATCTTTTTTAATTAGTTGAAGAGTTAAAGGGTCTTCTCTTGGGTAAATTTCACAAATGGTAACTTAAATATAACTTTTTTCACAAAAATAAGTTAACTATCATTTCTTACACAAAAATAACTAAACTTTGAGTAAACTAACACAAAAATCACATGACCAAAATATAGTAACTTTTCCGATGAACTCCACTCTTTTTTTACATAAAATTTTAAAAACCTGTCACAACTCGGTTTCTCGGTCATGATGGCACCTACAACCCCCCAGTAGGCGAACCCCATAGCCCGGAACAGTCAGTAATGGGCTACTATCTAACAATCTAAATGGAAGAACAGTTTAATAAGCGGAAGCAAGGAATCAAGATGAAGAAGATATATAACAGGAATAACATAAATACATTGCGGAAGCTAAACCAACCCAAAATTTGGTATCATAGCGTATAAGAGCTGGATCTACATAAGGAGTACAACGGGTCCAAAATAATATATACATCGTGTCTCCGAAACTAAGAGAGTACAAATATACAAAAGACAAACTAAAGTAAAGCTCCGGTCGCCAAGAGCTCACCCTCAGTCTGGAATATCACCAAAAGCAGCTCCTCGCACGAGTCTCCATGAGCTAACGGTGATGGCCCACACTAGAATCTGCACCAGAAGATCCAGAGTGTAGTATGAGCACCAAATGCGAAGCATAAGGTACCCAATAGGTATCATAGGGCGACTGGGCACATATAAGATAAAAGTGTATTAACAGACAGAATAGAAGTAATTAGTCACAGAAATCAACGAAAAAGTACACAGGAACTAGCCCCGAGGGAAGACAACAGAACAACATACAAGGCTAGCAAGTAGGATATATACATAACAGGCACAGTTGAAAGTAAGAAATAACGCACCTGAGATCCTTGCAATAAGAGTATATACATAATAAGTTTTAGAAATGGATGGTATACTGGTAATCTCAAGTACAAGGGAAGGAAGATGAGAGTAAATATAGTCATGCAAGGAAACAAGAATCAATAACCCAACTAATCATACCAATCTCAATCCAACAAGTAACAACTTAATCGTATAAAATCTTATAAGCATATCCGTAACAGGGGATAACACCGCGACAAAGTAACAAGAGGCTACCTACAGTCCCCCGGCCACCCATACAACCGAGGAATGCAAACAAGTGAAAACAAAACCCTCCGGCCACCCATACAACCGGAGCATACACTCAAAAAACAACAAACAAGGGTGGAACCTCAAACACTGAATGATATGATGCATGATAACCTCAGGGTGGAATAGAAACTCTATATGTACCTCCTCCGGTGTCGATCAGGCCCAGCAGGTAGGTTCCATGGAAGGATATTGCCCGTATATCTCTACTCCGCCGTATACCCTCCCTACAGCACACGCAACCCAAAGCCCCAGGCCCGGAATGGCAAGGTCCATGGAGGTCCCCGACCCTATACTAAAACTCAGTATCAAAACATATCATCTGGAAGCAAGTTCGGGTTCAAGATAGACACCCAGTCTTGAATATGCATGCCCAGACCCTGTCCAGGACTAAAGTAGTGGGAAAAATGTTTCAAAAACCCCTCCAAGGGTGCCCAGATGTAACGGGGTCTAAATAGTAGAAAGTCATCTCAGGTGCTCGGTCTGACCGAGGCTAAAATCATCCCAATTTAGTAAGAAACTCAACTAGCACCCGGCCTTGCCGAGTCTAGCATAAAAAGTAAAACTGGTGATAGAAATCATACTTTAACTTTTATTTACCCCAAGAAGATCCACAAGTTAAGTCAAACCATTTCCAATTCATTTCAATTGAAAACGGCCCCCCAGGGCCGTGCAAAGTTTAGAAAAAATTCCAGTAGGCCCGAAGCCAAAACTGTAGTAAAACGTGGGTAAATCCTCTTTAAATGTATGGAAATGAATGATCAACACAAATAGCCGCCTAGCAACTCACAATCGACCTATCAGCCCTGCACAGGCCCACAGCTACTCAGCAAGCATAACCAGCCTAGAAGGATATTTCTATGTCTGGGACTCGCAGACATTCCCAATAATCCACCTTCTATGTTCCAGAGTCAACAAGGCCTCACCGGGACACAAGGGTGAATAAAACGTATCAAGCAAGTGCTACAAGCATCGGAGGAAGGAAGTAGGCAGACATGAATAAAGCGATCAAGGTGTGTGGTACCAACCTAATAATCCAACCCAAGGATGTCAGTTAGTACAATTTTATCTGATATATGCTAAGTCTAGAGAGTTTAGACCGTAACCTACCTGTCATCCAACGATAAGTTGCTGGGACAACGAAATCCAAGCCTGAATCGCTCTGAGAAACCCCGAACGATGGTCAAACTATCAAAAACATAAATAGCACATTAGGATGAGTTTAATGATACCCATATTGCTACAATTGTAGCCGGGCCAAAATCTGGGTCAAAAGAGGTCCAGCGAGGTCCTAACCCAAAACCAAAAATTAAAAGGAGCACGATGACCACCACGATGCCAAGACTATGTGCTCCAAAATTGAGCACAATTGGCCAAGAGAAGGACGCCAAAATAGCCCGCTCAAGTTGAGGTTTAAAGATGGAAATTTAAGAACAATAATCGGAAATTAGGCAAGGATTACTTACCACAAGGAGAGAAATTAAGACAAGACGGATAATTCTTCAAGCCCACAAGCATGCACGAGTTAGGAGGCAGAATCTACCACAAATTCCAAGATTTTGGAATTTAACAATAATGGTGGATTTGAAGAGAAAACCAAAAGGAAGCAAGTAGTGGAAGATGACTTACCAAGCGAAGGAGAAGCACAGATTAATGATGAACAAACAATTACCAAAGATTAGAACTGATCAAGAGAAATTTGGGAGAGAGTTTATGAGGTTTAGAGTTGGAAAAGTTGAGAAAAGGGGCTGGAAAAATGAACACTAGACAATATATCGTTGATGAATGTCATGACCCAACCCGTCGTGAGTGGCACCCACCTAACCCCCGAATGAGCGAACCAATAGAGTTCAACCCTTGTCTAGACTAACAGCCTAAAACCAGCAAGCGAAAAGTAAACTAACAATCAAACAATTGAATAACTAAACATAATTATTATCCTGCGGAAAATCCGTCCTAGGAACTGAAAGTCATTGTACCAAATATCTAGAATATGGGGATGCAACCCCAAAAGACAAAATGAAATAGTTTTAAGTCCTAAACAAATGGACTGAAACTCTAAGATAACCCAAGGTAGCTCAAAACAAGCAGCTCACCCTTGAAAGTCAGAAATCGCCGGTGCTAGATGTGAGGTCGCGTCTCAGTCGCTGGTAGATTTCCTGTACTCACCAAAAGAAAGACAAGTGCAGTATCAGTACACCACCACTGTGTACTGGTAGGATCATTAGCCAGTTTCCAAGTAAACAGTATATATAATAGTACAACATATAACAGTAAATATATGGAAAACATGCAACAAGTATACAAGCCCTAGACTACAAGTCTCTACCTACCTTGTCCCAGCATGAAATCCATCTCTTACAGTTCTATACCATGAACATGAGCCATTAACTATACCCTTCAATCTAGCCTAGACTCACACTGTAATCCCCTCTAGACACATACCAAAGTAATGATTCAACTCGGTCTAAACCAAGACCAACACAGCAGTTAAACAAGTTCCCGACCACTCAAGGACCACCAACAATAGCACCTTTAACTAGACAACCCGGTCCACTCACGGAACCAATACCAAGTATCACATTCAGTAAAACAACCCGGTCCACTCACGGAACCAATATCAACCAATGCAATACAATAGTCAATGAAATAATGCAAGATGCAATAAAGTAAACCCGTACCAGGCGTGGTACCCGTGCCAACCAAATGTTATACCTGTACCAGGCGTGGTACCCATGTCAACCATGTGTTATACCCGTACCAGGCATGGTACCCGAACTAACCGAATGTCAACAAAATAAAGTCAATAAATGAACACACAGAACTTGTAAAACCAACAAGTAAAACCGTTCAATCACAGACTGTAAACAGGAACCTAGACATTCCACACAATTTTCCTAAGCAATGTTGCATAAAATAACTTAGACATGAGTATATGAATATATACATTCACAGAAAATCATAAGCCATCACCTATCTCGAAATAATCCAAGCTCTATTTGACCCGAGCTTTCCCGTGTTCCGGATTACTCTCTCGTTCTTGGTCTAAAAAAAACACACATGACATATAGTTAACACCCAAGGCCTTTACATTACTCGAATTATACTAAATCCCCAAACCCCAGGCCACCCATGATCTTCCCACCCATTTCCCAGACTTTTCCAGCGTTAATTCTCCTAGTTCTATCATATTTTACGGATAAAATAGAGAATTAAACAACCTATGATCATAATAATGTACATTAATCCATACCCAAGAACTCACATGCTTGGAATCCCCTTCCTTCCCCAAATTCCACCATCCCTACGTTATTCTAACCTTCCCCAAATTCCCTCCTAGCAATTCTACCGCATAGGAAACATAATGCAAAGATTGGGGAACAAAAACCTTACCTTAGGAAAGAATTTTGACGGAGAAAGGAAGAAAAACGCCTGGAATCGCCTAGCCCTTCTTCCAAAATGAACTTGAGAAAAACTGAATGTTTTGGGAGTTGTTTCTGCATTAAAAACCCATTGGCCTGCTATAGTGGTCCCCGCTCCACTATAGCGGTCCCGCTATAGCAGTAGCTTGCCGCTATAGCGGTCTTAAGTAGGTTGACAGCCATTTGACTGTCGCTATAGCGGTAATTTCTACCACTATCGTGGTGGTCGCTATCACGCGTGACCACGCTCGTTATGGATAAAGAGTTTGGAAATTTTCCAGTTTTGGCCATTTCACAACACACATATTTCCCCTGACGTCCTGAAATAACCCCTTCACGTCAAATGCAATTCAGGGAGTTCTACTTACCCAAATGTGATTCCAAAAAGTCCCCCGGACTCCTTTATTTCTTGGCTACGTGGAAAACTAGCTCAATCCAAGACACCCTAATCCATATTTACCCAATTTTCCCTAGACTCTACCTCTCTCTAAAATCGGTCGAGGCTAGCCTAGCCCAGAATTTTAAACTCCCAAACCCAAAGTTTCTAACTCTAAAACTTGGCATGATGGAACTACGTGTAACGACGAACCCATTCATTACAATCGATACCAATTTACCCATCGATCATCCCCGAACGATCAACCCAAAATTACGTAAATAAAAGGAAGGAAGTGTAGTACCTGAATCCTCAAACAATTGAGGGTACTTGTCCTGCATGTCCTTCTTGGTTTCCCAAGTGGCTTCCTCAACCGGACGATGCTTCCATTGAACCTTCACTATATCAATCACCTTTGTCCTCAACCTCCGAACATCTCGAGAAAGAATTAAAACCGGTTCCTCCTCATAACGAAGATCCTTATAAAAAAGTACTTCATCCCATTAATGATGTAGTCCCCATCCCCATGGTATCGCTTAAGCATGAATATATGGAATATCGGATGGACACCCGACAAACTAGGTGGCAGTGCTAACTTGTAAGCTACTGGCCCCCACTATTTCAAGCACTTTAAATGGACCGATGAACCGAGGGCTAAGCTTGCCCTTCTTACCAAACCGTATAAACCCTTTCATTGGTGATACCTTTAGTATACTTGTTCACCAACCTAAAAGTCCATGTCCCGAAACTTGCGATCTGCATACTCCTTCTGCCTTCTTTGAGCAGCCAACAACTTGGTTTGTATGCCCCTTACCTTTTCATGTACTTCCTTCACTAAATCTATGCCCAGAGGCTTCACATCACCTTTCTCAAACCACCTAATCGGTGATCTGTAGTTCCTCCCATACAGGGCCTCGAACGGTTCCATATCGATACTGGAGTGGTAGCTATTATTGTACGAGAATTCGCACAACGGTAGAAAATGGTCCCAATGACCACCGAAGTCCATTACATATGCTCTCAGCATGTCCTCAGTACCTGAATCATCCTCTACGACTGACCATCAATCTGAGGATGAAAAGTTGTGCTAAAAGTGAGTTGTGTACCCAACTCTTCATGTAACTTTCCCCAGAACTTAGAAGTAAATTGCGTACCCCTGTCTGAAATGATGGACAGTGGTACCCCATGTAGTCTCACAATCTCTTTCACATAGATCTTAGCCAATTGCTGCGAATTTTAATCTACCCTGACCGAAATGAAATAACGAAAGAATCCAAGTAGGACTTAAACACCCCATTCATCAAACTCATGAATGTTGCCGGCGCATTGGTCAAACCAAATGACATACTAGAAACTCATAATGCCAATACCGGGTCTGAAAAGCAGTTTTTGGAATGTCCTCAAGTCTAATCTTTAGCTGATGGTATCCCGACCTCAAGTCAATTTTTGAGAACACTGGTGCACCCTGAAGCTGGTCAAACAAATCATCTATACGGGGTAGAGGGTACTTATTCCGGATGGGCACCTTGTTCAACTGCCCATAATCTATGCACATTCGCATACTACCATTCTTCTTCTTTACAAACAAGATCGGAGCACCCCAAAGTGAAGCACTGGGACGTATAAATCCCTTATCTAGGAGTTCTTACAGCTGAGCCTTAAGTTCCCTTAACTCTGCCAGATCCATTCTATACGGAGGAATAGAAATGGGACGAGTGTCTGGCTCCAAATCAATACAAAAATCTATGTCTCTGTCCGGAGGCATGCCAGGCAAGTCTGCTGGAAACACCTCTAAAAATTTAGAAACCACTAGAACTGACTCAATAGGAGGAGACTCCAAACTATCATCCCGGAGATGAGCCAAGAAGGCTAGACACCCCCTCTCCACTAGCTTCCTAGCCCAGACAAATGATATTATCCTAACTGGCTTAGGCCTGTACACACCTTCCCACTCTAGCCTATCCTTGCCCGGAATTTCTAGAGCCACAGTCTTGGTGTTACAGTTCAACACAGCATGATAAGGAGATAGCCAGGTCATACCCAAGATAATATATAAATCAGCCATATCTAGGATTACCAAGTCTACCCAAGTATGTAACCCCACAAAAACAACAGAACAGTCATGATATACATGAGTCATAACCACCGACTCTCCCACTGGAGTAGAAACATAGATAGGGGAATCAAGGATATCACAGGTCAAACCCAGCCCCAAAGCAAAACTCACAGACACATAAGAATATGTAGAACCTGGGTCAAATAATACCGAAGCTATTTTATCACAGACAAAAATAGTACTTGTAATCACCGCATCTGAGGCTTTTGCCTCAGTCCTTCCTAGAAAAGCATAGCAATATGCCCGATCATCAATTCGAGCAACTTCCCAGGTCGGCTGCACCGCACCCCTGCCTGCGCCACCATTCCCTCTGTCTCCCTGGCTTCTCTAAAAATTACCTCACCCACCCTGTGGGCGACCCCTAGCATTACCGCCTCTGCCTGTCGGAACCACTACTCTAGTCTGTTGCTGACCCTGATTACCTGTTTGTCTATGTGGAAACTCCCTCTTAAAGTGGCCCAACTCACCACAATGGAAGAAACCACGGTCAAGAGTATGTCTGCTAGCTGATGTATAGGATGCTCTCTGGCCTTTAGGAGCTGAAGATTGAGCTCCCTGACGACCACCTATTGTAGCTGGCAGAGCTGACTGAATAGGATGGGCCGGATAAGCCTGCTGATGCTGGCCCCGGGAGTATGAACCACTATAGTTTCCCTCATTCTAGGGATTCTTGGCTAAAGCCTTAGCCTGCCCCGCTTGCCTAACTCCCTCAATCTTCTTCACATAATCCACTACATCATTAAAACCCTTTCCTGAAGAATTCATATGCACTGACAGTACCTGTAGATCACTATTCAGACCCTTGACAATCAACCGGACCCGTTCCTCCTTCGAACCCAATATCTTTGTAGCAAAACGAGACAACGGATGGAACCTAGCATCATAAGCTGAGACCGACATGCTACCCTACTCCAAGTTTAGAAACTCATCCTTCTTTTGGTACCTCAAAGTACGGGAAACGTACTTCTCTAGAAACAACGCATGTAACTACTCCCAAGTCAGTGGAGGTAGGGTAGAAGAATGACACTCAACATGAGACCTCCACCACTGCTTGGCATCACCCTGCAGCTGAAAAGTGACAAACTCCACCCCATGCTGACGTACAATACCCAACTTGTGCAACCTTTTATGGCAATCCAGGATGAACTCATATGCATCCTCCTTGTTTGTACCCTGAAACATTGGAGGTTTCAGCTTAAGGAACTTAGTCAGCATCTCATGCTCATTACTTGTCATCACTGGGCCTAGCATTGGCCTGAGGAGATCATTTGTGCCCGAAGCTGCATCTATTCTTGGTGTAGTAGTAACCATTGGTTGAGTATCCAATGCCTGATTTTCATAAGCTGCGGGTATGGCTCCAGCGCCAACTAACCCACTCAAAATATATCACGCCTGCCTAAAAGCTTCTGGTGTCATAGTAGGAAGGCCTGCACCCCCAACCTGTGTCGCCTCCTCCTAATCCCCTCCATCCTCTACAACTACTTCTTCGACATCCTCAGCCATATGATCCTGAGGTAGGGGAGCGGTTACCTCACATGCAGCAGCAGCTCAAGCTCCACCCCTGGTGGGTGCGGCTCCAACTCATCCCCTGCCCCTTCCTCTACCTCTGCCACAAACTACCGGGCCCGCTGCTGGGACCGCTGGCCTTACTTCATTATTCCTTGTAATAACCATCTATGGACAAAAGAGTGAACGAGGTTAGATACCAATTTGTATCACCAGATACCAATTGTAATCGAGTTATAGCACGAAGGAAAGAAGGAAGAGATAGTTTTTCCTAAAGCCCCATAGCCTCTCGAAGAAAAGTACGGACGTCTCTGCACCGTTCCACAAGACTCTACTAGACCTGTTTGGTACAACGAGATCAATGAACCTAGGCTCTAATACCATCTTTTTCATGACTCAACCCATCGTGAGTGGCACCTACCAAATCCCCGGATGAACGAACCAAAAGAGTTCAACCCTTGTCTAGACTAACAGCCTAAAACCAGCAAGCGAAAAGTAAATTAACAATCAAACAATTCAATAACTAAACATAATTATTATCCTGCGGAAAATCCCTCCTAGGAACTGAAAGTCATTATACCAAACATCAATACCAAATATCTAGAATACGGGGATGCAACCCCAAAAGACAAAATGAAATAGTTTTATGTTTGAAACAAATGGACTGAAACTCTAAGATAACCCAAGGTAACTCGAAACAAGTAGCTCACCCTTGAAAGTTAGAAATCGCCGGTGCTAGATCCGAGGTCGCATCTCAGTCGCTGGTAGATTTCATGTACGCACTAAAAGAAAGACAAGTGCAGTATTAATACACCACCACTGTGTACTGGTAGGATCATCAGCCAGTTTCCAAGTAAACAGTATATATAACAGTATAATATATACAAGTAAATGTATGGAAAACATGCAACAAATATACATGCCTTAGACTACAAGTCTCTACCTACTTTGTCCCAGCATGAAATCCATCTCTTACAGTTCTATACCATGAACATGAGCCATTAACTATACCCTTCAATCTAGCCTAGACTCACCCTGGAATCCCCTCTAGACACATACCAAAGTAATGATTCAACTCAGTCTAAACCAAGACCAACACAACAGTTAAACAAGTTCCCGACCACTCAAGGACAACCAACAATAGCACCTTTAACTAGACAACCCGGTCCACTCACGGAACCAATACCAAGTATCACATTCAGTAAAATAACCCGGTCCACTCACGGAACCACTATCAACCAATGCAATATAATAGTCAATGAAACAATCCAAGATGCAACAAACCACAGTCAATATATGAACACACAAAACTTGTAAAACCAACAAGTAAAACCGTTCAATCACAGACTGTAAACAGGAAACCTAGACATTCCACACAATTTCCCTAAGCAATGTAATGCATACAATCACTTAGACATGAGTACATGAATATACACATTCACAGAAAATCATAAGCCATCACCTACCTCGAAATGTTCCAAGCTCTATTCGACCCGAGCTTTCCCGTGTTCCGGATTCCTCTCTCGTTCTTGGTCTAAAAACAACACACAGGACATATAGTTAACACCCAAGGCCTGTACATTACCCGGATTATACTAAATCCCTAAACCCCACCCCACCCCCACCCATGATCATCCCACCCCTTTCCTGGGCTTTTCCACCATTAATTCTCCCAGTTCTATCATCTTTTATGGATAAAACAGGGAATTAAACAACCTATGATCATAATAATGTACTTTAATCCATACCCAAGAACTCACATGCTTTGAATCCCCTTCCTTCCCCGAATTCCATAATACCTAGGTTATTTTAACGTTCGCCAAATTTCCTCCTAGCAATTCTACCATATAGAAAACGTAATACAAAGATTGGGGAACGAAAATATTACCTTAGGGAAGTATTTTGACGGAGAAAGAAAGAAAAACGCCTGGAATCGCCTAGCCCTTCTCCCAAAACGAACTTGAGAAAAACTGAATGTTTTGGGAGCTATTTCTGCATTAAAAACCTATCGGCCCGCTATAGCGGTCCCTCTATAGCAGTAGCCCGCCGCTATAGCGGTCTTAATTAGGTTGACCGACCTTTGACCACCTCTATAACGGTAATTTCTACCGCTTTAGAGGTGGCCGCTATCGCGCATAACCGCGCTCGTCACAGACAGAAAGTCCAGAAATCTTCCAGTTTTGGCCATTTCACAACCCACCTGTTTCCTCCGACGTCCTGAAATCACCCCTTCACGTCAAACGCGATTCCGGGAGTTCTACTTACCCAAATGCGATTCCGAAAAATCCTCCGGACTCCTTTATGTCTTGGATACGTGGAACACTAGCTCAATCCAAGACACCCCTAACTCATCTTTACGCGAATTTCCCTAGACTCTACCTCGCTCCAAAATAGGCCGAGGCTAGCCTAGCCCAGAATTTCAAACTCTCAAACCCGGAGTTTTTTAACTCTAAACCTTCACACGATGGAACTACCCGTAATGACGGACCCGATCATTACACTGAAAATAGGCCAGCCCAGGCGCCACGGCGGCCCTGCAGGTGCAGGCGCGCGCACGCACTGGTGGCCAAGGGAGCGCAGGGGAGCTAGAGGCCATGGCCTGGACTAGCGTGCAAGTGTGCTGCCCAGCGCAGGCGCTCAGGCGCAGGTGTGCCCAAGGCCACGCCACGACGGCCATGACAGCAACAACAACAAGCAAATACCAACTTTGGCAGATTTTTCATCGAACGGACCTTCGGGAAAGATTCTGGGGTCCCGCGAATGCAAACAACAGAGCTAATCGACTAAAAATGGCATCTCATAACTCGATTCACTTATCATCTCAAGTTCACCTCTTTCGGTTTTCAAAATCGCATGGGTTCCTTTTTTGTGCCTTGATTAACTAAATATCTCAGTTTTTTGTCAAATATCACTATAAACCAACTTAAGTCCTCAAATGAAAGTATAATAATAAACTATCATGTTCAATAAGTGTCACACTTCGAGCATACACCCTGGACGTAATCGGCACCTGAAACCATTATTGGCCCGAGCAACCTTTGACCTAGTTTACTACTGAAACTTGATAATAGAACATTCACATAAGTTGTAAAGTAATGAGCATGTCTAAGTTTTTGAAATAAAATTAAATAACCTTATAGATCTCAAATCATAGTCAAACTGAACACTTTACTAGTTGTCTAATTAAGCCTCTAACAAAAGGATGGAACAAGTCCACCGAGACAAGGCCCCGTGTTACCTTTATTTGCTAAAGGCTGACTAATAAACTAGCAAGACTAAATTGAGCCCTCTAAAAGCAAAGAGGCATCACTAAAAGCTGAGGAGGTGGTATCTTAATGGAATGCCTACTGATCGAATGTATGATATGAAATAAAGATGAATAAAAACAATGCTAACATAACTGATCAACTGAGATACAATGCTGAATATAAGAAACAACAAAAATGAATAAATAAAGTACCAAATATCTTAAGTATGCAAATCGACTATATGAAACTGAATCATAAAAATACTTTATAAAACTGATGGCTATATGCCAAATCTAAATACTGAAAGTAACTTTATTTTCTCTTGGAGAATTTCTTTTAACTAACAAATAATATGTGAGCTCATGATGCTCTAATGTCTTGCCCACTTTGACTGAGCTACTCTATACCTTGTCGGTATATAGAACAAACATAACTTATGGATCCAAGCTAAGCCTCTTTTGGGATAAAGCGGAGTTTCTCGACTTGCAAAATGATCCTATCCTACACAGACAATGTAGTTTGGGGCATGGATTATCTGAACCATTACCCTCTCAGTTCTAAATTGTTCTCCTAAAATAATATATATGCACATAGCTATCATATCCCTTTTTAAGGAAAAAACTTTAAATAACTTTAGTTTGTGTCTTAACTCAATGGTTAACTTCTTTAAACTGAACTTGTTTATAAGCCGTGGCCCAAAATTCTTTATCAATTGCTTGGTTAACTTTCGAAGAAACTAGAACTTTCTTGCTTTTCAAAATCATATTCTTAAAGCATAAAATGCTTGACTCAAATCCTTTCATGAAACACAAACTTTGAAAGTTTAAAATACTTTCTCATGAAAATGAAATGTAAGACCTTAATTCATATCAAATGTACTTTTCACACTTAAGAATTAATCTTAACACCTAGTTATAATAAAATTCATTGAGATTGGATTTGACTATTACTTAGAATAATTTAAATTTTAGCCAAAAAGTTCAAGCGGTTACAATAAGTAACTTTCAAGTACAACTCGTGACAACCATGCTAGCAAAATATAAGAAAAAGTCAAATAATTTAATTAGTTACTTTTAACCCCTTTAAGATACATCGGTACCCGCATAGATGTTCGTTATCTCATCTATATGGGACCCTCTCATCTCTTTTACTCCCAGTACAAGCATATAGCATATAAACACTTTGAAAATAAGCCAAAGAAAGTCTCAACTTGCCTTAAAGAACACTAAAGAAGTCAAACAGAAGCATTACCATTTTGAAGAGCCTCCGAACGAGCCCAATCTAATCAAATACGGATTCTACATAAGAAAATGAGATTACATGCACCCATATTGTTACACTTAAATTTTGGTTCCATAAATTCAACCCATAAGTCAGTCCCGAGCCCGCAAGGGCAACTGAAATTTTATTGGAAAATCATGTTATCCAAAACTTAAAAAGCCAAATCCAATTGGTTAGAGATACTTTTACTAATCAAATATTTTTTTCCAATTGTAAAAAAACCATTTTAGCGAGATAACTACAAGTGAAATTATTTATTCTCATTAAGAATCCATCAAATAATTAATTCTTTCCAGTTCTATGTTTTGTTGAGTCATCTATATATTTTTATCTATCTTTCTACATTTAGAGTGTGTTTGGTATGAAGGAAAATGTTTTCCACACAAAATATTTTCCTGAAAAATATTTTCTTTAAAAGTAAGTGATTTTCTTACTTATTTTCTAGTGTTTGTTTAATAAAAAAAAATCTTATCCCATGAATATTTATATTCAATATGGCCAAATGCTATAATACCAAAAATGAATCTCCCCCCCCCTACATAAATCCGAACCCCAAGTGGAATCAGAGTCAGGTCAAGCTGCGAGTCAGGGTCGGGGTCAAATTGAGGAAGGAGTCAGGTAGTTGGGTCAAGGTCGGGGTTGGATCGAGGTAGGACTCAGGTAGGTAGTTTTGGTCACAGTCGAGGTCGAGAGTTAGGAGTTGCATCTTGGGTTGGGGTCAAAATCAGAGGTCAGGTCTAATGTAGGAATTGAAAGTTCGGGTCGTGTCATGATTTGAGCCTAGACCCTATATGTGGCCGGCACTCGATGCCATATATGGCATGAGCAAACTGTTTGGCATATTTCATGAGCATTTAACTAAAATATGCGGAAGGTGAATGTTTAAATTATGAAAACATCATAAGAAAGAAATCACTTTATTAACTAGAAACGTGTAATCCTCGATTTAAAAATGTTAAAAAATTACCAAAAACTACATGTGTCTGACACTACGATTGTCTATAAAGCCTCTAAATAAATGAATAAGTGTATGTTAGGACAAGGCCCCTGATATACCTCTTCAACTGGCTAAAATAACATAACTAGACTAAGTCTCCCAGAAAGATGGAGGGATCACCAAATAGCTGAACCTAAATGAAATTAATGATGCATTGAACCACGAGCTTGCGTACCTGAATCTACATCATAAAATGATGTCAATACCAGAGGCGTCAATACAAGAGAATATATGGTATGCAAAATTAGGAAGGGGCATGGAGAAAATATATACATGTATAATAGATACAACCAAGAAGATACAACAAAGACAAAATGGAAGCATAGACTCAAATCATACCTTTTAGGGGTTAAGTGAATTAATCCTCTTTTAGTTATTATGGGAGTAACTGGTGAACCGACATAATCCACCATTTGAGTCACATGGAATCTGATCTCGTCCCGATCAGCTAAGACATCTAATGCCTTGTATGGAAGAGAATATGACATGATATTCACTATCAAGGATTTATAATAAGCCCTTTTTGAGACACATGAAAAAAGTTGCCTGGCTTGCGGAAATAATCTCTATCCTACGTCGGCAATCATAGTTTTGAGTATTTGTCATTTAAACCTATGCCTTCTCGATTATCCATCTAACTCCATCAATCTCATAATTTTATGCGTTTATTTTTCTAATTCAGATTCATAAATTATCCATATTAGGCTCATATTCATAGTTTAGCCACTTTAAGGCCCATGCCTGAAAATTAACCAACTTAGGTTCATATCTGTGATTTAGCCACCTTAGGCTCATAATCATGGATTAGCCACTTTGGTCTCATGCTCATAAGTTACATCATTCATCAGCATCATTAAGGACTCATGGGAGGTAGGATCATAATTCGTTATGCCATATTAATTCACACGTTAAGGATTTCCATAACTTTATGGAGAGTGAGTTTTTGGAATGTTCATGTCATTTTTAATATATCTTAAGATTATGGAGATTATATCTTAAGGTCATGAAGACATTTTTGAGAAAATTCATAGCGCTAAAAGTCATACCGATCATGTCATTATGCCATAGTTCATAAGAGAGGGATTTCAGACATTATGGAGTTTATTGGGATTTTGAAAGATCCAAGTCATTATAGTGTAATTAAAGGTTTCATAGCATGGTTGAATTATGGAACAACTTTGAAGTATTCTTGTTGTTGAACATAACTAGAAGTAAAAGGATTTCAAGTCATTTTATCACAACAAAGCAAGAACAATCACCTCTTTTTTATTGAATAATAGAACAAAAGGGTTCGTGTCAAAGATCATGGAGTTTCATCATTATAGCAAATTTTCAAGTTGGAGATTCATGAAATTCACTGAGTTCATGGTAAAGTTCAATAGTTCAATCAATCTTTCCAAGGTTCATGAAATTTATAGATAACATAACTTCATAAAGTCATACAATTGATAATTTCTTGAGTTCATACCTAAAAGTTTACATAAGGCACATGAATTAGAGTAATCATTAAGTAAGGGGTTTACCCATGGAAATCTCATAAAATTTTCTTGAAGGATTCGATTAGATGTAAAGATTAAGGGATTTACTCTAATCCTAATTCATCATAAAAGTAATTTTGAACTAAGGAGGAATGAAATCCATGAGAGAACATAGTAGTAGTCTTACATACCTCGATACGCTAGAAGAACTTGTGATTGGGATTGTAAGGGACTAGACTTGATTGTAGTGTCGCTTCTCTTGAATCCTTGAGTTTTGTGTTTGAGAGGAAGAAAATGGATGTTTGATGATGAAGAGATGTGTATAAACTGATGAAAAAGGGGTTTTTAATCGTGTATAATGAGTACCCAAAAGCCCTAGGATGAAATTACCCTTTAATGGGAGAGAAGCACAAACTTCACTACCTAAAAGGCTTGGGGCGTCGCATCAGGCATTTGGGCGGTAGCCCGTCTGATCTGACAATCCCTTAGTAAAATGCACATAATGTTTTACTCAGGACTCGGATTGAGACGCGGTTGATAGAGTTAGAAATAAGACTTAAAAACCATTAATTTGGTGATGGTGGGTCACATAACTCTTTATGTTTTAAGAGGAATTATTGTTTGAAAATGACTCTTATATGAGCTTATACAAAACTTAAGCGATAGATAATCTTACAACTCAACATTAGATAGAGATTCCTTATGACCTTAATTCACATACAACATACTTCACACACTTAATACATGATGTTTTCACCTAGGTAAAATCAAATTCATTGGGTTTGGGTCTAGCTACATATGCAGAAGGGTTCAAATCTTAGTTTGAAAGTTCAAGTTGTTACAACATCTCCTCCTAGGGATCATTCATCATTGAATGAGGGTCATAGCAATAAGGAAAATGTATGAACTAAAATGGCATAGCTCTGTTTAGACTATCTTGAACCAACACTTATCAACAGAATTGCATTAACATGAGGACTTTCACGACGACCATAAAAAGGAATGAATAGGCATGAGCCATATAAGTCATCTAGATAAAAAACATTAACATGGACTGAGTATATTAGTCATCTGACATAGGTCTATAGAGTATGAATAACATGAAATAGACTTGGACACAAGTCTCATTGAATCTAAAGCTACAAGACATAAAATATGAGTAAGTTGGGGAAGGAGTAAGAATAGGATTGTTGTTGCCTTGAGAGATACAACTAACAACCAATAAGCTTAGGAATACTTTTCAACTATATTTCCTCTTATGAATACTCTACTTCATCTGTCAGTTACAACCTATAGTTCTCACATGTGCACATATTAATACTAAAGTCTAAGTCTAATTGCATGATTTCACCACGTTCAAGCCTATCTTGACAAAGTCTCTTATATCTAAAGTTATCCCCCCAAGAATACTATTACTTTTTATGACCTTAACCAACATCCTCGAGCTCTAACAAAAAGTCACTATCCATATAATGCATTTTCCCACTAGTCTATCAACAAGACATTCACGCCTATTATTATAAACACTCCAGCTCTCCTTGGTAGCTAAAACTATTTAAAGATTTTTCCAAACACCTCTACCATCAACAACTCCATAAACTTATAAAAGAAGACATATAATACATATTTCCATCTACTTATTACATATAGCTAAACTTTACCTCATAGTTCATCTACGCCTAACAACTTAGATAAAACAAGCGCACCACAGTCACCAAAAAAGGGAATATCTACTACTAAGCCATTACTAAGCTTCCTTCACTATCATTTACCACATCATAAGCAGAAATCACTGAAGGAATAGAGAGGGAGCATGAACTGAGTATCATTATGTAGAGCACAAGCATAAGGAATGAGAGGGATACTGCTTAACCTTTGACTTACACTTATCACAACTATGACACTCAAGATCGAGTCTGTGAATTAAAGTACGATAGGCATGAACAATTCATATACTAAGCACATAAATCATGAATAGAGGGTTTCTCTCAGCATAGATATGGCATAACTGTCCATCATCATTATAGGTGGACGTACATAAGGCTTAGAGCAAAGAAATCATAAGCACGACTTATTCAAAATATCTAATCTGAGTATATATATGACATAGCATGATTTTATTAGCCATTAAGGCATATCATGAGGCATGAATTCATAGGACTTAACATATTATGAGACATGAGTTTGTATAATCTGCGCTTCATAACATCTAGCATGAATTCGTAGAATCATACAGTAAGACTAGGATCATTATTTGAAGCAATTGCTTCTTATTCTATGAACTGAGCATGGACATGAATCTGCATGAAGTGCATAAACCTTAGTCATGGGCCTGACAAAAATACATCTGAGTAGAGTGTTATCTTGATGAAGTGCAAGAAAATATGCTAGAATAAAAATAGATCATTATATCATCATAGCTCTTTTGTGGAATTCTATATTGTTTGAAACACATGACTCAACTTAGTTCTTTATCTTGTCATCTCCCCCTTAGCTCAAAGTTCGACGTTCTAACTCTGCGGACCTCTTTTCTAAACTAGGTTATAATTAAATAAGTTTGCAAGTTTAGAGTATCACTATACATATGAATGCTAAGCTACCCCTTGTAAACTACATCTACAAGTACTAAAACTCTTATTAGGATCTTTTTTCTAAGATAACTCTAAACTTCTTCTTTGCCTCCAAAGGCTATCTCTATATAACTTATACCCTAATTGCTAAATTTATCTACTTCCTTCATACCATAGCAACTTGATTTCTCCATATAAGTCTACTAATATCATACCTCCACAACTTAAAAGGGTCAAAACCATAATAAGAGACTCAACATCGCCTATCCATAATCCCTCAATTAAGATCTTAGAGACACCGTAAAAGAAGTACTTAGCATTATCCACACTTTGCAACTCAAGAATACTAAACTACACACACATAGCACTTTAGGAGCTTAAAATCTCATTTAACAACTTAGTGTCTTGGTACACATCTTTCTTTTTAACACTCAAGGATTTTTTTCTTTATCTAATGACTTATTGTCATTCCCCGAGCCTACACCCTAGACGCGATACGGTGCTTAAAGTCACAGGTGACCCCAAGCTAACCCATGGCCTAGCCTACTGCTGAGATATAGACTGAAAGATAATGTGAAAGCTGAAATATGTTGAGCTTAAAAAAATATTATAACAAAATGAACTTTCATAAACTAAGATACAAAAGCATTTGAAAACTGATCCAACTGACTTACTGATTGTCTATGAAGCCTCTACTAATACTGAATTATAGTTAGCTGGGAAATGACACCCAGCTATCTCTAATCCATGTATAACATTTGAAATAACTGCTATAACTACTAACTAACTGGAGTTCCTGAAAAAGGAAAACTTGTTCCCTACTAACTGGAAGTTGCAATATGTCTGACCATGATCCTAGGAGCTAGCACTGAAACCTGATGGATGATAATACCTGAAGAGAAATATGAAATTGAAGCTTGGAAGAGAAAGTCCTAGGTCTGAAATTTGGGGAAGAATGCTCTTTTCTTCTTTGAAACTGACTTGAGAGAGAGAATGAGGAAAACTGATATATTTTGAGGTTTAGACTTGATAAAATAAGCCTAGAACTATATATAGTCAAAGCTTACATAAGAAGAAAAGGCCAAAATACACCTAAGAAAACTAAGTAGAAACTACTGAAAAAACTCATCGTTAGGTTCCACTGGCATGAACCATAACCTGTAGAATGGACGATGGTTCATGGATTGAGGTCGTGGTTCTCAGAACACTTTTCTAGCCTCTTAACTTATTTCCACGATTTGGTTTCATAACCCGTGGATCATTCCATGACCCGTGGAACCCCTTTACAGTTTTCAGGCAAAAAAAAATTACAGGATCAATTTTCACGAAGGCAAAACCCAATCGTGGTTTGATTCATAAGTCATGGATGCCTCTCGTGGTTGTTGTCTGTCATTTTGACAGACATACACCTTTTAGTAAAATATTTATTACTTTACTTTGGACTCGGATTAATGCGCAGTTGGTGGCATTGGAAAGAAGACTCAAATACCTTTGACTTGGTGGGTACTAGGCCACCTAACACTTTATATTTTAGGAGTTATGATCGTTTGAATTTGACCCTAGTTTAGTCTTACATAAAAACTTCTCTGGTTGTGGTGCTTTCAACTTAACTTGTTGATAGGAGTTTCTTATGAACATTATTCACATTCAAAATACTTCCCACACTAGGGAATTGATCATGACACCTATGGAAAGAGGTTGGGGTCTTAGGTTAGAATTTTTGGGTGTTACAATATCTCCCCCTTGGGATCATTAGTCCTCAAATGAAGACTAACTAAGCTGAGATGGTAGGGAAAGAGATGCAATCCCACCAACTGAGTTCTAAAAGCTGGAGTACTGTCATGGTAACTAATTTTTGACTAAAATATGAATTAGGATGGATTTGTGAGACCTATATGCATATTGAGAGCATAAGTACACTGATAGGACATGAAATTGAATATCCAACATGATAAGTGGTCTGGAGTGAGAGTAGGGACTTAGATGAAACTCATAAAGAACAAATGCATTCTTAGAAATCGTAGTTAGCTGATAGGAACATAAGACTAAGAGGAGTAACTATATGAGAAAACTTTTCTCTTCTAGATTGAGCTTACCAGCATGGACTGAAATGAACTTAGGGCCTTCTGGCCTTAAGAATGATTATCGGTCGGTCTGAACTGATCTGATATGAGGGGTCTTCTATCTTGCTAGTTGAAGCTACTAGACATAAAGTATGAGCACCCTGGGTAGGGAGTAAGAACAAGACTATTCCCGCCTTAAACAATACGGTTGACAGCTTTTAATCTTAGGAACACCCTTTTTCTAACTGCACTAACTTCTCTAAATACCACACTTAGAATTTGCAACTAACATTTTCACCAGTGCATATATAGATGTTGAGGTATGAGTCTAACTATCTTCTTTCACCATGTTCAAGCCTATCTCGACTAAATCTCTTGCATGTAGAGTCATCTCCCAAGAATAGTATTTCTTCTTATCATGAAAATCAACTAACCTTGAGGTCTTAATCAATGGGACACTAGTCGCACAAAACAAAGGCCCACATGTATTTCACCACAATATTCAAGCCTATTACTATGATCATCTTATGACTTATGTGTAGCTAGCACTATCTGAGGCTTATATACTCTTCCCTAGAATATATAGAAACTGCAACTGCAAGAACTTATATAAAGGGACACCAAAAAAGGAAAATCTAGTACTTCCTATCTAGGCTACTACTTAGCTTCCTCCACTAACAGTTGTGACAACATAATCCAAGTTCACTGAAGAAATAGAGTGGGAGCATGAGGATCACGAATGAAGGAATATTGATCGGTCTTGACTTATACTTAGCTTGATCTAGACACTCAAGGTGAAGTCTGATAATTCAAGTGCAAAGGCTTGAGTTTATCACATTCTGGATATAGGAATCATGGTTAGAGTAAGGAAATCATAAGCATGAACTGTTCAAGAAATCTGGTCTGAGCATATACATGGTGTAACATGATTTTGATTAGACATTAAGGCATATCTTGAGGATTGAACTGAGTACATAGAACTAATCATACTGTGATACCTGAGTTTACATATATACCAAGTCTCATGGAATAAGGCTGGAATTCATAGAATCACAGAGTAAGACTGGAATCGTTAACTGGAGTAATTTATGTTTGTTCTAGGAGCTGAGTATGGATATGAATATGTATAGAGTGCATGAACTTAGTCATGAATATGGCACAAGTATGTTTTATTATAGTGTTATCTTGACTGAAGTTCTACGAAACCCGCTGAAATAAGAATGGATTAATATCCCATCATAGCTTTTTCTAGAATTCTATACTAGTTGAGTCGCAAGACTCGACTTGGTTTCTCATTCTATAATCTTCCCCTTATTTCAAAAGTCACCCCTCTAAGTCTGTAGATCTCTCTCCTAAAATAGTCTATAATAACTAACTCTTGTAAGGTTGGGGTATCATTGTATTCCTGGATGCTAAACTCTCCCTTATAGGTTATAACTGAAGATGCTAAACCATTGCTAAGTCTTTTTCTGAGGCATATCTTATCTTCCTATTTACCATTAAAATTATCACTAGAGGACTCATACTCTTACTGACACACCTAACCACTTCTTCTAACACTTAGCAATCTGACCTTCACTTATCTGTCTACTAACATCACATCTCTAAGTTCACATCCACCCAAATCAACTGAATTCAAGCCACACTAAGGGACTCAACATCGTCTATTTATAATCTCTTGAATTCATCTTTAAGAATGCCATGTAATATACACCTATCCTTACTCTACATACTACCATAGAACCTACATATAACTTATTACTCTTCCCTCAATGATAAGGGACTTATCAACCCGATACTCACCTTATTGATACATGACTATGGCTACATACTTCAGTCCATCACTATCCCAATCTTATAGCTACTATACATCTAAATTCATACACCTAGCTCTGGGGTTTTTTCTACTTATGGTATAACACCCTAGAATTCAGACCATCATCTAAAACTGAAAAACTCAGTAAGTGTCTGCAAATGTCAAGCCTCACAAGCTGACCCGCGAGTGTCATAGGTCCAAAGACCTATCGGAGTCATCATGGGAAGAGCCCAGTGGCTCTTTCATCATCCCTCAGCTCGACAAAAGTCCCCACAGGTGTCAAAAGTCTGACGGGCTATGGGACTCACCGTGGGAAACCACCAGTGCCCCACCTCAGCCTCCTCTGTCATGATGGGCAGTCACCATGGCCATCACGTATGTGATGGGCCATGGGAACCCATCATGGGGACTGTCAAGAGGACTAGCTCCAACTTAGCTTATCTGACACCCAGGTTCGATGAGACATCACGGGTCTGACGCCCGTTGGATAGCCTTTTCGGTGAAGGAAAATTCTAAAATCTTTTTTTTAAGTTAGAGGCATTCCGGTCTTTTTCCTATCCTTTTAACTCTGACCCTAAGTTATTTAAGAGGTAATTAAAGGGACTTTTATGCTTTTTCCCTCAGTATTCCTAAACTAATTTACACTTAGAAGAATCAAAGAGAAACATAAGTGTTTTCCTTTTAATAATAAGCATGAGATTTTCTTTAAGCTCAGCCCCAAAAATCCAAAGGTTCCTCCGTAGAATCTTCTTCCAGGTATGTGGGATTTCATCAGTGGGTTACTTCCACCTATTGAGTCCCTAAACTCAGTGTAGTTCTTTAGTTTTTAAGTAGTTCTTCAGACTTAGGGTTTCTAAATTCTATGCAGTTGGTGTATTTCACTATCCATGATGATATATAGGATTCTTGAGATGTCCTTAGAAGCCCAGGATAGTTATCTACTCAAATTTCTTATAGCCCTATCATGTGTAATTTCAGTACCTTCAGTTCATGCATGCTAAACAGATATTATAGTCAGTTATGCTTCAGAATTAGAATGCTATCAGTTTACAGTATTATTATATTGCATTCTCAGATGATTATCAGTATTTGAGCTATACAGTATTTCAGTTGCATTCATTGTGGTACATTCAGTTGAGAGTCGGCTTAGTACCGAGTGGATGAAGGGATGAAGGCTCTGTTGTCAGCATAGGCTGAGACATTTAGTAGAAGTCCCTAAGACCTAGAACTATAGCGCCACCGTAGGTATCAAAGGGGTCAGCTGCCAGATTAGGTTGGTCACCCTTGTCCCTTATGGACATCAGTTTAGTGGATCCACGTTAAATCTTTTTTGTACCCTTGGCAAGGTATGAACACCCTTTCATCTAGGGTTATAGGTTAGCCCCACAGTTAGCTCAACTTAGGGTACGTTAGTTAATAGCAGCTCCCACAATCATACTCATATTGTATTGACCCTGTACATAGTATATGTTTCAGTTATTTGGTTCAGTTCATCATGTTATAGTATTCATGTTAGTACTTGGTCATTGCATTCAGTTTGCCCTTCAGTTCATGCTCTAGTATATGTTTCCATGTTCAGTATTTATGATTTAATGCTTTGCGTGTATCTTGCATGCTCAGTATATTCGAAGTACTGACACATACTTTTGTGCTACATCTTATCATGATGTAGGTCCAGGCACTCAACATCCATACCGCGCTTAGTACGACTTTCCAGTCCTTACTCAGCAGCTCAGTGGTGAGTCCTCATAGTTCTAGGATGATAGTGATACTTATTCATTCTAGTTTATATTTTAGTTTTCAGACTTTTAGAGTTAGTTGGGGGCTTGTCCCAAAAACTCACTTTAGATAGAGGCTTTCAGACATAAAACTAAAATCCGCTTATGGATTGTCAATTTTACTTTTAGACTTATAGTATTATCATATACTTTATATATTCAAATATACTTGGGTTAATTTTCCAATCTACATAATCAGATCAGTTTAGCTTCTGTATAGATTGTATTTTTACATGAAATTTCTAATTATGCCAGACCATGGGTTAGCTTGGGGTCACTCGTGACACTAAGCATCGTGTTGTGCCTAGTGAGTATCCTCAGGCGTAACAAACTTGGTATCAGAGCAGGAGGTTCAAGTGTCCTAGAGTGTCTGAAAGCCGCATCGAGTAGAATCTTCTTCATGGGTGTGAAGCGCACCATACTTATGGGGGAGAAACTATGAGATGTTATTAGGAAAAACATCCATTATTTATTTTCCATCTAGTGATTTATAGTATGAAGTCTATCTAATATCTTTCTAACTCGTGTTCTACGTGTTACAAAAAATGTCTCCCAGAAGAGTTAACGGAAGAAGGAACGGGAATCAGTAGGCACCAACAGCTCCAGCAGACCCTCTGAATGAGCAAGTCACTCATGTTGAATTCAAGGTTGCATTTCAGGTGCTTGCTCAGGCCATGACCGCTCAGGTTAACCAACAAGCTATGGCACCAGCTCCACCTTAGAAGAAATTTGCCGCAGCTAGAATCTGAGACTTCACTCAGATGAATCCTCCAGAGTTTCATGATTTCCAAAGGGTATATCTATCATCTTGTTCAGGTTAAGGTTTTGAATTTTGAGACCCCAACTCTTGAGTCAGTCCCAGTGATTAATAAATTTCCATAAGTGTTTCTAGAAGATCTTCCTCAGGGTTCCTCCTGAAAGGGAAATCCACTTCGGGATAGATCTCCTTCCAGATACCCAGCCTATGTCAATTCTGCCTTATAACATGGCTCCAACTGAGCTTAAGGAATTGAAGGAACATTTGAAAGACATTCTAGATAAGGGCTTCATGAGACCCAACATCTCTTTATGCAGTGCTCCAGTACTTTTCGTGTGTAAGAAAGATGATTCTCTCATAATGTGCAACGACTACCGTCAGTTAAACAAAGTCTCAGTCAAAAATAAATATCCCATTCCAAGGATTAATGACTTCTTCAACCAGCTTTAGGGTGCTAGTTTACACCTTCCACCACACACGACTAAAACATTGGCTGAATAATTTGATAAGGGGTGCGGTCATTGTGCGACGTGCACAAGGTCTGGTGAATTCTGCACCCCACTTTTCATAAAGACTAAAGATTGGCTGAAGCTTCTGGTGCACAATTGTGGAGCTGTGTGACGTGCACATTATGACGTATGAACTGCACGTTGAGTTGCATAGCTCTCGAAGGGCATTTTTGTCCATCTTTGTATGACCAATTGGGAACCTTGCACAATTTTAGATAGTTCTAAATTGTTTTTAATTAGTTTTCACCTTTGAAGCAAGTTTCTCTCCTAAGGAAAGAAAGAGGTTTTCAATCCATTCTCTCAATCTTCAACTTTGGGATTGTAAGTTTGAGCTTAGATATTGGATTCTTGCTATAATTAATGAAAAGGAATTTGAATTTCCCTATGGGTATACTTTGTTCTTCCTTTTGTATGAGTGGCTAAGTTTCCTTGTCTAGGGATGTGTAGATGATGTGTACTTGATAATAGAGTATGGGTCTTGCTTATTTATGTTTGTAATTGCTAATATGATATGGGTTTAGTGATTTCACCATGTTTTAAATCTAAATTTGATGGTTGTAAACATTGATTTACCTTACTTAGTTGTATTCTTTCTTGAGAAAGAAGTTTATAGTTTTGGATGTGAAATTACTAGTGGGTACTTGGGATTCCACCTAGATTGAGGCTAGAAATAGCTCAAATTGCCAGAAAAATCCATTTAAAGGTCTAAGCTAGAAATAGTGTGACCTCACCAAGCATATATTGGTTGGTTATTTTCCTAACAATGGTGTTTGAATAAAAACCATTGGATATATGTTTGTTTGATTGAGAGATTAACAAGCATGCCTAAAACCAATGCTACCTATATCATTTAGTAGGAATTTAAGCAATTGAGCAAGTATCTTGACCCGTATTCAAGACCCATCGGAAGCACATCCCTAGTCGTCCTCTCTCTATTGTTTACACCTTGCACTTTTACTTATTTCTTTGTTTGGAATTCGAATTATGAATGATTCCTAATTCCCCCCTTTTTTTACATTATTTGTTGTTGAGCAATCTACTCTCGTTGTGAAGTTTATTCTACAATCACTTAAGTTAAGATCTAATTCCCTGTGGGATCGACCCCGACGCCCTTCGGGTAATATAAATGCGTTTTACTCTAACAATCACTGATACCTCCTTCTAGGAGAGTTTATTTGAGTGTTATCAAAAATGGCATTGTTTTCAAGAAATTAAGTTGATAAGCCTTTTTTATTGTGGAATTGAAATTACTTTGTAGAGTGTTTGTTCTTTTTATTTTGGTTTGTTGTTTTTTTCCCTTGTACAGGTAGCCTATGAGTGAAGTGGGAGAGAACAAGAGTGTCAATCGGAAGTCTCGACGAGTTCATGAACGAGGCCAATGAACTCGTGCCTCAAGTGGAAGTAGGTGCAATCGGCCTGCCCCCAACGGTTGGAAATGCGGTGTTCCATGTTACTACCACAATGCTTCATCTAATTTAAATGGAGGGGATGTTTGGAGGAGCAGCTCACGAAGATGCCAATAAGCATATCCGCAACTTTGTGGAGATATGTCAGCCATTTATCTTCCAAACTATACCCCAAGAATCCATCTGATTTTGCCTATTCCCCTTCTCTCTAATGGGGGAAGCTACGGCTTGGTTGGAGGAATTATCGGATGGGTCAATCACCTCTTGGTCTGAGTTGGTAAATGTTTTTACCACTAGATTCTTCCCTTCATTATGGATGATGCAGTTGAGGGATGAAATTACCAACTTCCACCAACTTCCCAATGAACCCTTGCATGAGGTATGAGTGAAATTCAAGAAGAAGCTTGTGTTGTGCCCTAACCATGGATTGCCGGACAATGTCTTGCTACAAAGCTTCTTTAGATCCTTCAACTTGATGAATAAGCCTGTCGCCAATAATCTTGGAGGTGGTACCTTCATGGATCTATAATTTCCTCTTACCTCGGCCTTTCTAGAGAGAATGATCAAGACTAACCAAGTTTGGCACACAAGGGAGGCTTATATTCCTACATCGGAAGTTACCACATCCATATTAACAAATGAGATGAGGAGGAAGGATGAAGAGAGGGATGAGACCATGGCAAAAATGATAATGCAAATAGACTTACTAGCAAGCATATGATGGAGGCTGGTGGTGCTAAGACCGTGAATGATGTGTGTATATCAGAGATCAAGGCCAGTGATGATGAACTTATGACCATCGTGGATGGTAAAAAATTTTATGTAACAGCGGATTCTCATCCCGGGTATTATCTCTTGAGGGATGAGAATCAAGGTTGGAACAAGGACAAAGAACGAGATGGGAATTGGAGAGATCGTGACAAAGATAGTGATAGATTCAATCACCGGAGCTCAAACCCATATGTACCTCCAAGCAAATCGGATTCCTTATACCAACCCACCACAAGCAATCCTGGTCACTCTAAGATAGAGGACATGTTGTCCTTGGTTTTGAAGAAAGTAGACTCAATGAATATTGGAGATGGTGAGCTTAAAAGTGAAGTCTCAACACTTCATCAAACTGTGAGCTCTCATTCGGCCTCAATCAAGCATCTTGAGGCCCAAATGAATCATCTATCCACTCAAATTAGCCCAAGGATGAAAGGAACACTTCCTAGTGACACCATGGCCAATCCTAAAAATGATGCTCATATCATGGCCATTGTTACTAGAAGTGGAAGAACAAGTGGTGTAGTGAGAGAGCTCATTGTGGAGCTAGTTTTTGTAGAAAATAAACCTATTGTTGAAGCCATTGAGAAGCCATGTGATAAAGAAGATGTGGAACCGGAAGTTGGGATGAAGCTTGGTGCACCCAATGTTCCGGTGAATGTTGATGTTGATGATGAGAGGGAGGAGGATGAATCTCCTCCATAAGTTGCTATTGATATTGAGGATGACCCTCCTATTGTGTAAAGTGTGCCGACCACACTACCCAAGAGACCTCCTCCATACCCTCAAAGGTTAAACAAGAAAAAGGAAGAGCACAAATTTAACAAGTTTGTTGACATGTTCAGCAAGCTTTCAATAAATATTCCTTTAGTTGAAGCCTTAAAACAAATGCGGGGTATGCCAAATTTATGAAAGAGTTGCTCAAGAAGAATAAGCTTGTTGATGTGGGCACCATTGAGATTTCACACAGCTGTGTGATGATGAGTAATGTCGCTATAAAATAGGATGATCCGGGTGTATTCACTATACCGTGTAATATTAGGTTATTTGTGTTCTGTAAAGCCTTGTGTGATTTATGGGCAAGCATCAACTTGATGCCCCTAGAGATCTTTAATAAGTTGGGATTCGGTACGCCCAAACCTATATGCATGCGTCTACTCATGGCTGACCGGTCTATTAAGCGCCCGGTGGGGATCCTCTTTGATGTATTGGTGAAGGTCAACAAGTTCATTCTCACTATTGACTTCATGATCTTATATTGTGAAGTAGATGTTGTGGTGCCCATAATCTTGGAGTGACCACTATTATCCATGGAGAGAGCACTTGTAGATTTTGAACTTAGTGAACTCAAATTATGAGTTGGAAGTGAGGTAGTGACATTCAACCTATGTCAACCCACAAAGCCTCCGAATGAATTGAGGGTAATCTCAGTGATTGATGTTGAGGGCAAGCTTGATGATGCCCTTGGGGAGTGTGAAATGGGAAAGATGCCCAAGATTGAAGAGTTTCCAAGTCAGCAACATGATGATGTTTTGAGGATGTTGAAGGATCAATTCCCCTTCTTGGGGTGGGGCTACACCAACTGGATTTGCATGCTATCTGACAATTACTAAGGTTAAGGTACTATCGTTGAGCCGCGAGATAAAATCAAGCGCTTCTTGGGAGGCAACCCAAGTGTGTTTACTTTGATTTTCTTTACTTTTTTGTTGTTTTTGGTTTGCTTTAGGAATGCAAGGATCAGAGGAATGAACAAGTGGAAAAATAGGGCAAAAAAGAGACATGCAAAAAACTGTGTAGTTCGCAAAATCCATTGTGCGTGTTGCACCGCCCAACGCAAACCAAAACAGAAGACTGGGAGAAAAATGTTGAAACTGGAGGCAATAAGCATTGGGCTGTGCAGTCTGCACGATCCCAAGTGCGCATTGCACTTCCATCGCATGGCGAAATAGAAAGCTAGCCAAGTTTGGGGCATGGAAAGGTAAGGTGTAAAATGACATGCGGTCCGTACAAGGGCTTGTGCAAACCACACTTCGCAGTGCACGAAGGTAAATTTCAAATTTTAATTGACCTAACCCATTGATCGACCCAGCCAAATTTTCTTCTTTTCCCTTTTTTTTCCCACCACCCTCATATTTCTTTCCATATTCTCTCCTACAACTTCTCAAATTCTCTCCCAAAATCTTCCACTAATCCCTCAAACTTCCCAAAACTTTTCTCCTCCTCTCACCCAATCTCCACCACCACTCCACCACATGCCGCCATCGTTAGTTCTCCGGGCAAGGTTGTTGGGTCACTATTGTTGCTCTCTAAAATCTTCAATTTTTGCTTCTCCTCATTTAATGTTTACTTGTGGTAAGTTTTCTGACGTTAAATACATATTTTTATGTTGATTGGGAACTCATATTGTGAAGCATGCTTGTCAGAATTGTCATGTTAATTTTGGGTGAGATCTAAAATTTTTGGGTCCCCAATTTTGAATTGTGTTATGAATTTTGCTTAGGATCAACTTGGTAGAACTTGATATTGTGATAATGCATGTTTATTGTAGTAGTTTTTAGCCTATAAATTATGTGTTTGGGGTAAATTCTGAGTAACCCACTTGTGATTGATGCATGGTTTGGCCCTATGATAGATTGGGTGACGTCATTCTTAAGGGCAAATCATCATTTTCATGAGATTTGGTTGAAAATTGATGACTGGGGCTGAAATTTGCAACTATTGTGCACCCATGTTCTTTGATGAATATTTTGTTGGGTGTATGATCTTGTGCGGGGAGGTAGAAATTATGGTTGAACTTGGTGACTAATTATTCCAATTGAAGGCTTGATGTTCCTGATGATAGACGGGGTAACGTCCTTTTTAAGGGAAGTCGTTGAGTTCTTCTTTTGTTTTGTTGATGATAATGGAATTCTGGGGAAGTCTGAGTACCCAAATAAATTTGTGGTCATGTTATGTCCTGCCCCTTATTGTTTAATTGTGGTTTTCTGGCTGGTGCCAAGGGCATTATGCAAATCTTGCTCCATGAATCACATGTGTAATTCACAAGAACACAAGGAATCAAAAATTCCAATTGTCCTCTTGTACGGGTCGCATGTGATGCATGGATCTTGATGTGCAAAATGCATAAGGCACCATACATGCTGAAAAAGTGCTCCTAGCTTATTGTTTAGAGGTGCGAAGCAATGTGCGATGCACACTTTGCTTCATGTGAACCGCACCAACTTTGCACCTCAAAGAAGAATCACTAAAGGTTTATGTTAGCTTATGAGAAGGCACGTGCAACATGCACTCTGTTTAGTGCGGTTTGCACATGATCCGCATGAGCCTTCAGTCACCTACTTTGTTTTTCTACTTCTTTACATTCCAATTTTTTTAGTTTGTTAACTTCTTTTTAGTCTTTTTCTTCTACTTATGTCAAAAACACAAAAAGATTTTGCTTTTGTTTTTGGGCTCACAATTTTCTCGTACAGAACATGTCTTCTAGTAGGGGCAACCCTTAGAAGAGTTCGAGAAGGCCAATAGTTCCCTCCTCATCCAATTAAGCCTCAAAGGGAAAGAAGAAAGCCACAACATCTTCTCGTGCCCAAACTTCAGAGGAGGAGAGGATTCGGTTCGGGGTGGAAGGTATGAGGGTCATCTATGATCATGGCAGTGGAAGGTCCTTCAACACTGTCATACCTCGAGGCTAGACCCTATATGTAACATGGGACATGGGGTCACAAGTAACCCAAGCTAACCCTGAATCTAATATATCACAAGCATATTGAATATATTTCTAAAACAAGCGGAAGCATAACTAAGAAATGAGTAAGGCTAAAAGAATGTATCTGATAATATCTGAAAGAAATGATTGATTTCAAATCATACAACCCAAATCAACTGAATACTGACCCTATGTCTGAAAAGCCTCTAACACTGGTGAGTTGCTGGGACAAGCCCCCAGCTAACTCTAAAATATTGAAACTAACAATATCTGACCAAACCAAAAAGCATAATAAAAATGTCCTCGGAGGATGAGGACTCACCCCTGACTAAGCTGATATGGCGCCGGTAAGAGCTAATTATGTGGCTGAACCTGAGAACCTGAGCCTGCATCATGATAGAATGAAGTATAGAGTATGCGTCAGTACTTTGAATGTACTGAGTATGAGGGATATGCAAAGCTAACTGAATATATAAACATACTAAAAATACTGATAAGCTATAATCTGAACTAAACTGTAGGACATAGGCCCAAATGTATAATCGTGCATAAAATAACTGAAATGTAGGAATAACATGAAAGTGTTATGAAAACTGAAAGATAAATGTAACTGAGAGCCTAAAGTACATTACTAAATCTAATATTGTGGGAGAGCTTATTAACCGACATAAACCACATGAGCTAAACATGGAGTCCAATGTATATGCCCCATCGAGAGGACCCAATATACCTTGCCAGGTATAACAGCATGGCCATGGCATGATCACTAAATCTGGTGCCCAACAGAGGGGACTTATAAACCTACATTGGCACATAGTTCTGGGACCTTAAGGGTACGTTGAACCCTAGCCCAACTCGGTGCTAAATACTACTACCAAACTGAATATAGATCAATTCAAAACTGGCATCCTGAATTTCTGGGTCAGGACTAGACTAGTCAAAAATCTTTGTTTTTCTGAAATGCTGTAGTAGACTAAAAACTGACTAATTTCTGCTTCTAGAACTCATGCTAACAAGCTAGGTTGAATTTTGAAGGAAAATAACACTTTTAAGCAAATGCTATATTCTAGGGTTAAGTCCATCATTTCCAAAGATCTTATAAATATCTAAGTGAATGCAAGATAATCAGTATGTGATATTTAAAAAAATGCAAGGATCATATATATACTCATGAACATGATTTCTTGGAGCAATATGTAAAAAGACAAGAACCCTAGTTCTATATTCATGAAAATCATTCAAAAGGGTTTGAGGTTGTAGGGCATAAAGGAGGACTGAGCCCTTACTAAATTCCCACATACCTGGTGGATGAAAATCCCAGCAAGAATCTGGATTTGAAGCTTGGAGGAGAGAACTCGAGGGAACTTTGGAGAAGATGCTCTGTTCTGACTTAAATTGATTTTTGAGAAGTCTAACTTTGTTTTATGGAATTAGATTTAATAAAATAAGCCTAAGACTATTTATAGTTGGAGATAAAATAAGAAGGAATGGTCTAAAATACCCCTGAAAAATTAAATTAAAACTGCTGGAAAAAGTCAGCTTCAGGAATCACGGCTTGGTTTGACAGGCCGTACTCCTGGACGATGGACTATCAATTGAGTCATGCTCCTGCCCAAGAGCCTTTGGGGTTCTCTGATCTGAGGGACTACGGCTCCAAAAGATGGACCGTACTCCTGAAAGACGGTTCGTCATGTGGCCCGTGGTTCCTGGGACTTTGGCCTGGTCTGGAGATTCCACGAGTCAAAGGACGGACCGTGGTTCTAAAGTACGGTCCATATTCTGACTCGTCATTTCTGAGACTAGAACTGAGGGTCTTCTGATTCAGGGAAACCACAAGTGACAGGACAGACCGTGTTTCTAAACTATGGGTTGTGGTCCGACTCATGGTTCCTGAGACTTGAACTGGGAGTCTACAGGATTTGGGACGATAGTTTGAGACGACGGACCGTGATTCTGAACAATGGTCTATGGTCCTAACTATGGTCCCTAGGGCATGAATTGTTGAGCTACTGGAATTTGGAACTATGGTTGAGACGACAAACCGTGGTTCCAAACTACGGTCCGTGGTCTTGAACCGTGGTTCCTGGAAACTTGAATTTTTCTGAAATTTTTATTTTCTACTAGTTTTCTGAGCTAAGTCTGGGCTTGGAAGTTCTGTGGTATTACAATATCTCCCCCTTGGGATCATTTTCCCTTGAATAAAGACTAAACAAGATGAGGATGGAGGGAAAGAGTTGCAATCCCTTCCAACTTAGTGCTAGAAACTGATACCAAACTGAACTGAGTTCCATGAACATGCAAACATAATGAAATGTAAGCAATAACTGAGGGAACAAGGTACTAAGACTGAATTACACAAGCGTAAACTGAGAGACTGGAGAGAAACTATTACCTCAAGCTGGAGCTGAATCGGAGGGAAAGAGGTGAGGGTACTTGGACATCATGGCTGCTTCTGCTTCCTAAGTAGCTCCCTCTACGGATTGATTCCACCATAAAACTTACACTGAAGCGACTTTCTTGTTTCTCAACCGACAAACCTGAAGGTCAAGAATCTCAACTGGAACCTCCTCATAGGTGAGGCTATCCTTCACAGACACACTCTCTAAAGGTACTATCGATGCCAGATCACCCACACACTTCTTCAACAAGGAAATATGAAAGACTGGATGAACCGCTGCTAATTCTGCTGGAAACTCTAACTCGTAAGCCACATTACCAACCTTTTTCAATATTCTGTAAGGACCTACATAACTGGGATTGAGCTTCCCTTTCTTGCCAAATCTCATCACTCCCTTCATAGGTGACACTTTCAGGAAAACCTAATCATCAATTTCAAATTCTAAGTCCCTTCTTCTCACATCTGCATAGGACTTCTGACGACTCTGAGCTGTTTTCAATCTCTCTCTGATGAGCTAAACTTTCTCCATGGCTTCATGAACCGAGTCTGTCTCGATCAAGGCTGCTTCACCTACTTCGAACCAACCAACTGTAGACCTACACCAACGCCCATAAAGTGCCTCATACGGGGAAATCTGAATGCTGGAATGAAAGCTGTTATTATAGGCGAAATCTATGAGGGGCAGGTGATCATCCCAACTACCCTTGAAGTCAATCATGCAAGCTTTTAACATATCCTCTAAGGTCTAAATGGTACGCTCTTCTTTACCATCCATCTACGGGTGAAATGTTGTACTGAGATTCACCTGAGTACCAAGACCTTTCGGGAAAGACTTCCAGAAATGAGATATAAACTGGGGACCTCTATCTGAAATAATAGACAAGTGAACCCCATGCAACCTAACTATCTCGCTGATGTAGAGTCTGGCATAATCTTCCACTGAATTGGTCGACTTGACTGCCAAAAAGTGAGCTTACTTAGTGACTCTGTCCACTATCACCCAAATGGAGTCATGCTATCTGCGAGTACGAGGTAAACCCATAATGAAATCCATGTTGAGCACTTCCCACTTCCAAGTAAGAATGTTGATCTCCTGAGTCACACCTCCTGGTTTCTAATGTTCTACTTTAACCTGCTGACAGTTGGGACACTTAGCCACAAAATCTGCGTTATCCCTCTTCATGGCTTTCCATCAATAGACTTCTCGTAGATCATGGTACATCTTAGTGGCACCTTGATGAATAGAATATCTAGAATTATGGGCTTCTGAAAGGATCTATTGTCTCAACTCACCCACCTTAGGAACACATAAGTGGCCCTGATAACGAAGCACACCATCTCTCCCATGGGAGAAAACCTCAACTCTCTACTGATGAACCGTACCCTTGAGCTGAAGCAATATGGGATCACTATCTTGTCTCTCCTTAACCTCCACTACCAAAGAAGATTCTGACCCATTCTGAAATACCACACCACCGTCTGACGTTTCCATAAGGCAAACTCCTAAGTGAGAAAGCCAATAAACATCTCTAGATAATTCTCTCTTCTCTTCCTTAACATGTCATACGCTACCCATAGACAGTCTACTGAGAGCATCAGCCACCACGTTGGCCTTACCCGAATGGTAGAGCACATTCATATCATTATATTTGAGGAACTCAAGCTATCTCCTCTGACGAAGATTTAACTCCTTCTGGGTGAACACATACTGGAGGCTCTTATGATCTGTGAACACATCAACATGAACACCATACAATTAGTACCTCCAAATCTTTAGGGCAAACACAACTGCTGCTAGGTCTAGGTAATGAGTCAAGTAGTTCTTCTCATGGGCCTTAAGCTGTCTGGAAGAATAAGTTGTGACCTTACCCTGCTGCATCAAAATACAACCCAGGCCGACCCTGGATGCATCGCAATAAACCATATATCCATCTGAACCCTCTAGTAGAGTCAAGCCAAGGGTTGTAGTCAACCTGGTCTTCAGTTCTAACAATCTTTTCTCACACTCGTCTAACCACAAGAACTTGACCTTCTTTTAAGTCAACTTGGTCAAAAGGGCAGCTATGAATGAAAATCCTTCTACGAACCTCCTGTAGTAACCAGCCAAACCCAAGAAACTTCTGATGTCTATCAGAGAGGTGGGTCTGGGCCAACCCTTTAGTGCCTCAATCTTACGAGAGTCAACTCGGATGCCATCTGTAGACACCACATGACCAAGGAAAGCGACTAATTTCAACTAGAACTCACACTTACTGAACTTGGAGAATAACTGGCGGTCCTTGAAAGTCTACAGAATGACCCTTAGATGACTCGCATGCTCCTCCTCATTTCGAGAATAAACAAGGATATCATCAATGAAGACAATAACGAACAAGTCCAAATACTGTCTGAACACCCTGTTTATTAAGTCCATGAAAGTTGCAGGAGAATTAGTTAGTCCAAAAGACATAACTACAAATTCATAGTGACCATACCGAGTCCTGAAGGCTGTTTTCAGGATGTCACTACCTCTGACTCTGAGCTGATAATAGCCGAATCTGAGGTCTATCTTAGAAAAGCAACTAGCACCCTAAAGCTGGTCAAACAAGTCATCAATTCTAGGGATGGGATATTTATTCTTGATTGTGACTTTGTTCAACTGACGGTAGTCAATGCACATCCTGAGAGAACCGTCTTTCTTACGTATGACCAATATTGGAGTACTTCATGGAGAGATGTTGGGTCTGATGAAGCCCTTATCTAGAAGGTCTTTCAGCTGCTCCTTCAATTCCTTAAGCTCAGTTGGATCGATTCTGTAAGGAGGAATCAAAATAGGCTGGGTACCTAGAAGGAAATCAATACCGAAGTCGATTTCCCTTTTGGGAAGAACTTCGGGAAGATCTTCTGGAAACACTTCTAGAAACTCATTCACCACTGGGACTGACTCAAGGGTTGGGGTCTCGGAGTTTGAATCCTTAACCCAAACAAGGTGATAGATGTACCCTTTGGAGATCATATTTCTGGCCTTAAGGTATGAGATGAAATACAGGCACTGAGTTACTACCCTTCCATTTTAAGACTGGCTCGTTAGGAAACTGAAATCGAATGATCCTAGTTCTACAATCAACTGAGTTATAACACAAATATAACCAATCCATGCCTAGAATGATATCAAAATCACCATTTCTAACTCTACAAGATCTGCTGAGGTGACTTTCTGGGAAACTGTGATAAGGTAATTTTTGTATACTCGTCTAACTATAACTGGGTCACCAACTGGAGTAGAGACTGAGAAGGGTTCTGGGAGGATTTTGGGACTAACACCAAAGTTTACTGCTATGAAAGGAGTTACAAAAGAAAGTGTAGCACCTGGGTCTAGGTGTGCATAATCATCTAAATGGAAGACTTGAAACATGCTCGTGACCACATCGGGAGAATCCTCCTGGTCCTCCCGAGTCTGAGAGCATATAGTCTGTTCTGACACTGACCCCCACCTATAACAGATGAGGCACCCTGCTGAGTGAGGAAACCTAGTGGAGCTGTTGAAGTAGTAGACTGAGCTTTTTCACCTCCCTACCCTTGCAGGGCAGAGGGGCAGTTCTTCAACCTATGACCGAGCTGACCACAACCAAAACACCCCTCTCTGCCACCAAGAAACTCACCCGGATGGTTCTTACCACACTTTGGGAATGATGGAAAAGTACGGTTACCTGAGACACTGGCCTGCGACTTAGAGCCTGATGCTCCTCTTTTCTGTTTATGCCGAGGACTAGGAGATGGAGCACTAGCTGATGACTGCGCTAGGGCTGCAGACCTCTGCTAAAATTGTGAGCGACTCTCACCGCCCGACCTCTGCTGAGAATATTCATAGTTACCTGTCCTAAATTTTTTGTTGTCCTTAGCCATTTCCCTAAGCTTTTCCCCCTCAACCTGCTGAGCATAGGTCATCAGTCTGGAGATATCCATATCTCCTAATATCATAGCATTTCTGCACTCTGTTTTCACTAGGTTGGATAATCTAAACAAGAACTTGCCCATCTAATCCCTTGGATTGGCTACCATGTGTGGAGCATAACTTGAGAGTTGAGTGAACTTCAGCCCATATTCCTGGACTGTCATAGACCCCTACCTTAAGTTCATGAACTCCTCGGCCTTAGCCTCCCTCAACTCTTTTGGGAAAAACCTTTCCAGAAAAGCTCTAGTAAAATAGTCCCATATCACAGGAGATGCATTCACACCCCTATTGTCCTTCTACCTCATGTACCAAATGTAAGCCACATCCTTGAGTTGGTAGGATGCTCACTCAACACCATCAGTACCAATCACTTGCATCACTTCGAGAATTTTCTTTATATCATCAATGAAATTTTGTGGGTCTTCACCAACCTTCAACCCTAGAAACTTTGGCAGATTCATATGAACAAAATCCCGAACCCTGGTTTAAGTTGATCCACCAACGGGGTTCGCAGGAACTGGGGCCTGCTGATTAGCCTGATTGGCATCTGTCTGAGCCAACAACTGAATCGCATTCTGGAACTCTGCATTCGTAACCTCATGGTCTAGGACTGGAGGAACTACATTAGTGTTGCGTGCGTTAGCTCTGCGAGGAGGCATGATCTGAAATTCATAACAATGGATTAGAAGGGAGAAGTTGATTCACACTCAATAACAAGATAAAGATAGCAAAAGAAGTGAAGTTATTTTCTTAGAACACTTCGTAGCCTCTCCCTCATAAGTGTGGCGCGCTTCACACCCATAAGACAAACTCTACTTAGTGTGGCTTTTAGACATCCTAGGACTCTCGAACATGATGCTCTGATACCAAGTTTGTCATACCCCAAGGCTAGACCCTAGACGTAACACGGGACCTAGGGTCACAAGTAACCCCAAGCTAACCCTTAATCTGGTATATCACAAGCATACTGAATATATTTCTAAAACAAGTGGAAGCATAATTAAGAAATGAGTAAGGCTAAAAGAATGTATCTGATAATATCTGAAAGAAATTACTGAGTTCAAATCATACAACCCAAATCAACTGAATACTGACCCTATGTCTGAAAAGCCTCTAACACTGGTGAGTTGCTGGGAAAAGTCCCCAGCTAACTCTAAAATACTAAAACTAATAATATATGACTAAACCAAAAAGCATAATAAAAATGTCCTAAGAGGATGAGGAATCACCCCTAACTAAGCTGATGTGGCGCCTGTAAGAGCTAATCACATGGCTGAACCTGAGAACCTGAGCATGCATCATGATAGGATGCAGCATAGAGTATTCTTCAGTACTTTGAATGTACTGAGCATAAGGGATATGCAAAGCAAACTGAATATATAAACATGCTAAAAATACTGATAAGCTGTAATCTGAACTAAACTGTAGGACATAGGCCCAAATATATAATCGTGCATAAAATAGCTAAAATGCAGGAATAACATGAAAGTATGTTAAAGACTGAAAGATAAATGTAACTGAGGGCCTAAAGTACATTACTATATCTAATACTATAGGAGAGGTTATTAACCGACATAAACCACGTGAGTTAAACATGGAGTCCAATGTATATGCCCCATCGAGAGGACCCAATATACCTTGCCAGGGTATAAAGGCATGGTTGTGGCATGATCACTAAATTTGGTGCCCAACATAGGGGACTTATAAACCTATGTTGGCACGTAGTTCTTGGACCTTAAAGGTACGTTGAACCCTAGTCCAACTCGGTACTAAATACTACTACCAAACTAAATATAGCTCAATTCAAAATTGGCATCCTGAATTTTTGGGTCAAAACTAGACTAGTCAAGAATCTTTGTTTTTATGAAATACTGTAGTAGACTAAAAACTGACTAATTTCTTCTTCTAGAACTCATGCTAACAAGCTAGGTTGAATTTTGAAGGAAAATAAAACTTTCAAGCAAATGTTATATTCTAGGGTTAAGTCCATCATTTCCAAAGATCTTATAAATATCTAAGTGAATGCAAGATAATCAGTATGTGATATTTAAAATAATGCAAGGATCATATATATACTCATGAACATGATTTCTTGGAGCAGTATGTAAAAAGACAAGAACCCTAGTTCTATATTCATGAAAATCATTGAAAAAGGTCTGAGGTTTTTGGGCATACGGGCGGACTGAGACCTTACTAAATTCCCACATACCTGGTGGATGAAAATCCCAGCAAGAATATGGAGTTGAAGCTTGGAGGAGAGAACCCTAGGCCTGGAACTTTGGAAAAGATGCTCTGTTCTGACTTGAATAGATTTTTGAGAAGTCTAACTTTGTTTTGGGGAATTAGACTTAATAAAATAAGCCTAAGAATATTTATAGTCGGAGCTAAAATAAGAAGGAAAGGTCTAAAATACCCCTGAGAAATTAAATTAAAATTGTTGGAAAAAGTCAGCTTCAGGAATCACGGCTTGGTTTGACAGGCCGTACTCTTGGATGACGGACCGTCAACTGAGTCTTGGTCCTGCCCAAGAGCCTTTGGGGTTCTCTGATCTGAGGGACTACGGGTCCACAGAATGGACCGTACTCCTGAAAGATGGTTTTTCATGTGGCTCGTGGTTCCTTGGACTTTGGCCTGGTCTGGAGATTCCACGAGTCAAAGGACGGACCGTGGTTCTAAAGTAAGGTCCGTAGTCTGACTCATGGTTTCAAAGACTAGAACTGGGGGTCTACTGATTAAGGGAAAACACGAGTGACAGGACGGACCGTGTTTCTAAACTACGGTCTGTGGTCTGACTCGTGGTTCCTGAGATTTGAACTGCGAGTCTACTGGATTTGGGACGATGGACCGTGATTCTGAAATACGGTCCATGGTCCTAACTGTGGTCCCTGGGGCATGAACTGTTGAACTACTAGAATTTGCAACTATGGTTGAGATGACAGACCGTGGTTCCAAACTACGGTCCGTGGTCTTGAATCGTGGTTCCTGGAAACTTGAATTTTTCTTAAAGTTTTATTTTCTACTGATTTTCTGAGCTAAGTCTAGGCTTGGAAGTTCTGGGGTATTACAAACACAGAGTAGAGTTTGAGTTTCAATCTGCATTTAGTGGGGGATAACCTACCCAACATCCCCGAGCAGTTTGCCAATCGACAGTGGCAACCATTTCAGAAGGTGTCCGGGAACTATAACAAGGAGATAGTCTAGGAGTTCTTTGCCTCATATCAAGCCACACAAGATGTTAAGGGCTATAAAGGGGGGTAGAAACCTTCCCCGCTTTGGAATTAGTAATAGTTTGAGGCAAGGAAATCTGGATCACTCCAGAGGCAATTAATGTCGTCTATTGGAGCACCCCAATTGAACCAGCACCTGAACTCACGGCAAAGCTGACTATTAAATGCAAACCTCTTGAGTGGGCTGCTCCTATTATTGCTCCTGACACACCTCTTTGGGCCACTATAGGGAGTGACATACCCCGACTATCCCGGTACTTTGAGACCCACCATTGGTATAATTTTGTTCGCTCTCACTTCTTACCTTCTCATAATGACCAAAAGCTTATCCATGATGGGGCCATTCTGGTAGCCTCAATCATGGTGGGGGACCATATCAACTTTGGTGAGATTGTGGCCTTGGTGATCAATAGGAAGGCTCGTAGGGGTTGTGATGCCTTCCCCTTCCCAATTCTCATCAGCAAACTGTGTGCCAATGCAGGCATCCCTTTCTTCAGCTGTGACACTCCTACTCCTTCCACTGGTGTACTGGATCTTGATAAGAAAACTGAAAGGGATTCCCCTTGCTTCAAAAGGCGCAGGGTAGAAACATCAGTGGAAGTTGAGGTTGATGACTCAGATGCTGAATCACAGGCTTCACCTCCCTCTCAGGATACTTCAGAAACACATACCCCCACACCTACTGCACCTAGAGGACCTTTGACCAAGAGTGGCCTCCAAGATATGGTGGACAAAACCTATAATTATGAGAGGCATCTGAATAAATTGGCTACTAATTCGCCTGGTATGATACAAAGAGTTGTCAAGAATGCCATGCAAGGGGTACTGGAAAGTATCACCAAAGTCTGCAAAAGGGTGGACATTGTTGAGGGTGTGGTGAAGGATCTCAAGAAGGATATGGTGAAAGCGAAAGGAAAAGCTCCGTTGAGGAAGCATATTTGAGGAATTTGCCTCAGCCCCATCGTACTCGTGGACCCTTGGACGACTTGTTTGCATCTTATGAAGAGAATGAGACTGAGCTTCCTAGTGCTTAGTATGCGGAGCTAGATGATGATGAGAACCCAGTGTTCCAGTAGGCTCTCAGGGACTCCACAGTGATAGCACACTCCCGAAAGGGTGGTGCAGGTTCTAGTGGAGATGCCACTAATATGAGGCAGCAGTTGATGATGATGATGCATAATCTTCCAAGGAGTTGCACCCCTTCTCTCCTTTTTTGATCTTAAAGCATTGAGGGCAATGCTTCTTTTTTATGGGGAGAGGTGGGTGTTATATTATGTGATTGTTGGTTGCTCGTGTTGGGCTTGAGATATTTTATTGCCCTTGCCGGTTCTTGTTGACATTTCACTACTGGAAAATGGGCTTACTGCAATAGCAAGAAATTCGTTGTTGTAGGCCATAAAACCATTGCAGCAATACTATGGCAACGGGGGTTATGCCCGCCGCACCAGCTCGCGTGATCATAGTTCAATGACAACGGTTCTTGTAACAGTCCTAAAAAATGTTGCTTAAAGTACACCTATTGCAACAGTTATTCATCCCTTAATAATGACTATTTTATATATCAATTAGAACAGTTAAAATTGTTACAATTGATAATTCGTAACGATTCTCTTGTCTATGTTGCAAAGAGTTTATTAGCTCAATTGCAACAGTTATTATTATTATTGCAACAAATTTTGCACAATGGTTAGTATTGCTACAGCAAAGATTATTTTTACCTATTGCAACAGTTCTCATATGTTCCAATAATAAATAGTTTGTGCTTTAGAAAATGCCACTGCAACAGTTCTGTTTTACCTACAGGAACAGTTTTCATATATGTTCCAATAGCCTGGGCTGTAAATATAAATATTTGATATTACGAAATTTAAATACCACTAAAGATGATAATTACTAAACGAAATTGAATGATTCTAATTCAAAATATCCCAATCATAATATAATCCGCCGCAGATGCAAAATATACAAAATATACTAGTCATAATATCATCCGTTATAGACGCAAAATATATAAAATCTACAAGTCTTAATGCCATTCGCCATAGGTGCAAAAAATCATTCCTAATATGATCCACGAGCAAACTATACAACAGTTGACACATGTTTCAACTGGATAACAAAATAAATATTCATAATGTCAACAAAAGAGCAGGTCATACAACAGTGGTTACTTTCAACCAAATCTCAAATATCGTCCTCGTCGATTCTTTCATCACCCCGCTGATTATTTTCTCCACCTACAAAAGTTGATAAATAAAAGTTATGAACTAATTTTAATCATGTATCTGCCTGAACTTTAATTTTAGTCAAATTAACGATAGGCAGTGAGGTGAAAGGAGAAAGGCATAAGAAGGATCATCATTATATATTTTACCTTCTCAGGTCAAAACTATGATTCATGAGGGCTGCCGTCTTATTGTAGTCCTTAAGAATAGCTTTTCGTCCGTCTACTGCTATGTTTGCAACCTCTTCCATGGTTGATCTTATTAATTCATCACCTTCTAACCATCTTTGTCGAACTGTACTATGTACCAATATTGGGGAAAAAATACCATCTATATGTTGTGACTATTGTTGTCAAGTCATTCTTAGTGACAAAGAAAGAGACAAAGTTAATCTAGACACTGATATTCACATTTTCTTGAGAACTACTACAATCGTTGTCTTTCATTGTCTGGAGAAATATTCAATAAAATACTGGAAAATTATAAGAGGTTACCCTGTCAAAAATTGTTGAAAACAAAGGGCCTGCCTCATGGACTACAAACCTACATCAATACTCCTTGTCTAACTATTTTCACTTCCTTCGTTGTGCGAACTAAAAACCAAAATGTAATATTCTAACCCATTACATTGGTAAGCAAATAACATAACCAAGTAAAACTTATTCACTTGGTCCGAAGAATCTTTGACAAGACACCAGAAAGATTTTTCACTCATATTTTGCACCTTAAATACTCACCTTTCCAGAATCACTGGGATTTTTCTGTATAGATCAGATAAAGAGGTGGGAGAAGATCAACATCAATGGGAGTATATATACCATGTCCTAATTCATCCATGTGATTCTTGCCAAAATCCTTCAAAATAAAGGTTAAAAGATGAACATACAATATTAATTTTACAACTATGAAAAGCTTAGTTCTGCCAAGTATCCTGCTGATACTTGCCAAATAAAAATACAAGTATCACACATACACACCATATATACAATGCCTCTATACACCTGAGACACTCTATCTTGAACGCCTGCAACAATTCCAAGTTCCTTCTCTGCATTAAGGACAAGGTTCGGCCTTAACTCAACTTTGATGAGATGTCTGACTTTGTAAAAGTCAAGAAGGAAACTCAGTGTAGCACTTACGATTGCACTAGGACCTGAAATCCCTCTATGAGATGTGGAAAGTATTTGATATATCAATCAAACTTTTTCAACATGAGATAAATCAAATCTTTTATCTCTCCTATTTATGATATAGCAATGACATATCCAGATCATGGTCATTGAAGTAGTGTGATGTAACTTTAGTATGATTGAAACAAGCTTTCCAATTTCAAAATTAAACGCAACATGATATAAGTAACTTCGAAGAGCTTATTAAGTTTCTAATGGTATTAGTATCTATAACATTAACCAAACAGATTCTAAATTCTAAGAAAGATAATATAAAGTCATGTTTATCAAACTTGAAAAGAATCTGATTAGACTAAAGATTCAAGCCTACGTTAGAAGATACTAGCTAGTTTCTTAAAAAGAAAGTAGTAACAAGCAGATTCAAACTCCAACAATCAATATAATTAGGTAGATAGAACTAAAAACACAACTATTAGCTAGGCTCACCATGGAAATGGTACAACAATCAAATGGAGCAACGAGATGGACAAAAGTGCAGCCTATTTGATCAAAATGCAGCGACAAACAGCCTCAAATACATCAATGTATGATAGCGGTTCAAGCTAAAACTTAGCTCTAATGCAGCAAGCAGCTCACAAAAGTACAGCAGCCGGCAATAGTGGCAAAGTATCAACAAGTGGGCAAGACATATAATTCATCGATTTGTAATGAAAAGACATGATAGAGAGAGAGATAGAGTGATTACATTGCAGAAATAGTGAACGCGGAGAGAAAAATAAGATAAAGTGCATAAGCAGTTCGAGAGTAACCATAACGTCCTCTCTGGCAGCAACAACAATAGATACAAAATAGAAGCAAGAAAATGCCACATGCCACAAACCAGAATAAAGCAACAATGAAAAGAGGGGCACCAGTATAAGCAACTGACTGTATGAAGAAAAAAAAATTATCAGATAATAATCACTAGGTTGTCAAGTATACAAGCTAAAAATATTGAAGAGATGACTAAAAACATGGCATATTGGCATCTATGAGAGACCATCTTGAGAAATTCTACAAATTTTGTTTGAAGTGAAGTTAACAAGCAAATATAGGCTGACAACAAGTCTAAGAAAGTGAAAATCCTAACGGCCTTAGAATGAGAAATTCATATTTAAGTGAAATCTATTCTAGAACTAGAAGTAAAATAAAACTCCTATAGAAAGACAGTTGTGAGTGTAATTTGTTTGCCAAAAAGCCAGCATATGCCAGTCTCTAAAGAAGAGTAAAACAATATGACAAGATACAAGGATGTCATTAAAGAGTTTGTCTCCATAGTTATTGGTTAGATTAGATTTTCTCCCTTTAACTAGCAATTACAGTACACAGTTCAAGTGGTCTAACAAACTAAATAACAAAAAATTTAAAATAATGATTTAGTCAAATTTTAATTTTCTGGCCTAATGTCAAACACACAGAAGAAAACTTTACAATGCCAAACACTTCTAAACTTAGTAGAAAAGGGACCAGCATCTTTTACCAGCTTGATTATCTGATGAGATCGTGAGCTTTTATCATTTAGAGTAGTCTCACCCACTTGTCTCTGGGCTACAGCACGCACAAGTATGTTTAACCACAAGGTCAGTGAAAAATCCTGAACTTAATATATTGATATTGAGGTTTCTAAGGCTACATTCTTCTATGAAATTATAAGATAATGCAATTATGTATAATTAAAGAACATTTTGTTGAACCAAAACTATATTAACTTACTTTCACAGGTACCAATTAAGGTCCTCAGATGTTGGCCATCCTTCACAATCTCTTCCACTAGTTTCTCTACAATAATACCTTTCTGCATTCAGAGACAAAAATTTCAAGAAAGATTTATTTATTAGGAAATTCTAGCCAAGAAACTTGTAAAGACACTTGTTTACCTCTGGATCATCCAACAGGAAAAGTGAGCTAGACTCACGGTTCAAGAGGTCTACTACTGTCTCATTATATATTTCTAAAGCAGAAAATTTCAGCACAAAGTCCCTCTCAGTTGTCTGTAATGCAGAAAAAAGAAAAAGCATCCGGATATCAAAACCACAGATTCTTAATCATAGAACAAGAAAAGATTCTTTGAGGAAGTATGATTTACAAATTTGATGTGCTCATAAATGTCGTTAACAACACTTTCAGTTATTCCCCTCATTGTGAATGTCTTCCTACTACTTGTCTGCCCATATGCAAATATGGTTGCTGCAAAAGAAGTATGAGATTAATTGGAAGGTCTTTGTTCAAACAAGAAACCAACTAATGTATATTAGACCTAAACTTTAGGACTAAAATAATATGTACAGTAGTTCTACCATTTATCCCATTTAGAGCGGAGAGAGCAACATCTCTAACCCCTTGTTCATAAACGTTGCTAGATGAACACGTTGGGTCAAAGACATAATCTGGCACAGAAGAAATCATGTAAGAAGACAAATTCAAAAATCAAAACCTACAACAAGCAATAATTCACATTTAATCGACCTACCAAATAAATAAGGACCAGTGTGTTTTTCATGATTTAGGTTCTTCGAAATAATTGTTTGTTCATCGGGAAAATCCCAGGCAATAAGATCATAGGCTGCTTGTTCTTTTGGGCTAAGAGGCCTCACACGAGTCATTACAATGATTTTCTCTTCGCGTATCTTTGGACCTCCTGGAGTACATGAGGGGGTTGTCCTTATACTACCTGGAAAATGAGAAGGTGTCCTTCCAGTCTTTGATAATGGTGTTACTGCTATGTTTATCACCATCTTTGTGAACTATACCATCCTATTCAAAAATCATAAAGTACAACATCATTATAAATCGGTGAACAGTCATAAATACAATTATTGGGCCCATGACTGAAAACATCAAATAAAGAACCCATTCTTAACATGAAATTATCAAACCATATACCAAAATCACCCACTAAAATTAAAGAAAATAGAAAAAAGAGAGCACAATTACTGTGATGGAATGCCAACTTAAACCACTAAAGGAAAGCTTAAAAAAACAAAACCAAAACTTTAAACAAGACAAAAAGTTAATCTTGTAAAAGATAATTTGGTTATCATCATCTAATTTCAAGGAAACAAATAGTAATCAAACGAAACCCAGATGAAGTAAATAGTTTCTTGAGATGATAAACAAGAAATGATTAATGTGATTGAACACTAACTTAAGCTCCTTAAACCACTAAAGCAAAGCATAAAGGTAACCAAACCCACAAATTTGTTTTTTAAACGAGAAAATCTTTCCTTACCCCAAATTTTAAGCAAAAAAAAAGATTTTTTCTTGAAAAGAAGCAGCATTGTGAAAGATAATTTTGTTATCATCATCTCATTTCAACGAAAATAGAAACAAACCCAGATAATGAATAAGAAGCAAAAATGGAAATAGAAAGACTTACCCCAAAGAACAAGCAAGTAAACTGAAATCAAATATAGACAAAATCAAATTCGAAAATGTTCATACCAAACTGCCACAGTACTCTGAATTTAAATTCTAGCCAAGTAGAAATTGATCAATTTTCCCTTTCTAAAAATAATGACTTTTGGGCATCAAAGTGGAGAGAGGAAGCGGCAAGAGAGAGGGAGAGTAGAGGTAGCGTGTGGTGTCCATGGTATTTCACCGATGAAGGTGTCGGTGGCATTGTGTTGAGAAGAAGAGACGAGAGAGAGATGAGAGAATATGGGTGAGGGGTGGCGGATTGATGAATATTTCTCTTTCTAAAGACTAAAAGTGTATATCTATCTACCTTAAAATGACTATTAAGAAATAAAGAAAGAAAATAGGATTGGCGGGTAAAAATTATTCAGGGAAAATATAGAGGGAAAATATGGAGGATTAATTAACCATTGCAATACATAATAATTTTCAGACAACCGTTACTATAAATGACTTTACTGCAATGGTTCAAAAAAATATTGCTATAACTAGGTTAGTGCAACGGTTATATTATAATGGCAATGGTCATATGATTAGGCCGTATCAATACCTATCAAACATTTTGGCAACGGTCATAACTGTTACACTAGACTCTTTATAGCCCCAATTTCTGGTAGTGTTTTTAATTTCCTTGCTAGATTTTATTTGGCCCTTGTCGGGCATGTTGGATTATGGTGATGATACTTCCCTTGCCAAGTATTTTTATTATGTTTTTGAGCTTAATTGTGCCCTCACTGGGCTTGATTTTCTTTTTAAATTCTTGGTTGAGTGTCACGACCCGATTTCTCGGTCATGATGGCACCTACAATCCCCCAGTAGGCGAACCAATTCCTGTATCCCAGGACAGTTAGTAATGGGCTACTATCTAACAAATAAGCGGGAGGGTAGTTTAATAAGCAAAAGTAAGGGAAAAAGATGAAGAGAATAGATAACAGGAATATATATACACATATGCGTAAACTAAACCAAACCCCGAGACCTGGTATCATAGTATAGAGCTAAAACTACATACATGGAGTGCAAACGATCCAAAACAATATATACAGATGTCTCTGATTGGTAATAGAGTACATGAAGCAAAAGATAAACTAAAGCTAAGCCCCGATCGACAAGAGCTCACCCTCAGTCTGAAGTAGTCCCCAACAGATCTCCAAGCACGAATCACAGCGATCTAACAGCGATGGCCCACGCTAGGATCTGCACCCAAAGATGCAGGGGGTAGGGTGAGCACCAAATGCGAAGCATAAGGTACCCAGTAAGTATCATAGGCCGACTGGGGCACATAATAAGATAAAAG